>CM075864.1:36455140-37055140 GCA_038021265.1 Cyprinella venusta
TATTAAAAATCACACTCATGATATAATGTTTAAGTTATAGTATACCACACACACAAAGTGGATTTTTGATCAAACAAGACTCCAGTGGCGATGCTACATAAGATCCAGGGTGGCACCGGCCCACTCAGATTGACGGCTGGACCAAACACAGATACACACTGGATGTTTTTCAAATCACCAATATGCTATTATTACTAGACCAGCATTCATGAATCTAAAAGCAATCAGAAGTAGCAGCAGGCTGGTTTGAGTAAGAAAATGTCTCCGTTCCGTGGCCAGGGGAAGGCTAATCCTCATGTCCAGCCTCAGTGGCACCTTCTTTTATTTTTCTTCTTCTGTTCAGCGTTTTTTTTAATAAATGGATTTAGTTGTTTTATATACAATATTACACGGCTCTTTGGAATACTTGATTCTAATTGGTAAATCACACCATCAAGCGGTATGTTATATTCCCCCTGTGAACAACCGCTGAAAACAGATAACACAGGCTCATGCGGGTTACTGAAGTCAGCAACACTATACGCTTGCTTGGAATAGGTTTTCTTTGTTAAAGTTTTGTTTGGTGAACTAATAAAATATTAAAACTCAGTCAATTCAATATATTGAGTACAGTTATTTAATTGTGTTCCAATATTGTGGACTAGCTCTCTCGTTTCATACAAACGCAGCTCCCGCCATTTTGTGACGATTGTTTTCAAATCTCTTATCCCCCATAATTATTTATGTGGCAAAATGCGATCTATTAACTGGTATGACTGTACCGTGTCCCTTAAATGTCCATCTAACTGCCCTCTCTAAAGAAGCTTTGCGTTTAAAGAGCTAACAAAATATTTTGAGTCTAAATACTTACTTCTGTGGCTAGCCGTGTAATAAGCACAATAATGTACATCCAGCCAGTTGTTATATCAGAATAGACCCCATCAGGCTGACACAAGACCTGATCAACCTGTCGTGGGTTTATTCTAAGATAACAACCGGCTGCATGTAAATTATCCCTCGCTTGATTTAACTAATCCTAACTGTCAAATTATTTGCATCCCATTTAATGATGTAATTTAAGAGTAGGCATATAGGTCCATCCTATTTTACCTAGGTCCACTCACTTTAAAATGTCTGGCCTCACCAATGCTCAGAACAACAATTGGGGAAAGGAATCATGAACATTTCAAAGATATAAGCCAATGCGCAATGAATTACAACAGAGAAGGGATGGACCATTACAGTGTTTGTCAGACTCTAGCATGCAATAAGAGAACAGATAGAACCTTTGTGGCCTAATTTTCATATCATTTAGGCCAGCACTGATAACACAAGCCAACGTTGCCTTTACCCAGAGCAAAAAAAAAGTAAAAGCAGCCAAGACGCATTGACAAAAATTTAAAGATGGTTTAACCTTACAAATCTAAAAGCTGGGGATTTCAGAATATTTTAGACCAGTTAAAAGCTCTCAACCAATAGAAAACATCTGAAGGGAGAACTGCAGCTCATTCAGATACTGTACATTCGCGTCACGCTCTTGGATTATGACGTGCTGTTTTTCTACATAACCAGTCTATCTTCATACCTCACCCTAAAACGTGGCTTCAGTTAGTCATTAAGAGATTAACCAACAAGACTTTTGTAAATACCCGACAATTAAAGTCAACAGCTTACATCTCAAGGAAAGCTTTAGAGGGACACAGTGAGCATTATTTTGTATGTGAACACTAATGTATTGCGTTCATGACTGTTTTTACTGCACAACCTCACCTTGCACAAATTAGCAACTGCAATAATTAAGCGCAAGCCTAATTTCTATTACACAAACATTCAGCTAAAACACAGACACACCCTGTGCCAACAAATGACTGGAGTGAGCAGATCAAACTCCAAATATGAAGCACGATTAGAGGGTATAATTTCACTGGCCTTTATAGGAAACACAAAACTGAAATCAAAACAATGATGATTCATTTGATTAATTTTTATATTAGGCAAAAAGACAGCACGAGCAAACTAGCCTCTCCAGTACTGACAAAAAAAAAGTGTTTGTGTGATTAGATTGTGATAAAAAAGGTAGTTAACTTAACTTGATCTGAGTTTCAGTTTCACATTCTCCTCTATGATGTCAGTGAGAGTGAGAAATAAATTTAACCTTTAGCATGACAATTAGGTTGTGTGTGAACGCATGTACAAAGACGTCAAATGGCCCTATTCAAGGCAGATCAAAAAGCAAGTGAAGAACAAAATCCCTTTATGAAAGGTTGTTCCTTAAAGTGGGCATGAAATCAAATTTTACAAATCTTCTGTTTATTAGTTTAGTGTTAATTAAATGATTTATCTGTGCACTTCATTTTTTTTAATTCATGTACCCATATAGCTAATCTTTAATCAAATGCATTACACTTCCCTCCTCATCGAAACGACCTCTCTTCTATTTCAGTCATGTAAAATGGCGAAAGGGTGCGGCCAGATCCGATGAGGGTGCGGCTATCGGTGAACCGCCTCTCAGAGAATCACGTTCAAATCTGCCTCCATTCATTGATTGCGACGCCCAACCTCCAACGATCCAATCAATTCCCGAAGGATGAAATCAAGCCCTGCCCTACATTTTTTTCTAATTTCAGAAGCCGTTTCACTCGGATATACGTCACAACAAGGAAAAAATTACAATCTCAACTTCCGTTTCACGCCGACTTCAAGACTATTACTACAGCCCGTTCTCATCCCAAGACGTCATTGGGTCATTTAACTGACGCTTTAGACCATACGTCAATATCCGACGTTTTAGGGCATCTTTAACGTCAGTTAGATGGCGCTATTTAATCCTAACCCTACCCCAGACCTAAACCTACCCGCGTCTTCTAACTGACGCTAAAAGTAAAGCGTCAGTTGGATGACGCCCTAGGATCGTCATCTAACTGACGTTAAAATCAATCACTCGCGTACACACAAGGGCTATCAGCAGAAAATATTTCTGTTTTTTTTTTATGCTAAAAATGTATCTTCTACTCACCAAGGCTGCATTTATTTGATCAAAAAAGTCAAGTTTATTTGATCATCATTACTCCAGTCTTCAGTGTCACATGATCCTCCAGAAATCAATAGACTGATTTGCTGCTCAACGAACATTTCTTATAAACATTGAAAACCATTGAGCTGCCAAAACATTTTTTTTGGAGGGGGGGGGGGGGGGGGTTATAATTTAGAATATTGTTTTTCAGAATAACTGCCCCCAAACTTTTGAGTGGTGGTAGGATTTAATCATATTCATCAAACACTCAGCATGCAATTTATAATTTGAAAATCTGATTAAATAAATCTGAAATGAAGATTTAGATAAACAATATTAGATGCAGAGGTTTGCATCAAATAATCTTAATAGCTACAAACATGAAATGTTCTGAGACGTAATTAAGGTAATATTAGGTATCCTTTTTTTGTGAAGGGTGTTACAAATGATGAGATTATGAGACACAATAATGCCATGTACTCACTTTAGGTATGCTGCCCTTCAAAGTTTATAGGACATAAATAGTGATGCTTACTTTTGAGTGGAACTAACCCAGAGTGTGCAGGATAAAGTAAAGTGGGAGTGTTGTAAGATAAGGGAACCGGATTTATCGAGGGAACTACCAGGATGTTTAAACAACAATCACATACAACCGGTTTTCGCTAAATCCATTCTGTACTTTATGCAATGCTGTAAATGAGACTCAAAACCCATCTAATTCAGGTCTGTAAATGACCATTTCACTGATGGGAAGTCTGTGCTTTCCGCTCTAAGGCTGAATGAAAGAATGGATGAATGTGTCACTCATCCTTTCATAGAAGCATTTCTTAGAATCCTCCATGAGCATTGACAGTCAGTAGAGTAATAAAGCTCTCTGCTCATCACACAGGTACTGACATGCTCCTGCCAGCCTGATGTGCTTTCTCAGCAAGCTCAGAGAACACACACACACACACTTTCTCTTACACACCCAATGTATCTTGAACACACCCAAGATCCTTTTCTCCCACAAACACACTCTTGAGCACAAACTAACAATTTTATTCTGCTTAAAGTCTTTTCTCCCTCACACCCACACAGATGTGTTAACACCAAACCATTCCCACAGCGTTAGCGTCTAAAAGCAGGTGCAAAGCCAAAGCGAGTCATCCAGAGAGTGCCAGCAGCTATAAATGTACAGCACGGATCAGCCACTAAAGCTCAGAAATACAGGTTTGACATTGACTCAAATCTGTTAGTAAGATGGAATGAGCCAAATTAAAAGCCTTCCAAATACCAGTTTCCTAACCCAGACACACTGGTAAGAACCTATTTTATCAACCAGTGAGTCACAACAGCGAGAAAACGGATGTTACGGATGTGTTACAATTCCATAAATATGGGATCTGTCTTGAAAGAATCTTTCACTAAAGACAGCAGGTCAAGGTCCTAATTGGATTGCCGTGCCACAGTGAGACTCTTTCAGCCCTTTACCCAAACTCCTCACTGTTCAATATAGGGCTGGGTATGATATACAGTAATAATATATTGTGGTAAAAATATAAAAGTATATAGTGATAGAGATTTTCCTATATGGTGTAAGTTGCAGTATGTAAATGTATGTGTGCAGAAGAGACCTGCTTATTGTCATTGACACGTTTGAGCGATAAAGAAACAGTTATGAATTAAAAATGCACATACTTGATGTTAAAAATTGTTAATGAAAAGAACTTAATCCTGTGCTCTAATTTCTAGTTTTAATAACAATCAGTGTATATTTAATACATTCAATTAATGGAGGGGTTTTTTTTGTTTTTTTGTTTTTTTTTACATGCGATTATTCAAGTGGTGCAATACCTGAAAAACTTCAAGCACTCTTAATTTCACTTATATCTTTCATATATTGTATTTAACCTATTATTTATAATTAGTTTATCTATAAACTAATAAAATCACAACATTAATAATACAAATAAAATTATATTGTTATTGTAAAATAAAACATTAGTAGTGAACAGCCAATCACATGCCTTGAAACAAAGAAACTGTGATTCACTTCTCGTGAGGGAATCAGTGAGATTCTTTTCTCTCTTCTAAACTAAAAGCCAAAAAGTGTTATATTTAAAGATCTTTTACTATGTATTGACCTTTAATATGGAGAAAGAAAAAAAACTGGGGTATAGTGACTATTGTGTCAGAGATGTACGTCTTTGCTCACAGCTGATTGGTCCAATTTTGGCTTTGAGATCTCCAACCCAGACCATAACCTTAGCCGTGGAGCACAAGTTTCTATAGTGTTGAACACTGCTAAAAGCCGAGCCACTTTCAATGTGTCTAAAACCAAGTGTTGATAGCTTGGCGCAAACTAAACTGAAACATACCTGGCTATCCAGCTAAACCAGCTTCATGGAATAGGCCCCTGATGTAAGTGGGTGTATTTATTTGCATTGCTTTAAATTTGAAAGGACAAACACAACAGAAGAAAATGAACTGAACAAATGGTTTGATAGTGTCCGTCTTTCTCTCTCTGGCATGGAGAAATTGATTTCACTAGTTAATATTTACAGAGCCCCTTGGGGATAGGCTACAACTAAATCAAGATAACATGCAAACGCCACCACTTGAATGTAACAAAGGTATGCAATACAAATGTGAGAAAATTAAAGCATTAAGGTCCCTCATTTGTACTTAAAAAAAGAAATATGTAAATTCCAACAAACGCCTAGTCTCACAACTGAGCTTAGACTCTGAGCTCTAAATAATTTTCTGTGGGATAGTAATGAGAAGGTGGGGGTGGGAACAGGTTTACAGAGTACAAACAAATTCTCTCTGCGTCACAGTTGAGAAACACGTTTGGCGACATCCGCTTTTTGTCAAAACATGGTGAGCAACCTTTAACTCATCGACAAATGAGCATAACATGGAGAGCAAAAGAAAAGAAAGATAGAAATATCTCACTGAATATTTTTCATTAAATTCCCCATCTATGATTCAGTTCATCATCCCCATGTGTTAATATCACTTGCTCACTCTCAACTCAATGACATATATGGGTCTCAGGTGGGTGCACTCGCAAGTAAACATTCCGTCTTCCAGATGTCAGCTGAACACACCAGTCAACAAGACTAGACCTGCACGCTCGCCTAGAGCAGAGCGTCTATGCCTTCATCCCCACACCCAAACCATTTCAAAATCAATCCAAGTGTGCACCAACTAGACTTCTTACCTTATGCTGCTGACATATGAGCCACTGTGTGTTATGTGACTTTTAGTTTAAGATATAACAGACTAAAATGTTTAAAACATTCCTAAGCATCGAACTATAATGTATAAACAATGCATAAAGACACAGACCAACAGGCAAAGCCGCCTCTCTCTCTCACCTGCTGCAGGACGCTCTCCAGCGGCTCGGCCTTGCACAGCTCCTCCGCCGTGAGCCCGGTCTCCTGCTTGCACTGTTCCGACAGATCCACGCTGTCCGGCTGTACTAGAGTCCGCTGAAGCTTGCCCACCTGTTAACAACATCATCTTTCAACCGGCCTCGCAATGCAACTCTAGCGGGTTTTGTCATCGGCGCGCCCTACCTGGCCGTCGAGAACACATAAACAATGTTCAATGTTCTCCACGCACCAATGCTGGTCTAATTAGGCGGCCCAGTGGCTTTGACACCGAGTCACTATAGCGCAAAATGTTGATATCTCATTCTCAGCAGTGTGTTTGTGTAAATGCAAAGCAGACACGACAGGGTTACTGACCTACAGGCGATGACATGAACCAAAAAAAGCACGCTTTCGTCAATTGAGGCTCAAAAAGACGGCATTATAATGCTCTAATCAAGTTGTCAAATAGACCGTCAAATTAAACAGCTGTTGAAAATAATGTAAATCACAATGTAGCGCATTTAAGTCTCTGAAAGCGCACCTGGTTGGTGAATGTCAGCTGTCAAGGTGGTTTCTAATACTAGCACATTGTGGGTAGTTTAAAGTTAGAGACCTCACATCAGGGTCAAAAGGTCCGTACCTTATTCTCATGTAGATCCACAATTTGCCACACCAAGAGAATTAATTCCCTTTCATCCGACCCCAGTTTACCCCCATTTGCACCAGCTGTTGCCCCAAAGAACACCACCAGAGTATCACTGTGCGAAGCCATCAGGGACCACAAGGGTAAAAACTACAATTAAGAGCAAAGATCAAATAAAACAGTAACACGAGGGTTCACCTTTCTCCAAGAGAAGCAAACAAAAGAAATGGAAATTCAATTGAAGTACACGAGGAAGGACAGAAGATTACTCCAAGAGAAGGACACGAGAGAGAGTGCGGCACGAGACTCTACCTGTTGCTGTACTTGTGTGCTCTCTATCCAGAGTTACTGGTTTGACTGGTAAAGAAGGCAGGAAAAAAGTCCTGGTTCGTCTCACGCTACCCCATAACAAGCCCTGAAGGCTTTTCTCGTTGTCGCGTTTTTTCTTGGTTACCTGGTTTTGGTTCGGCCTCCCTGTTTGGAGTCAATCTCCTGAGGGAGCACGTTGATTGGTTGGTTTGTAAAGGTGAGGGCGGGGCGTATTACCACGGAACCTATGTAAGCCGCTCGGATTGGTTTATATGCGCTAGGAAGTGAGAGATAAGATCAGAATTCACTCTGTCCTGTGCTTTGCTGTTACATACACGTATAGCTGTGCTGCTTAGCTAGCCTACTTTATCTTCTGTTCTTTTAATACGTAGGCTAGGCTACTGCGTTTAAAAAAATGCACTCAGTGTTTCAAATAAGTTTTACGTTTTTAGAAATATACAGTAGCTTTGAAATATTGCCTATGTTTAAAACGCGAGTGTTCACGATTTTAAGTGATATGGACATTCCCCCACCATATCTGTTGCCTAAATAAAGTCTTTAATTATTAAAAGTTTTATTTTAGATATGCCCAGTGCACTTTCATAAATCTGCCAATAGCCTACTCTCCTTTGCCACTCTCACTAGTCGACAAATCAATTGGCTGATAATCTCACAAGACAAGGTTTTAGACTATCGACATGAATTGTGCTTCATGTGTTTGTTTATTCTGGTTATGCATTTTCTTTTGCAGTTATGAAGGGGAAGTTTGACTGGCACATTGAACCACCAATCACAATTCACTTATTTGATACGATGTTTGGAGGCGGGTCTTACTCATTGCACCTTGCAACTACAATCTGCCGGAATCATTCGATGCCAGAAACATCGTAAACCACTTGGCTACATAGTTGTTGTTGTTGTTGTTGTTGTTGTTGTTGTTGTTGTTGTTGTTGTTGTTGTTGTTTTGTTTTGTTTGTTTGTTTTTTGAGTAAACTTGAGTAAATTGAGCAATTAATGTCAAATTTTGCTTCTTAATATAGCCTGTTTTTTTCTTGAACATGTAATGCTTTTGAGTGTTTAATCCGTTCAGCTTCTCTCTAAAGAACAACAAACAATTACCAGCTGTAGATGATGACAAAGAAATCACAACAGGACAAAGAAAAAGTTTTAATGTCAAATAAAAGCAAATAAAAGACAAACAAATAAAAATCATGACAGTACGTTATTAAATGGCACAGAAAAAAATCAGTTAATAAATAGCCTAATAATTTGGGAGCTCAAACATATCATTGGCTCCTACATGCAGTTTCTATATATAGAAGCAACAGTTAAGACCTGAGTTTTGTTTATATTGTTAAGTGCTATTGTGTGCCTGTGTCAGTAATTTAATTGGACAAAAAAAGCCAGACAGAAAATGTTTGTCCACCAGTCCTCTCACTTTTCCATAGCGTGCCAAACCTAGGTGAAGATTCCTGCTTGACTCAGATAGTCAAGCATCTCCCTCCTTCTCTCTCTGGTTTCATCTTGAGCAATGGTCAGCTGATTCTTTCAGTCATGATATTTGTGTTGTAAAAGAGAGAGAAAGGTAGAACCACAAGTCAAGGCGAGCATCATTCATGTCACCTACTCAGATAGGAAGGCAATAATTATTGCCTTTCAAAACTGTAAAACATTTAAGAGTTTTTATTTTCAATACCAATGAAGGTCTGTCAATAAAAAGTGTCAAGTAACAATTTCACAGTAGAAGAAACAGCCTGGTGAGTTTTTCTTCTGATTTGAAAAGTGGGCCTACGCAAGATATGTACATTTTAAGGGTTTGGGGGGGGGGGGAGCTGATGTTTAATTCAAGCATGAAAGAAGAATTATAGAAAAGAATGACATTTCGGTAGCACAGATGGTATCTTCCAGAATGACCTCTGTTCCTTTTAATGCCCGCTTCCTCTTTCACACCATTAAAAGAGACACAAACACACACGTTGCAATATGAGAAAAAGGAACATTTAATACCAAATAAACACTTATGAAGGCAATTGAGTTATATCACAAATGTAAAAGTGATTTCATTGTAGAATCTGCAGCTGCAGTGAGTCTCAGTGAGTATATACAGTGAACACAAAAACAAGGCACAAGCAAATATTTGACTGAAAATGATTTCAATTTGTTTGGTTAAATTTGATAATGTTTTTAAGCACCTGGTTATGAAGCTTCTTACAGGGTCAATCTGAGGTACTGATGCATGATTCCACAGCCACATCTTCAGGCAGTTTTGAGTCTGTGAGACATTGTGAGTTATTGGTGTGTGAACTTTGTCTTTTGGACACGAATGATAACTCTTTATTCCCTTCACCAGACGCTGAACTTGACAGATGTTGGAAAAGCTTCTGTATTCCAGTTTCCCGGAGCGAGCTGCGGAAGGTACGTGCGGCAAACACATAAAGCACTGGATTGACTGAGCTACTGATGAACACCAGGGCTCCTGCTATGATGGTCATTGTGGTGCAGGCGTCCTCCAAAGTTTCTGCCATGTTTGGGTTTGAATGCTTGAGAGCAAGTGAGATGAGAGAAAGGAAGTTCCCCACATGATGAGGAATCCAGCAGAGCGCGAACATCACAACCACACTGCAGATGAGAACAGTCGATTTACGCTTGGACTTGAAGTTCATCTGTGCTATGCGACTAAAGAGGCAGCCGTAACAGACCAACATGGTGAAAAAGGGGATGATGAAGCCTATAAGAGTTTCTAAAATAAGCAATACAGCCTCTTGGATGTCAGACTTGTACTCCCTGAAAGTACACTGTTGTTGTCCGTGAATTTCTCCCAAAGTGTGAGTTACAATGACGGGGACACTGAGGAGAAATGAGGCTATCCATATTATTAGAAGTATCCTGTTCAGTGCTTCTTTCCTCCAGCGGAGTGAGATGAAAGGGTACCTGACCGCCAGGAAGCGCCCCACACTCATAATGGTGATGATGAAGACGCTGCTGTACATGCAGGCATTGATGATGTACACCATGGCTTTGCAGACGGCCTCTCCGAACACCCAGGAACGGGCCAGCGAGTAGATCCACAGCGGCAGCGTGATCAGCACCAGAAGGTCTGCGACTGCCAGGTGGAGGATGAGCAACACCGTGTGAGAGTGCTGTTTCACATACTTCAAGATGGTCCACACCACCAGCAGGTTCCCAGGCGTACCCACCAAGAAGCACATGCCCAGGATCACACAGGCCCCCACCAAGCCCAGTTCGGTCTCCTCATCTCCCTGAAGAAAAGCCGTCGCGTTCATGATCGCCTCTCTGGTCCGTTCGAGTCTGCTACAAGTCTAACCACTGAGCTAGAAAACCAGTCTGCCTCAGCAAATCTCACTTCCCTTCTGTGAAAACTGAGGAAAACAGAACTCTCAAAAAAGAAAAACATCTGGTTGTCTAATAAAAAAGACACCAAAATGTGTGTGAGAATGGGAGGTGCATCTTTGAAGTCAGACTAGTGAATTCTGTAGAAAGATGATTAAATTGCAGTTCACACTCATGCATTTCGGAGAATTTGGTCAAGTCTAATTTAATTTGCTCCAGATTATTAATGTGTCACATGGAATTTTTTTTTTTCCGAATACAATTATTAAAATGCAGTCATTTAAAAAGAAAGAAAATGTATTTTAAAAATGTTACATCATCAGTGGCAGTGTTGGGGGTAATGCATTACAAGCAATGTAGGCCTCTGATACGTAATCAGATTACTTTCTTAAGTAACTGGTGAAGTAATGGATTACTTTTAAAGTTACAACAAAATATCTAAGTTAATTTTTAAAATAACCAACAGAAGTTACTTGGTTTTCCCATTTATTGACTAAAACCTTTTCTGTCCGTTTGTTGAGGGAAATCGTGGGTGAGGTGCAGAGGCGTTGTACGCGCTGAGTAAACATGACAGTTATTGGACTTCTAGACGAAATGTGAGCAGGCATTTACTCATCTCTCTTGCACTAAATAATTAGACATTCCTCAAATTATTAAATCAGTGAAATGCAAACTTAGAATATTAAGCAAACCTGCAATAACTAAATGTGCCTAAGGCGTAAGTGTTTAACTTTCTTCTCCTTTGTCCCATTCTTCTGCAATCCAGAATGGCAGCACAGCTGACAGGTTTGTTTGAGCTGCGCTCTCTACTGTACAAGTGTGAATTTGCATTTTATTCAGTTTCATGATTAGCAATTTCACTTTAGGTGTGAAAGGGCCTTTAGATTTGACAAAAAATATAACTTTTTTATCATTAAATCAAACAAGCAAGCCCAGCCCAGATGAGAAAAAGTACGTAGTTATGTTTTCAGGGTAACTCAATATTGTAATCCATTACTTTTAAAAGTAATTCTTCCCAACACTGATCAGTGGTATAGTGAGTGACACAAAATGTATTTACTGTAGCTCTCAAGAAAATTTCTGGGAGAATGGAAGAGTTTCCCATACAGCAACGTAACTCGCTGCTGAACTACCATACATCGTTGAAGAAATCAAATAGCTAGTCATGACTGTTTCCCAAAACAGTTGTGTTTTTATAGAGAAGCCAATATACAGTACTTTTTCTTAGTCTTACTATAGCATTAAAACAATTTTGACCACAAAAGTAATTGGAACATCTCTTATAAAAAAAACAATACATTTAAAACAACTTGATTATGGCATTAAATTTGACCATATAAAAAAATACTATACTTCTGAGTTACTCAGAGATCCACAAGTTCCCTCTTTTCACCATTAGTTTGTTCTTCCAGGATATTTCCATTCTGCAGCCCAGAATCCTGTAAGAAGCCTTCTCTTGTTTGGGGTGTTTGTGTTGCTAAGTCTTGAAACAGCTTTACTATCCCAAACTTCCTTAGATTTCCATGGAAGTTTCTGGAAGCAAACATATAAAGCACAGGGTTCACTGAGCTACTGATAAAAGCCAGAGCACCAGAAATGAAGACAACACTATTTGGGATAGGAGACGGTTCATCTAATTGTCCTTCTAGAAGAACCACCATCCCTATGATATTGAGGACGTGGTGGGGTAACCAACACAAAATGAAGGCCACGACCACTCCACCAATGAGGAAGATGGATTTCTGCTTTATCTTAAAGCGCACCTTGCGGAGGTCTGTGGCAACTTGACAGTAACAGATGGCGAGTGTGAAAAATGGAACGATAAAGCCAAGAAGAGTCTCCAAACAAATACAAAACACTTCAAAAGACACAGAGCTGTACTCCCGGTACAAGCAGTGTTTCAATCCATTGTCATCGACATCTAGATCCTGAGTCAGGATGACAGGAATCCCCAAAATGAATGACAGGATCCAGGTCACTGCCAGTATTTTGGACATGGATGTCTTATTTTGCCAATTCAGCATTTTCAAAGGGTACCTGACCGCCAGGAAGCGCCCCACACTCATGATGGTGATGATGAAGACGCTGCTGTACATGCAGGCATTGATGATGTACACCATGGCTTTGCAGACGGCCTCACCGAACATCCAGGAACGAGCCAGCGAGTAGATCCACAGCGGCAGAGTGATCAGCACCAGAAGGTCTGCGACTGCCAGGTGGAGGATGAGCAACACCGTGTGAGAGTGCTGTTTCACATACTTCAAGATGGTCCACACCACCAGCAGGTTCCCAGGCGTACCCACCAAGAAGCACATGCCCAGGATCACACAGGCTGCGGTGCTCCCTGCAGACGACCAGTCTTCCAGTGCCGAGTCATTGACAATATGGAGAGAGGAGCTGTTCATATTTGTGTCTGGTTTCACTGAATCAGAATTCTGACTGAAACTCCTTGCTTTTTGTTCCATATATGTAGCTTACAAAGCAAAGCAGCCTTCCAATAAACATGATTCATTTCACAGAAAAAGGAAGAGCCAAATCAGATGCCTTGCCTGTAGTACAGTAATCATTACTTTGTTATTGTGTTGTGTGGTACTTTCGGTATTCTAAAATTTAACCTGTCAATATGAAACTGAAAAATGAATAAGCAGAATAAAGATTGATAAAGGTGAGAACCTTAACTAACTACAAAATGAAACCAAAAGAGATCCCACACTGTAAAAAATATTATTGGTTTAAATTAAAAAAACAAGTAACCTGCAGGTTGCCTACAAATTGTAAGTTAATTGAAATGAAAACAATTGAGTTAATACAATGAAGGAGATTGAAACTCAAAATAGTATGTTATCTGAACTACATAAATTATCTAAGTTGATTTGACAAAAGAAAAAATGTTGTGATTACAAATCATGAAAATATTTTTTTTTCAGTGGGGAGTGTTATTATTACACACTGTCAGTTAACTTGAAATGAGGTGTCACTATCACTATCACCCATACAGCACACCCTTCTGAGATGACAGTGGTTTCTCTGTGAAATCATTTACAGGAAAAAATGAATCAAGAATGTGTCATTTCATGTCTGTAGTTACAATTTAAAATTGAAGTCATGTAATGTGTTAAATGACAAAACTAGCATCATCTAATTTACAAAGTAGTACTCTTATTGTGAATACTTCAAAATACTAATGTTAATTATTTGATTCATTGCTCAATTTTAAGTTCTATAATGTTACATTATACATTCTAGTAAGTGGTAGTAGGTTGCAACAACAGCACACTTTTTATTTGACTATAATTCACACATTTTAGGGATAACTAATATATTTCTAAACAACCTCAATTGTCTATAGTTGCACATATGGGGCGTTTTGAGGAGTTATTTTGGTGAACCAAAAAGTAGGCTATCCAATCAAGTATTTTTAGAAAAATCTTAAGAAAATCTTAAGTAAAAAAAACAAAACAAAACATTTCAGACAAAAACACAGAGAAGTCAACTCAACAACTGGAAGCGTCAAAAAAAAGGCATGAAGTCTGTGTGCATGTGAATGTGACAGTAGCGCCATCTGTAGGTCATACATCATATATACAGCACCAGCTAAACCTCAATGCATTTGTTTCGTTTGTGGAAGACTTTCCCTTATATGGCTATTCATTTCATTCGTTGGCGCATTTGACTGATGGATTTAGACATTTATGAAAGTATGCATTCTTTCCATGTAAACCTTAATGCTGACTGAGAGTTTAAACTCGCAGAACGAGTTATGCCACCTGCATGGGGGTAGTGCAGACATGATGTAGGCCTTTATGTTTTTGTTCATTCCTGCCAATTTTCTTCAGATGAGGAAGGACTTCCTGATCCAGGAGCATTTCAGTGTCTAGGTACTTCATTCAGGTATTTCAAACAAAAATGGAGCATTTATTATAGATTTTGTTATTTTACTTAAATTTGATATAAATAGGCCTATGTACTGTTAACATCATCCCGACAGAAGAACGAACCATCAACCCTCTAAATGTACAGTACGTGAAAATCTACAAGTAAAATGTAGACTAACTGTTAAGCAGTGATATAAAATAGAAGAAAATTAGCAATAGTGTACCCAAAATGAACATTTCACCATAAACTTTTTATTTAACTTGTTTATCAGCACAGAATCATTAATTATTCATATGCCTAATCTCTTATGTATGCTTACTTCAATATTAATAACGGTGTAGGCTATATATATATATATATATATATATATATATATATATATATATATATATATATATATATATATATATATATATATATATATATATATGTATATATATATATGAAGACTTAAGATGCAAAAGCCTCATAGTGCCATCTGAAATTTTCTTCTAGAATTATCATTTTTATCAAGCTAATATGTATATGTTCAGTTAAATCACTTTAATGGCAATGACAATTACCTATTAATTGTCAATAAAGTGAAATTACTGAACTTAAATATATAAGCCTGATAAAAAATATATATATATTCCTTCTTTTGGCAAATAAATAAATAAATACATAATTTTACAAAACCATATGATAATGCCTATTTTCATAATCCAGTGATTAAAATATGAAACAGACATATAACCTAATTGGAAGTGAATAACCACATGTCATTTTGGAGGGTCCAGACTGTGCTGTCCTCTCCACTGAGACCTCTTACACACACTCAGGGCAACAGCATGGTAGTTTTCCACTTTCCATGTTTAATTTTTCTTATGCTATAAGTGTGAAAAGATGGTGGCACCTGACAGAGATTGAACAGATGAGGCATCCAAAGCATCACCTGGGAACCATGCACATATCCAACAGGCAACAGCTGCTAATAACTTGTTGCTCTCTAGATTGGCACAGCACTAACCCTCAGCCACCTGCTCCAGATTTTATTTGGAGAGCCTGATATGCAACAGCAGTCTGTCACCTGTTACTCAGCGAGAACTGCTGGAGTAGAGATATGAGCACACATATGAGTCTGATGACTCCGTTGGATGAAGCCGCCCACCTTGGCTTTAACATGGTACTTTGGTACTACATGGTACATGGTAAAAGAATATAATGGAAATAACTGATGTGTCTTTGTGTGTGAAAGCTTGCCCAGCAAGCAATTGATGTTGATGCATCCAATTAATGTTAAACACTGACGTCAAAAAAAACAAAAAAACAAAACAAACAAAAAAAAACAACAGGTAAAATATGCAAATCAAACTGACGTCAAACCTTGACATCAATTTGACATCCACATACCGATGTCATATTCTCAACCAAAATAACGACGCAAAAGTAATAAAATGCTCCAAAGATTGAATCTTCTTAAGTCTGCAACCTTATACTTGTCAGATAAAATTAATAAAATTAGAAAACAGTCCAAAATTGTTATTTAAAAAATAAAAAATAAAAGTCAAAGTCTCAAAAGCTCAATAAAAAAGGACCCTACAGATCAAAATGAGATGAGTTTCAATGCCCCAGTTAATAAAAAATGCTATTTAAATTATAATCATACTTTAAACCAATTTCAGTGTGGTTATTAACTTTCTCTTTTCACCTAAAATTACCACTGAAAGACATTGCCTTTTAAACAGACCTTAAAATGATATGCAGCATCTTGATCAAGTCTCGACTAACTTTTGACTTCAAATTCATATCAAGGTGCCTACTGGGTGTGTAATTGTTTTTAAATACAAGGAATACATGTATTATTATTTTTTTAATTATTATTCCTCAAGCCATTTATTGGGAATATAATGAACATCTCACAGTAATAAAGTGCTCAGTGGAACCGCATAGTCAGTCTCTCACTCTCTTCTCTCCTTTCTATCTTGATATGGTGTAAATTATTCAAATTGCTTATTAAAACGATGTCAACCCCCAGATTAGGTTATAGGCGTTTTTCTGACTTACCGGTATGTTATTTACAGTTTATCATATAGGCTAATATTATATATAAAAAAATCACTACAGATGAGGCAGAGATGGATGCTTGTGCGCCACCTGCTGGGGGATTTATAGTAAGAGTTGATCATCCAGTGCACCATAAAACTTGGAAACAGATTAGCAGATAAATGTCTCAACATTCATTCTTGGCACAGGGTCAAGGGAAAGAAAAGAAACTACATCAGAAATATAACAATATAAATTCCCTTTATATTTTATTATATTGTCTCTACAACAATATAAATTCTCTTATTCCCTTTTATTATGAATATCTATATCTATAACTTTTTTTTCTTCATAATCCATAAAACAGAATATGTGTGTGTGTGTGTGTGTGTGTGTGGATAGATAATCAGTCATTTCAGCCTGGATATGTGTGCTAAATTTGACATGAATCAGTAATGTTTCCATTGTTACTGTAATATCCAGCTTTTCCCACTTCTGCAAGTTTAGATTTGGCTGTAATATCATTAAAGGTTGATGGTGCAAAATATTCCAGGTGAGAGAGACAAATAAACCAACACATGCAGCCTCACTGGAGCACTCAAAGCTCATCATACTGACATGCACACGCTGTGAATGATTCAACCAATTATGCTTCATTGACTTTCACTCCACTCTCGGGTTTGTGGTTTCCATCCGAGTGTGGACAAAAACAAAAAAACGCTGGAACATTTCTGTGACATTTCCTACATGCAAAATGACTTAACTTTGTATCTCCCTGCCCAGATGTGGCCTTTGCGTACTTCAGTTTTTCTCACAAGGAGATGATGTTGGCCAGCAAATGCCAAGCTTTCCTGATGGGAATGCCTGACTCCACCAGAGTGAACTCAAGGGTTTGTAGCAAATCTCTATTTTAAAAAGAATTTCTATTTCTATAGGGATGGTGGAGGGTTTCTAAAAGCATGCTGAAGACTGTTAACAGCAACACTACTGGAATTTGTTTTAATGTTGAGCCGCAGCTCATTGGCTATGTAGATAATGATAATGACCTATCTTCCTGCACCATCTAGACTTTCATGCCAGAACTAGGCAATTTCAGAGCCACAGTAAACAGTTGGCACAGACTACATGCCTGTTGCTCATCTCATAGGCCTATATGCAAATAAAAAAATGTATGGCCAACAGAGTACAGTTGCTTTCCACAAGTCATTCACAAAGAGTTACTATGAAAAGGCTATTGGTGGCAATGTCCCTAAGGCTAAAATGGTACAGTAAACTTAACTGAACATTATAACTCACACTGCTTGAGTTTACATGCATTTAAACCACATACTGTTTGGCCTCAAGGCTGAGTCTATCATTAGTAACAATGACTTTGTTTGTTAGCTCAGTCGGTGTGAAAAAAAATGAATACCAGCCTTCAGGGTTTATGAGATACGTCTCTCTACTTAATGCCAATCATGGAAGATTAAAGACAATAAATAAAACACACTTCCGTTGTCGGTACAAACAAAGCAGTCCGTCTTTATTACTTCTGTGTGAACTTAAGATTGAAAAATGAAACACTCGAGTACATGCTCCAGCTAGAAGTGGAACTTGCAATGCCTTTTTTTATTATCTTTTGTTTGTACACTTACAATTTAAATTGGCAACAAAGAATGGCACTTAAGTGATTCCCATGTCGACTGGTTAATACATGTATAAAGATTACTTTCTAAACGCTATGTCCTTAAAGCACCACTGGCGCAACTATTTACAATTTACATGTTGTTGTTTTTTTTGTTATACTTATTAATGTAAATAAGAGAACTGAAATGAAAACTCTCCCATTTCCAAAAAGGTAGCAGCAATACCCAGCACCCAGGAGCAGCAGTGCAGGGCAGAGCTGACCTGAGGTCAGTCGTAAGATCTGAATTAATGCTCTCTTATTCTGGATCATCTGGTTTCCACCACACACTGACCTCAGGCCCAAAGACCACGGAAACGCTAGAAAGAGCAGAAACTCTACAACAAATGCTTTAAACACTGCTTAACACCTTTAGTGTAACTGATGCTCAGAACATGCCTTTCAACATTAGGGCATTTTTTCTAAATCAAACCAGCTTAAGTCTGCAGCAAAGTGGGCAACAACAACGAAAAAGAGTGGGAACTGAAAAAAACGCAAGAGTTCAGAAGTGTTTTGTACGCGACTACAGTATTTACAGTTATTAATACATCTGAGAACACTACTGTATCTTAACATCTGAAAAGAAGATAAATACAAGAATATTTATTCACTTTTATAGATCATTTTTAAATTTATATAAAAGCTATTGAAGCTAAAAGTGGCTTAAAAAAGAAAAAGAGAAACAGTGCTATTTCGAGTGCTTTTTAAACTCTTTTTTAAGAGATTTGCTTGCACTCAGTAGGAACAATAAATACTAGCTCTGTACTCCTCTTCGGTGTGGCGACGTCCTTTCAATCTGAAGCAGACGGGTCTTAAACCTACAGGGCAAAGCAGAACAGAATAACATGCTTGTGTGTAAAAGCTCATAGTTAAAGCATGAATCATATTTTCAATATGCTGAGATGAGTGTATTAATGCACATGCACATAGCTGTGGAAGTGTGATGTCATAGAGCGAAAGCCAAACTTACTGCAGCAGTGGTTACTGAGCTCACACTATAGTAGAGGGACCAATCACCTGAGTTTCCCCCTGTGACGAGAAGGACATGGGCGCAGGGGTTATCACAGGTTAAAGGGGAGGCTCTCACTTGATCATCAGGTGATCAGTGTCTTCTTGAGCGTGTGCATTAGTGCTAGCATAAGCATGGGTGTTACGGCACGTTTCTGCATCATTTGATGCGGACATGACGATGTGCCATCTGAAATGCACACAGGTGATACTAACCGCTGAGATGTACTGGCTGTTAAAGCAGGCTTTCTCTTGCGTGGGAGAGGTGATGGAGGAGTAACAGGAGGAGTCACACGGTGAGCTGGGCTCCTCGGACAAAGCCTCGGGAAGGTGACTGGACACACATCCGCTGTCTGACCCGCTCGAGCCACTACCAGACAGACAGTGAGACGACGAACCCGAACTCTCTGTAGCTACAAACACGGACAAGTCGTTATATGAGGTTTCTGAGAAGACGATCACACTTTCAAACATGTTATAATACATACTCATAGACGGCTGACTGCTGGTCTCGTGTTCCAGCTCGTCTTCCTCGATGCAGGGGCTGATGAGAGGTCTCTCCCCTGTTAACAGGCTTTGGCTGCTATACATATGCAGATTTAAGGGCCCCAGCAGTGTGGAAGAGGACGGGCCACCAGCCACCGGGGGGCCGCTAACAGGGGCGTTTACTGCAGCTCGTTTAAACGGGTTTGAGTGGTCAAACAGCGAGACGGCAATGGATGCTCTCGTCCTGGCCCCTGTAACAGAAGAGATGATGCTAGTAAAATCCAGCCAGAGAATCATTTGCTGCTTATTTTAAAAAGAAAAAAGAAGAAGAATTTAGCAAGTTATTCTGATGATTATTTCATGTTAAACAGGCTCACCTCTGCCTTTCATAATGTAGTCTATGGCTCTGTCGTTGATAGCAGCATCGCTGGGTTTAATGTCCAGAAAGGGTTTATTGCCCACCCCCATAGAGACCATCTCCTGCATTCGAATTTCTGCATACACGTTTATAATATTAACGATTGAAAATGCTGCCATAACAAGTATCAGAATAGGAGTGTCACAATATACTGGCATTGGTGATAATGTGATATTTAAAATGTATATTTAATAGGGCTGTCAAACGATTAATCGCATCCAAAATAAAAGTTTGTCTTTACATAATATATGTGGGTGCACTGTGTATAATTATTTTATATATATATATATAAATACACACACATGCTTGTATATATTTAAGAAATAGTTTCATGTATATAGATTTATATTTAATTTATATTATATATAAATATAAATATTTTATATATAAATAATAGTTTTTTCTTAAATATACATGCATGCGTGTGTTTTTATATATATACAAAATAACTATACACAGCGCACCCACATATATTATGTAAACACAAACTTTTATTTTGGATGCCCTAATATTTAATGTGGTATATTGAGTGTGATTCATTCGCCAAAATACAAAAGAGAAAATACTAAGTTAAAGATGAATTTGACTGATTGCATTGTTTATTTATTTCAAAATTATTTTAGATATTGCAATATTATTTGCATTGTTTATTATTTCAAAATTATTTTATGATATAATTGCAATATTATTGTAAATTCTTTTTAGCACAATTATCATGTAGTAAAAATGTGACAGTGACAGCCCTAAATTCAGAATAAACACAAACATGTTGACATTAAGATGAAGAAACGCATAGAAAGCGTAAAACATGTTTTTGAGTAAATACGTGCAACAGGTTACACGATGCCTCAGATCAACTGTAGAAATATAATACTGGTGTGATTCAAAAGTGTTTTAAATATCTGCCTGAGGCCTTCACAGATGAACTACTGAAAAAAATCTTTAAATATGCTAAGATGGTATGTGACAGGAGATATTATCTGCAATTATCCTATCATTCTCAGTTGTTCTTTCCAGCTAGATGAACAAAACAAATTCAAAGAACTTACTCAAGCTCAGCCACTTCAGTATTTTCTTTCCTACCTTTATTCCGTGTGGCCTGCTGCCATAGTATCCGTGCGATGTCACAGGTCCAGGCGTGTTTGACGTCTGCATTGCTGGCCTGGAGAACGTAGGTCTGGTTTTTTGAAGTTCTCCTCCGGAACCAAACCTCAAACCTCAGAGCGTTCTCACCTGATGTCTCTGTCATACCCACATCAGCAGTCTACATAGAGAATGATAGGGTAGAGGATATTCAACATTTAATCACAATCAATAATGAGGGCTAATGGCATTTTTTAGCTATCATGGCTTGCAGGAAACCCCAGAGGGTTCAGTCATAATGCATGCAGCAAAGTGTGTTAAAGTTGTGTTTTCATTTATGGAGATGTTTCTTGTTCCTCAGAACTTCTGATGAATTTTAGGTGCTTACCTTAAAAGAGTGCTTGTATATGTAAACATCTAGGCCACCCTCAATGCGTTTGGGTTTGCTGAATAGCACCAGATCCTCAAACAGGAACACATGTCTTTGGCACTTCTTCCTGCCATACAAAATCGTGAACTCATCTTGGCGAACTAATTGTCCCTGTTCCTTAAGATTCACCTGGAAGAGTGTGTGAAAAAATTATGCAATGGCAGTTTAGAAGAGAATATGCTTTCTTATGTTTCTCAATGTGAAGTGTAGCGCATATCTGCTGTGCCATACACACTCACATCACAGTCTCTGATTGCGTCCATGGCGAGCAGATCGTTGCCGTGGCGAAGCTGGAATTTGACCATCTCGGTGGCGGCACGTAGGTATGTTAGCTCCTGCTCCTGGACCTCACTCACTTCTTTGATCAGGTCTTTCAGCAGCAGGGCGTACTTACTCATGCGCTGGATGGGCTTCAGCAGGTACGACGCCAGGTCCATCTTATCCCCCAACTCCAGCTGCTTATGCTGGAATGAGAGAGACTCTGATTTTACAATCTCAGGCCATGAGGTGAGATGAAATGAGTGAGATTAAAAGAGGCTGAACTAAAAGTTTATCATAGTTGGTCTTATGTGTAGTATGGATCCAGTTGCTCACCCTAAAGAAGCTGTTTCCATGGCTGGCCAGGAGTGTGTCCGACTTTGGCTTGTTCTTGCTGTATAAAGCATACAAGCTAAACTGGTCTTGCTATATGTTCACAAGGAAAAAAAGCACAAAAGAGCAATATTTTAAGTGGTATCATCCAAATTTCCAAATCCATGCTCTGAAGAAAACACTTCTCTTGTTGAGAACCTCACTCTTCCCTTTGTCCAGGTCGAGTTTTGTTTGGAAAGACTTTTTTGTGTTTGGGTAAAACAATATAAAACTTTCAGGTTCATATGGAGTGTGCCGTAATTTCAGTGCAGGTTTTGCTGTGCCAAAAACATGTTAAAAACAATTTCGGCCTAGTTCACACACTGCTGTAGGCCAAGTGGCCTGCCTTTGTGTCTATTTCTCTGTCTTTGTGAAAGCTTCTTATAGTAAAGCTTTTAAGGAGAGCCAGCACTGTGTGTTGACCACAACTACAAAGAATGTAGGCTGGTGGTCTTGCACTCATTTAAAGACCTCAGAATCATTACTCGAGGCTCAGTTTGATTTTAAGGAGGGTGAATGGAAGAGAAAAGGAATACACAGAATAAGTAAATTCTGGATGGTTTTTAGACTTGTGCTTTGTCAAAAATGAGCCAGTCATAGACTGGGTCCTGGGAACAGACAAAACACTGAAAAATTAAGCCCCTTTGTTTCATCTCCATTGAAAACGTAATTTAGCGTCCCTGCATGATCACTATTAAAACTATTAGAAAAGTCCAGCAAACATCAGAACAATAAGAATTTATAGAATGCAGAATTGTAAAAAACAGAGCATGCATTTTGATGAAAGTTACTGTGAAGAGAGTGTAAAGGGACTTCTCTTACATGTCGTAGGAAGCAGTGGCTGACACGTAATGGATGGTTGCAGCAGCTTTCCAGCTCTTTGAGGAAATACTGGCTGTGGAAGTCCACTAATTTCTCTAGGTTGCCGAAGATGACGCTGCGTTTCCCCCGCAGATCCTGAGGCAGGTCAGCGCGCTCCATCTCAGGGAAATAGTTGTCAATGATGTACCGCAGAGAGCGTACATATTCCCGCTCGGTTGTGACCATCTCATCAACAATGTGGCGTAGTTTACTGAGTGACAGAGAGAGTAAACAGTTAATATACATCAAATGCTAACATTTTAAGAGATAGAATTTTTATAGTACGTTGAAAACAAAGTTTAACTCTTTATTTCAACTCTCTCCAAAAAATCCTCCATCCATAGACTTGTTAAACTGATGACAGCAAGTCTGAATGCACAAAATCTCGGACAGGCATAGATCACCTGTCTTCTGATTGTCTTGCAGGTCCGTTAAGACCCCAATATACTTTAAGCAAAATCGAAGAACGAACTAACGTGACGTTATTTCGAACAAAAGTTCGTTTTGGGAGTTCAAAACAGCTTGCTAAAACAAACTTTCTGGAAAAGTTCGATACGGCTGGTAAATACACATGCAAATAACAAATAACACACTGAAGAGCTGCTTTATAGTAGAAAAGAAAGTTGGACTTCTGATGAAATTGACACTGACACTGCTTTTCATGTTTAATGACGTAAAGCTGCTTGAATTTAAGCAATCTATTTTATAAAGTGTTAAAATTAAACATGATGTGATTTATTTAAAAAAATGCATGCTGCTTCCTCAATTTTGTTATGTGTTGTGTTTATTTTGTTATTGAGAGGAAAGCGTGTAGTACATATTTACATACTATCTATACTATCCTTCTCACCACACAGCTATACATGGTGTTTGTGTCCAATACCGAAAAAAATGAGATGTTTTAAGTTTTCACATTCATTTTAAATTGGGTTCTTATCAGCATGTTTTCATCTGCCTTAAATATTTGCAATAACTAGACCACACACAGCTGAATGCCTTGTTTTGAGTTATTGCTGTCTGAAGATATTGTCAACATCACATCTGCACTGCAATCTTGGAGAGCAAAGCTAAATAATGTGTTTTGAAAGGAAGACGCACAGATGGAAAGACCTCCTTACGATGTCTATATAATCAGATAACTATCCATCTCTTCTGTGTGGAAAAGCAGAACACAAACATATCCCCCACCACTTCAAAGCCCAGAGGACCAGCAGCCACCTGGAAAAGTGATCTGCATCTCAGGATCTTTCCCAAGGGGGTTAAGGGGTGACCAGTAGGACCACAGCTGGAAAAGACATCCATGGAGATTCAGAGAATTTTATGTGCTGTGACCGTCTAATAGGAGACATATTGAGTTCCTTCATGTAGAGATTGAGGCAAGACTAAAGAGATTCAGTCCGTATGCGTTTTAGCTGGGATTTCTTTTTTTTCTGGATGTCTTGTGTGAGTGTTCAATTTTGAGCAGTCAGATATAGAGGCGTTTTCAAGTATTTTGATGCCATCAGTGGCCAGATATGCAAAATACTACCCTGTCCTAAGACATCAAAAAAGTTATTTTGAAGAATGTTGGTAACCAAACAGTTTTGGTTCCCACTGACTTCAACAGTATGTACAAAAGATTCAATGGGATTTAATGGGAACTAAAACTCTTTGTTTACCAACATTCTTCTGAATTACTTTTGTTCTGCAGAAGAAATGGATACAGGTGTGTAGGGACGTGCAAAATTATTTTGAGACATATACTTCCTTTAAGTTTCGCTGAGGAAGACAGGTTTAAGAACAGAAAATGCAAAGTGCTTTTAGAAATTTCGCTTAGCAAACCGTAATCTTTGTGTCTGTCGACATCTGTGTCAACGTCTGTCAGCGCATGCAGCGCATTTTCTCACTTAAGCATGTGGATTTTATTTTTCTCAACATGAACGTGAAACAATATCAACACGATAACCATATGCTGACTCGAGTGCATATGTACGTAAATACGTTTGAGAAAATGCTGACAGGATTTTAATTTTTGGGTGGATTTGGGTGGGGATATTCAAATTAATTAACCAATCAGTAATACCCTTGATCAGTTCTACCAAACGTGGTTGTTTTTCCATTAAGAAATGAACATTGTTAATGTTATTATGTTTTGATTGATATTGTGAAGCTGCTTTGATGCAATCTATATTGTGAAAAGTGCTATATAAATATACTTGACTTGACTATCCCTTTAAAGACAGCTACACTGTATATTTGTATGTATGAAGACCGATTTATAAAAGTATGATTGTATACTATAATTAAATCAAAGACATGTTGTTTGAAAATAAAGTAGCTTTTAGATTGTTCATGAACTAAATTTTCTGAAAAATTATATTTGTAGGCTTAGATGTATAAACCTGAAGAGAATTATTTCTAATCCAATTAAAAATGATTGGTCCCACTTTATACAGTATTAAGTGGCTTTAAGTACTATGTACTTACATCGAAAAATAAGTACAATGTACTTATTGTGTTCATGTTGTATTAGGGCAGTAACAATACATCGCAACAACACGTATAGTGGATAGTGACAATATGTATTGTGGATAGTTCCCCAAAATAAAAATTACTGTGAGAGAAAAAATTATCACAAAAGTTTCTCACTAAGTTTGAAAACCCTTGAATGTGTGGTTGAGTCGATGACCTGCGGACCTCTCTGGTTGATTGTTTATGTTATGGCAATCGAGTGTGGGTTAGCACATTCACGGGTGCGCTGAGTGTACCCACCTGCCCTTGCTGCGTGTTTCGGGAGCAGGACTCCCACTGCAGTGAGCATCTAGGGAAGACCATCCATGCATGGGCGGGAGTCGCGGGCTGTATGGCCGATCGATCACTTCAGTGCTGCTCACCTCCAGACCTTTAATGAACACCCCTGTGTTTCCTCTCCGTGCAGGCTCACTCAAAGTTCTCTGACAGGTCCCATACCGTGACACAGACTCGCTACCGGGAGTGTCGAAGCTCTGGGTCTTTCGCAAAACCCTGCGGTTTGGTTCAATAGAGGTGAGGCTTGGGCTCGTAGCACACGCCAGCCCCAGATGCGGCTGCTGAGGAGACTCGTCTGTGGAGATGCTACGTGTTAGCCTGTGGGATCTGACAGGGGTGTTGTGGGGAATTCTGTGCTCAATGCTGTATAGACTCCCCGTCGGGGTTCGGACAGAGTCACGAGCGTCCAGGCGTGTACCTAAAGGGCTGCTGGGAGTTGAAGACGTGCTGGACTGTGAGGAAAGTCTATCCCGACCCCAGCCACCGCCGAACGCTTTCCGACATGAGAAGGAGATGCTACTGCTACGCTCCTGAGGTTTGGCGCTACTGTCCGAGTTCCGCCGAGAAGAGTCACCTCTTGCTGATTTGGAGTCGCTCTCGCGGCGGGAGCGCAGGGCCATCTCCAGCTTCTTCTCAAACATCTGCTTTGTCTCCTGACACTTGGACCAGGCGAACTTCCACTGCTTGAGTCCCTGCTCACTCTTCAGCTCCCCAGCGAGGTCCTTCATCTCCTGGAAGTGTGTGTCTTGGATCGGTGGATGCTGTGTGCGATAGGTCTCCAAACATGTGATCACGCTCTGACATTTCTCAGACATGCCACACTCCTCCATACTAACACACGCCAAATGACGCATGCCCTCTAGTGCCCATTCATACGCCTGAAAAAGAGAGGCAAAAAAAAGTTAGCAGATGTGACACAAGCACTGAAAAACAATGTGAAAACCAAATATTTAATAGTCATTTTAATAGTTTATTTTTAGTTAACAAAAACAACAGTGGGTAGAACAGCAGCTTTTGACCAATAAAGAAGAGAAAAGAAAAAAAGAGTGATATATGGAGAACGAAGGCAATTATGTCACGATAAGATGTTTTTATGCATATTTCAGAGGAGACAAGAGTATAAAGGAGACTTTTTATGGGAAACAACTACAAATGCACTGTGAATGGGAATGAGGGTAGGACAGAGTGAGTGAGAAAGCTCCCAGCACTTCTTTCATGAGAAGTAAAGAGGTTTTTAGCCAAGAGCTGGGAGGTCTGGGTAAGAAGGCTTTAACATGCAGCTCAGCAGCAAGAGGGCCTATAGTTTGAACTATGTGTGACAGCACCCTACCACAAAGACACATGCCAACCGCTTTACTAGCTGTCTCTCCATTTAAGAGAAAACCTGATGGCCCCTTCTCACACTCCAACATGCTGTTACATCAACTGGGAGGCACTCTTGTTTTTAGACCTTTTTTCATTAACAACCTGGCAGGAAGGTTTCTATAGTGACTGCTCATGAGGATACGAGTGCTCTCCATGCTGGAAAATGAGTGGTTAAACTTCAGAGGGGATTTACACAGATCAAACACAACCACCTTCCACCTCTCTCCCTCTCGCTCTCTCTAACACACACACACACACACACACACACACACACACACTCTCTTCAGCGTTGGCTGCAAACACAGGCTTGGATTTAGACATTCCTGAGAAAGGAGCAATACTCCCCCTCTTCTCTCTCATTCTGTGCATACACAAAAACTCCACACACAACTTTAGCTGCTAAGTGACATGGGGACATTGCTTTGCTCCCCAAGCCCTTTAGGCTCTATCTCTCTCTCAGGTTAGGGTGACACAAAGGCCACATGCCAGCGTATGGGCCTTCGGCACCCAGATACTAAGGTCTCTCACAAAATCAGGGGTCAGAGGTCAGTTGCCCACACTAACAATACACAAGGCTAAGAAGTGACAAAACAGATAGAGTAGAGAGACACATACACAGAAGCCACAAAAAGATGCAAATGTTACAATATTGAAGAGTAAGAAACAAATGGCGACACTGAATTTTAAGGCCCTTGTAAATAGCGATGCAAAACTATATACACATTTTTTGTGTTTTAATTTCTTTAAAGCAATATTTAGGGTTAAATACTGAGCATCCCCAACTTAATATTTGAGATGGAAAGTCTTAATTTTAAATGGTATCATTATTGGCCCAATAAGAAAATTTTGCCAATATATTGAAGCCGATAATATCAGTATAGCCAGTGTTTTATTGGTTGTTGATTGGTAGGAGGCAGATCTGAATGTGAGGTTGTAGTCAATTGTGGAGGGCCAGGTTTAAAGTGGATTAAATGATCAGAGAATTCAGGCATATGTCACCAGAGAGAAGCATGTTGGTTCACAAAAAGATCGAGTTATGACATTTTGATTAAAAAATGCAAGACAACTTTAGACATTATTAACTGGACAACACATCTACAGTAAATGTTAAGAAAAATATTTATACTTGCATTTGTCAAGCAGCAGCACCATTTAAATGAAGTTCAAAAAATATTTAAAATGGCACTAAAACAACACTTAATGTATAATATTAAGTATTAATATAAAATAATATAAATATGTATTCAAATATTTAGCTAAATAAATAAATAAATAAATAAGGATAAACGATAACCAATCCCTCAATTTTCCAAAACCCATGCAGGAGCCTGTATTAATGGCTGACTCCCCAAATGTGTTACTTTTACAAACTGAGGCAATGTCTAAATTATGTTCTGTGGCAACTGACAGCATTTTAGTGTCTCTATCAAAAAAGCTAGGTTGCATTTAACAATAATAATATATTGATAATTACAGTCAGTGACTTCAGCAATCCTGTTAATTCTCTGGTACCTCCCTGTTCTTCTTAAGTGATGTGCGAAACAGACATGGGAAACACAAACAGATGTAAAATGCTCTGATCCTGTAGTAAACAGCACCAACAGTTGATGGTGATAAAGTCTGCCACGGTTGTGCAGAGAACCTGGGGTCAGAGACTCCCCTCGAGGAAAAAAAAAACCCCGCCCTGCGCATTCCCCTTACTGAAATAAAGCAAACACTTTGATCTATAGCCCAATATAGTTCCTCACTCTATCTGATGATGCCCATAATACTGTGAGCAGGGGATGACATCATCGTTAGATTGGTTAGCGTGCAAGGCTCTTTGAAGTGTGAATAGTGTGTGTGTGGTGGGGCTCTGATTGGTGAGAGCAGAATTAGTTTGCCTGAGGGAGGCACCTCTAAAGGCCCCACTATTCAGCCCTGCACAAAGAGCAAGAGAGAAACACAGAGAAATGGAGAGAGAGAGTGTTAGATCTGCTAAAACAGAGCAGTGGGAGTGAGACAGATCCAGCCTTGGACTAAGCTTTTGTACACTCCCATAAATGAATCTCTTAGCAGTCTAAATGAGTCAAGAGAAGCATTTTAAACTTGAAAGAAACCATATTTTATTATTTCCCCAAAAAGAAAACCACAAAAAGGAGAAAAGGTTTCCATGACATCAGTCGGTCTCTGATCTCATGTCTGAGCCATGCCAAGAATGTTTTTTTTTCTTTTTCTTAAAAAGGATGGCGAGTGTCAAAATGCGAGTGGGGTATTATGCAGTTATTGCTCTGTAACTCACCGTACCAATTTAGAGACAAGGCCGCTTAACCCTTGACAAGACCCCGGCATACATCACTGTCATTTTGGTTGAAATGACCCACTTTCTCTCTAAGCCACTGACAAGGAGGAATGTCAAAATGAGGTAAAATGTTTGAAGAATGAACTGCGGACCATCCTGTGCCAGAAACAGGATTTGGATGAGTGATTCTGGCAAAAGAGAATGAAAAGAAAGAGATGGAAACAAATAGAGAGAAAAAAAATGCAAGACTGAGGGGAAAAGCTGATTTGCTATAGGCTGCAGGAAATGAGAGAGAGAGAGATGGAAAAGACCCATTTATTTTAATGAAGACACCCTGTGGAGTGTAGGAAGACCAACAGGAACCAGTACCACAAAAAAAAAAAAACAAAAAAAAAACACATTCACACAATAGCAACACAAAAATAGCACAAATATTTACCGTACCCTTCATGGTTAAAATAAAATAAAATCTTTCATTTTGATAATATATAATATAATTGTTATAATTATTAATAAATAAGGCTAATTTTCTGTTCAATGGCAGCATGTCAGACACCATACGCTATCTGAAAGCTTATTCTAAAAGGAATGCAAATCAAATGAATTGAAGAGTAAAGGATGATGAAGAGAGTTGGAGAACACGAGAGAGACAGCACCTGTATGATAACTAGCCCCTTGTAAATCAATCTAATAGTGTTTTTTAAACAGAATAATGGTGCATTAAATTCACCAAACCTAAAACTCAGGAAAGGTCATTTATCATAAACCAATCAATTAATGCCTGATGCTGTCGTATGATTGATGAGGAACGTTTCAGCAGTTTCGTTTTTGTTCTTTTGTTGTGCGTGTCACTGGTGACGCATGCACGTGTCTACTGCAGGGGGAACGTCTCTATGTTTCCTACGAAGCTTCATGAATGTCAAAGCCTAAAGAATTAGCCTCAAGAAAGGAGAGTTCAGTGATGGCATGCACACACACATAGAGCGGAGGGGGCACGCAGCCCGTGACAGATGTGATTGCAGATTGCAGCACTTCTCTCTCCGGTTTAATATGTAGATTATGCCAAGAGACAAACGTGTTGCATATGTAGAGTAATGCGAAGCACATACACGCCAGCTGCTTCATAGCAATAGAGACCATGCAACACAAAGCATACCCACTAAAGGCCTGTTGGAAGCACTGGGCCTTTGTGAAAGCTTCATTTCCTACTTCTATGGATCAATTCATTTCCAGGAAAATACTCATATTTATGCAGATACTGTTGAACTGCTGCCTAATACTAAAAAAGGCACGAGAAGTGTGTATATACAGAACAGATGTCAAACAAACTGTTGCACTGCAGAGCGCAGGGTCTGTTTCTGATATTGTAAGGGGTTGGCTGGCTTTATTGGGGGTAATGACTGTTTGTAAATTGCAGCTGAGAGAACCGTGGGACTTCTGATTTTTGCCCTGGCCTGGTTGGCAGAAAGCACACATAAGGAGTATAAAGTTGCCACTGTCTGCCCATTAGTCCAATTTTACGAGTCAAACAGGAAATAATACTGTTTTGCCGGAGAGCATGTCTAGCATGTCTAGCAAGTGTGAGACCATTCAAGAGAAAAAGAATATATATATGTTGTATATATATATATATATATATATATATATTAGGGCTGTCAAAAAATTAATCGTGATTAAACGCATCCAAAATAAAAGTTTGTATTTAAATAATATATGTGGGTGCACTGTGAATTATTTTATGTACAGTATATATAAATACACACACACATGCATGTATATATTTAAGAAATATTTTCATGTGTATACTGTACATAGATTTATATAATTTATATTATATCTAAATTAAATACTTTATATATAAATAATATTTTTTTCTTAAATATACATGCACGGGTGTGTATATTTATATATATATATATATATATATATATATATATAGAAAATAATTAAACACAATGCACCCACATATATGATGTAAACACAAACTTTTATTTTGGATTAAATTTAATCGTTTGACAGCCCTAATATATATATATATATATATATATATATATATATATATATATATATATAATAAAATCCCATATAAAAATATTGAATTTAAGTATTTTAACATAAAAGTGCATCCTTAACATAAAAGTGAATGTGTGCCACGTTTTAAAGTGAAACAATGAACCTTTTTTGCAAATACTCTCTTTCAGTTCATCTGAACACAAGTAGAAATGTTGAAAAGTGCAAGCAGTTACCAATTGTTTTATAATAATGAAAAACAAAATTAATAAACGTAACAATAACGTTAAATAGATTATTGTGATTATAAATTAAAAACGGACAACTTCCCTTATTTTTAGGCCTTTTTAATATTTATAATGTCTAGTTAATGGAATTTTATTCCTGGAAAGTGGTAATGGTATTGACATCAGCAATATTCGTCTTGATGGTGAAAAAAAGTGGTATCACCAATTCCTTGTTGAAAGGATGGTCATTGGTTGGCACCATATGCTAATGCTAATGTGTGTGCACAAAAATCACAGCAGTGTGTTGCATGTTGTTCTGTTTGAGTGAGTTAATTTGATTGAACTGTGCCTAGGGGAGGGGGCTGGGGAAGGGGGTTCTGCATAGCGTGCCAATCAAGCTGCATTTGAACCATCAAAGTGGCATTAATCAGACACGATCACAACTCTGATCAGACTGAGTGGCTACTTAAATGCCTCACACACGCACAGCCCTGAAAAGATTATGAGGTCAAGCAAACACTCTCATGCCCTAAGAGAATTCACATTAGCCAACGGAAAACGTAAAATGACAATCAAGGCTGAATGAAAATTTAAAGTACGACCAAAGTGGTCTGCTGGCTCTGTTTTTACTTTCCCTGCATTGAAAGGAATCATTAAGCCTACAATGATGAAAAAAGGTCTTCCCAGAATTCACTAGTGTCTTACTTGTTTTGGATGTACTTACCATTAAAGAAAATTATGTTTGAAAAAATTTGGAAAAAAAATATTTAATAATTTTAAAAAATAAACCAAATTCAATATCTTGATTAAAACAAAGTTTTCATTATTAAAGTTTTATAAAAAATGTTGTCTATTTTTAGACCGATCGCTATAAAAACAGTTTTTTTAGTCCAGCACATGCTATCCAGGTGGCTAATGAGTGCAAGGTGCAAACTCAACAGAGATTAGTCAACATGTCATTAACAAGCTGTGAACACAAAACTGACAGCCCTTTTACTTTGTCCCTTCCTCCTCCCATTCTTTACACAACTCTTTAAGGGCAACATGGGAGGTCAACCATCATACACGTTTATCATCTTTCATTTCTTGTCAGTGAACGGGTGTGGGGGTCAGTGTTTTGTATCCACAGGTGCTAACCCCAGGTTCTGCCACAACAGAGTAGGACACAAGGACTGAGAGACAGGAGGCCACAGTCAGACCGCCACAAAAGATAGACACACCTAATTAATAGTGCATGGGGCTTTGTCCCTCAGAATGTTGTCTCCCTGTGTTCGTTGGGGGTTATCGGGGCAATGAGGTGTAGAGAGGGGTCTAGAGTTTTGAGGGAAACGGCTCCAGAAATGGGAGTCTGCATAGAGTGGTACATGCCTCAGGCTCAGTCAAGCAGTATGATGAGAAAAAAGATACACCGGTCTATAAATGTTAGAGAAGAGACACACGGAGGATGAGGAGAAAAGAGACAAGGAGGTGCTATTCAGTAAGTAGGGTCATAAATGCACACACACGCTCATTGGGATTGGCATATGCCAGAGGTGACTGAATGATGAGTTTTCTAAGCAGGGGTTCGACAATCACCTCGGAAGCGCCTACTGTGCTTTACTGACCTCCTCACTGCCAAACCCAAGACCACCAGTCCAAAGTCAACTCACTGAACAAGAAACAGATGAGAAGGAACAACAATAATAATGAACAACTAGTGGAGACGCAACAACAACAGACATCTGTGCTGTTTGAAGAGGTTAGGAGATTGGGAGGAGGTTAGGAGAACATTGAACCTGTTTGAAGAGGTTAGGAGATACCCAAAACTAGTTGAGTACAAATACATTTTATTTACATTTTATATACTCTATTTCTGGAGTATAATAGCGCAGACACACTATATTTTGAAAGGCTTTAGCGTTCGGCTGTACGCACGCGCTAAGCATTCCCATCAAAACCCAAGTATGCTTTGGGCTTAAGTGGTAACCCATTAAACCACTACTAAACAGACAACAGAAATCAACTAAACATCCAGCATTAATATTACAATGCAAACACACACTCAAAAAAACAGAATACACAGCAAATTTTGAGTGAAGAAAGAAAGGACCAAGTGGTGTAGTTACCACATCTACAAGCATGAGTTAATGGGGCCAAGATGAACAGCCAACACTTGACAGTGACTGTTGATCAGCACTCTGCGTATAATACATGAACAACAGCAATATGTTTTACATTTCAATCACTTTCAGTAAAAGTATATCACCGTTTCATTCAATGGTTAATAGAGAGAAAAATCTAAAAAACCCTAGCCAAAGCTCTTCTAGTCAACATACAGAGAAGTCAGCTTCTGGTCAGGACAAAAATACTAAAATGAAAGCCTTGTAAACTATAAACAATCAGACAATTATTCCAAGAAAAAAACAAAATCATAATAGGCTACTACTGCAGAAACTTTGTCCTATTAACTGAGTATACAGGTATCAATAGGGTTCCAATGTGCTATGAAATTTTTATAGTTTTAGAGATTTAGAGACTAGCAGATGGTAATTGAATGCCCTGTGTGATATTTTACATTAAATGTAGCTAAATTATGAAAATGTACCAAGAGTGACAGGAAATATACACTACCGTTCAAAAGCGTGGGGTCGATTTAAAAAAAAAAAGAAGTAATATTGTGAAATATTATAATGATTTAAAAAGCAAATATTCAGCAGCCATTACACATGCTCTGACAGAAATATTCTAATAGCCTGACTATATTCGAATATACTAAACATATAAAAACCTTACTGTGGGAAGTTGTATTTCCATAGTAGTCTTTAAGCAATTACCACTGAATTTCACATATATCACTTTCACAGTATAACATCACATCACACTACAACAGCAGAAACATCCTGTGGGCTGGAAAGTGAGTAAACATACAATGATGTCACGATCATTCACGTCACCTCTAAAACTAAGATGAGCAAAAAAAACATGCTCCTGAGGCAAAGCCGTTGTAAAGTAATCCACTTCCATAATGATCTAACAAGGTGTGGAGTTACACCGAGAATAATGAATGGCATAAACCCCCTGATGTGGCCATTTGCCCAGGGCATCAAACTCCAATCTAAGCTGTGTGAGAAATGTTGGTCAATACCACATGCAGAAAGGAAACTCTATTAAAAACACTGCAGTTCACACACTTACAGCCTTTGCTTGCCTCACATACACACTTTACCAGTGCATGAATGAACAGGAGATTGAAGAGAGCCAGAAAGTAGGGGGTGGAGATTAAGTGAGGAGTAAGGAAATCTCCACAGACAACTGAAGAGCTCCATTCAAAAGTGTTTTGAGCAACATTTCAGTTGTCCGTCAATTATAGAGGCCGCTCATTAAAACATCTCTTATTGTACGGTTACAGTCTGTTACAGCCTTAAAAGTCTTCAAAGATTAAAAAACAAAAACTTTCTGTGCACAGATAATGTACCACATATCAGTCCAATGGCTCCTGATTTAATCACCACAATGCTCCTTTAAACTCCTACCTCTCCATGACTATATCCGTTTTCCTGCTCGGCTAAGACGCTGGTGGTCCCATGACCGGAGCACGGAGCGGCGGCGGTCATCCTTTACTCTCTCTCTCTCAGACTGACAAAGTAACGAGAGAGAAGCCAGTGGCGCCCACTCCCCTCCTCTCCCCACCTCCCTGCTATTCACAGGCAAATGCAAGTCTAAATACCAGATGGGTCTGCCCCAGCAACTTCACCAGAGTGGCGGAGGGGGTTGAGGGCAGAGAGGGAAGGGGGGATGGGACAGGAGGGTGTCTGTCAACAAAACTACAAAGCTCCTCACCAGAAAGGGCAAAGGAAAGACGGCAGAGCGATTGCTGAAACTTGGCACGCTGGTGCTAACTAGACCTTGTGAACCCATATGCAGGTGGAGTGAGAAATCCAAAACATTGATGGGAACTTTGGAATGGTAAAATGAGGCCCAGCTGATGATTCATAAACACACAGATACACACATTTATGATGTGTGTGACTGCAGGAAATTATGTATTATGTCATAATATAATCATGTGAGGTCTGACCGGGTCACTGTGTGTTACTGATTCTGAATTTACAATGCTTGTGTGGTTGAGTATGTTGTAATCTTGATCAATATTCAACTAGAGTTGGATTAGAGGAAAAACAGCAGCAGAAGGCATGTGGGAAAGAATTAATTCCTTGGAGACATTGAAGTATCAATAACCTGATCAATAACCAACCGCTCACAGTATGTTGTACAAATACACACATTCTTCTAATACAACAACTGCTGTATGTGTCACTGCTGGATTTGCTTAAATGATAAATTATACTCTCTTGAAATATAATCATAGTATATAATTATATTTCAAGTAATATTCTAATAAAGATAAATGATATTTCTTTCGTGTGCAAAAAGAAAGCATCGGCATATTTTGCTTCAAGAAACAGTCAAATTTGTGTTTTTTCATTCTGGTTAATATATTGTGGAAAAATATTATATTACTACATTTGTAAAGTATTGGATAGTATGCATAAATCATAGTAGAATTTGCTGAAATAACTTGTGCTGAATACAATTAGTTTTTTGTAATACAAAAATATATGAAAAATATTACAGCAATGGGAATAAGAGTTATCAGATTTTGTGTTGTATTTTTAACTAAAAAATGTTTTGGTAATTGAAATAAAATAATTTTAAATATTACATGAAAAACAAACCTAACTGCAAAATGAACTACTAACTAAAATTAAAAAAAAACATTTAAAGCTGCAGTCCGCAGTTTTTCCTCTTTGTCGCCATCTCTGTTCGAAATCTGCAATTGCAGTCATTTGCGGAATTATCGACTTTACATGAGTTGTACTTCGACACAGCACAGCGCGGATGAATCCAATGTTTGGGGAGAGTGTGCAGCTGTCAGTCGCCGCGCCGGTGTAGATCATAGACTGTGTGGCTACCGTCACTCAGAATCACAGATTATTTTTTTTTGTAAGTATGATCAACATAATAATTTTCACCGGAAAATGCCAACTGAACAAGTAAGTAACATCCACTTTTATTCTGGTTCTGACATTGCAGTAAATCGCACTGATTCAATCTTGCAGTCGTTTATCATCACGCAAAACCGTGCAAATTATACTTTGTTCTGAAATTGGTAGTGCTCAACATCGGCATTGCATGACTAAATTTAATGTCCTTTCGTTATTTATCCTTTGTTTTCACACGGGCCCGGTTGCAGTCTCTTTTTTTTCTGTAGCCACTTTGAAGTCCGAACGAAGTCTTTTGTATTTTACACGGGTGAATCTGTTGAATCTGTGAATCTAAATAAGTTTAAGTGCTGTGAGAAAAGGCTATAAATCTCCCCCTCCAACATCCTCACACGCACTATAGCTCATACTAGCCGAGACTTTATGTGTACAGATGTGACGTAATGACACAAAGACATCCTCGAATCTCCAGCGGAAATCCACTAGTACTACTGGAATTAAAAACATTACTAGAAGTTTACCGCTTTGAATCGAGCTAAGGCAAGCAGATAGTTTTGAACACTGGCTGGTTATGTATTTTCTCAAATATGTATTTTGGATCATTTTTATCCCCAAAAAAAAGCTACGGACTGCAGCTTTAAGTATTAAAATTAATAAAACTAAAGATGAGGGGAAAATGACGCTAAATAGAAAAATAAAATAAAAAACTAACAGATATGTCAAAAACAAAACCCAAAATTACTAAAACAGAAACATTTTGATAAAAACATGTTTGGGGTGAAATGAAGATTCGTAAATTTACATTCACTGTGAGAGGGCATAAATATGCTCATCCTCTCTGCGGTGCATTAATTCAGCTCTTTAGTGAAAAGACTGTGGTTTAAGTATTATCATTCTAATGACAACATGGAGGTGCCATTTCCTTTGACTTGCAATGTCTGACTGTATATGTTTAAGCTTAAAACCATGTAAAACAAAAGAGGAAATTCCTTTCTTTATTTCCTTGGGTTTGAATTAATTTAAAATATAATGCAGGGGGCAAATGAAATCTTTTCTGACAATAAACTAGTCCCACACTAGCTTGCATAGATGAGCATTACAAGTCAATACATCCTCATCCTTCCCTCAAACACAATCTCAGTGATTCCTCACGCTCTGCGCTCTTACACACGAAGACCATCTGGAGCAGACAGGACACGGTCTCACACACTGGGCTCTACTGTCTGCTGTGCCTCAGGCTGATGCTCACAGCTCTGCTGTCACTTTCTGCACTGCTGGCAGCTGTGATTGCCTGCAGGGCTCTGATCCAGACAATGCATTGTCAATATTATGTTTGTCACCCAATGTGTGTCAGTGAGCTTATACAGCGGCCAGTAAGGTCAGAGTAAATTCATTCATTTAACACACGCTTACTGACTCACTTTAGATGTTTATTTGGAAGGGAAACCTTTTAGGTCACATAGAAGTGAAAACGCTAAGTCTAGTCTACAGGATACTTTCTTTGGTTGAACTCCTTGCTGATTTAGAAAAAAAAAACATGTGGTGTGGTTTAAGATTTTTTTTTTCAAGACAAGATTATTTTAGGATATATATATATATATACACAGTTATGTCTACTAGCCTATAAAATCAAGACATTTTTTAAATGTACAGCACAGCTGTTTAATGAGGCAGAAATATGTAATAGACAGGACAGAACAAAAAAGGCTTTTAATAACTTTTCATTGCGCAAAAGTATTATGATATGACTATGAAAGACTCCAATACAGCTCTTTGAGTCCGCATTGAAAAGTTCAAAGCACAAAGGAAAGACAGATAGATGCATAGTGTATTATACAGTATCTATCTATGCAGGTTTTTTATTGAGACTTTTCTTTTAACAGTTTTACATTTCAGTTTCTGTCTTCGTGAAGAACAGTTATAGTGCTCTTCAGTGTTGTGATCTAATATACCCGGTAGAAAAGAACATGATTAAGGTAAGTTAACGTTACAGCAATTGCAGTTCAGTTTTATCTACAGATCAAGTATAACAAAATTGATATTATTTGGAGTATTGAAAACTTGTTTTAAAATTATGCAATTACATTAATTATACAGTTCTCAACATTTTTCCCCAACAAACATTTTCTCATAGAATCTACACGATTCATGTAGGTCACCTATTTTGGTTTCAAAACGGCGAATTTCACCGAAAGGTGAGTGCGTTTCATGTATGATTAGTAACAGAGACGTTTTCTATTTGAATGTATTTTAAAATGCAATTTATTTCTGTGTTGGTAAACCTGAATTTTCTTCAGTGTCACATAATCCTTCAGAAATCATTCTAATAATGATGCTCAAGAAACATTTCTTATTATTATCAATGTTGAAAACAGTTATGCTCAATTATTTTTTTGGATTATTTGATGAAAAGAAAGAAATTATCTCAAATAGAAAGCTTTTGTAACATTATCACTATCGTTCAAAAGTTTGGGGTCAGTAAGCTTTTTTTTTGTTCATTTTTATGGAAAGAAATTAATTTTAAATTAAATTAAACTGTATTCAGCAGGATGCATTCAATTGATCAAGAGTGAAAGTATAGACATTTATTATTTTGCAAAAGCTTTCTATTTCAGATAAATGCTGTTCTTTTGAACTTTCTATTAATCAAAGAATCCTGAAAAGAAATATTTCACAATATTACTGTTTCTTGCCTTAGTGAGCAGAAGAGACTTCTTTTAAAACATTCAAAAATCATACCATTCTAATAATTTTGGCCACCACTGTACATGCATACATACATAAATCCATGGTGTCCTGTTGTACTATGAATAGAATCTAGTGTCCTCGTGTTCAACCTCAGCTGTCATAGCACAAATGACGTGTTTGATGACCACAATCCACATTGGCCAGCTCATCAGCCGTGCTTGGACTGGTTGCTAGGCAACACACTCAAATAGTCACTTTCTAAATCTGGGATGAGCTGGTCTGTCATTGAAGACAAATCAAGCAACTGAGTCCAGCATGTGGTCACTCAAAACGCACAGAAAAACTAGACAGAGGTTCTGTACTGTCTCAATCACACACAGACACGCATACAATGCTCACACAAGACTAATACACATCTGTACACTGTTATACACTGACTACACAACCATCAATGTTGAGACTAATCAAAAGCATGAAAATTCATGCATAGGAATGGGTGTGAAATGACAGGTGATTTGAATAAGCATTCATGTACGCCAGTCAGATGACACCAGTGATTTCCACAAGTGTCATCACGCACCTTAACACAATGACATAAAGACCCTATCTGCAGTTCTGAATACTGAAAGGGATAAATGTGTGATATGTCAGAGACTGATCTAGGAACAGGCAGTTGTATGCAAATGAAGCCAGCTTTTGATTAATACACAATCAAAAGCTTTGATTATTACACACATATACAGACAACTTTTGTCAATATGCTAAAAGACGCAAGAAGAGAGTTTACCATGCCAAAAGGGGAAGGGATCTGGATGTATGGATGATCCGGTGAGTCAGGAAAGAGCACTACAATTATGCTAATGCTAAAATCTGATAGTGGTCAGCTAACAAGACCATCTGTCCCTGCTGGGGCTCGGGGGGAAACACTGAAGACAGACCGAAGCGTTCAACACTCAGTGCCACAGAGGAAAAACACAATGGTCTGATCACAAAGACAATCGTGTGTGTGTGTGTGTGTGTTAGTTTGTCTGACATCATTGCCTGTCAGGGATTTCCGTAATAGCTGGTGCTTTAGAAACACTGTAAGCTTTTCAGAAGAACTCTTGTCTGATGGATATAGAAATACAAGAAACTGTGCTCCATTACTATCACTTAACACTATATCAAGACCTATACTTATATCCGTTTTAAGTTAAGTATCTGGTAATTATAAACTTTTTATCATTATTAAAGAAAACTGGAAAAAAATAAGAAAGATGGGGCAGGATTTATTTGACTAAAAGTCTATCTGACTATAAGGGTTATCTCTTCTGTTCTGAGTCTGACAACAGTTTCTGATCAGTGGCTGTTTTAACATCCAACCGAGGTCAATTAAACACCAGAAGACATGTTAAAACGGCCCTGTGCAGGCCGATCAGTGTATGACATCAAAGTACCGAAAGAGTGTTTTGAAAGCATAAAGAGCCGTCTGGTCTTTAATCGCTCTTGCGGTAATTTGATGTCACCCACTGATTGGCCTGTGCAGCGCCGCTTTAATTGTTCAATAAAATAGGGTATCACAACCTGGGGGTCATGACCCCCACCAGAGGTCGCCAGAGATACTTAGGGGGTCAAAAAGCCTACTTGATTATAGGGAAACTACATTTAGACATAACTCATTTTAAAACTAACCAAAATTAAACATTAATTTTTAGGTTTTTAGAATGGAAGAACATGTCCTGCATGAACAACCCATGAAGCATATGACTCGAAAAAAAGGGTGTTCCTAATTGTTTAAAAAATAAAAAATACTGCAATAAAACTAGATAAATAAAGTTAGAGAAACACAAAAAAACAAAAAGAAAAAAGTGCAAAACTTTAATAATAATATAATACACTATAAAGTCTATAACTGATCAAACAAAAACCTACTGAAGGATGGACACAGCTAATGCACATCTAATCTGAACTGACTAAACTGCATGGCTGAGACAGGTATTCTAACTTTAGTCAGTTCAGATTACATATTTATGGATTAATGCATTAAGGTAATTATTCTGAGCAATTGAAACACCTTATAATTAAAAAGCAGCACAAGTGATTAATCTCCAATTATCCACCAAACCAATTTAATTTTAATCTAGTAAAGCATCAAACAATCCATTACATATAATTTTAGGGATAGTTCATCCCAAAAGAAATTCTGTCATCATTTTCTCACCCTCATTTCATTCCAAACCAAGGGTGCGTTTCCTGAAAGCATCGTTAGCCAACTATGGTCGCAAGTTCCGTCGTTATCAAAAGAGTTCAATGGAAATTGCGACCATGCTTTCGGGAAACGCACCCCTGTATGACTTTCTTTCTTTTGTGGAACACAGAAGTTCAGAACACACAGTTCTTCTATTGTCTTCCACAGAAGAAAGAAAATTATACAGGTTTGGAATGATGTGAGTGTAAAGAAATTATGACAGAATTCTCATTTTGGGCAACTTATTCCTTTACTAAACCATTCAGAAATCAGATAACAGACAACGCTTCTAAAATATCTCAAAATCGTCTAAAACGTCTCACAACATTTCACTGTGCTGCACGCACTACAATACAGCTCAATACCAAATGAACATTTTATAAAGAGGGCCTAAGTAGTAAAATTAAAAATACAAAGACAGAGAACAATCAGGTGAGTTTACATCAAAAGCAACTACTGACCACTTACCTTGTCAAAGAATTCGTAGAGTCTGACAGTCTTGTCAATTTTATCCTTGGTGTCCTCCACTCGCTGGGAGAAATCATGTAGATGGACCCAGAATGAGCGTACTTTCACCTCATATACCTGCAGCTCTGAAGAGGAGATGTCTTCCCACTTCTCTAAGCGCTTGAGGAGAGCTTCACCACTCTTACAGTGCTCCTGAACACACACACACACACACAGTATTACAAAGTGGAATGGTATGAAAGCATAGGGTGCGACTGAGGTGACTACATTTAAACATTGACAAACGCTCTTGAAACTCATGTTTACACAATTAAGCAAATGTTTGACTCATGCAGTAAAATATTATCTCTCGGTCCAAATAAAAATGACAAAATATGAGGACAACCCCAACCCCAAATGCAGATGCTGTGGGGAAGTGTTAAAGTGCTGTGTAAGACGTGTTTAATAAGAGTAGACATACGTATGCAGCAGCGTAAAATTCTCTGAAGACAGTCTGTTTATGACGTAACTGCTCCAAGGACTCTTCCAGCTCACTCAGTGTCTGAAGACGAGACTCTCCCACCTCCTCTATCCACTGACTCACCTAAGAGACAACATACACATACAATCAATCAACCCTGCTACTTTCCAGCTTTAAGCCCCGTTCACACCAAGAATGCCAAATATAACGATACTATAACGATCTTAGTGTCACGATAACATTCTGTTTATTATAAGAACACACTGCAGTTGTCATCTGCCGCATGAAACACTCAAGCTCTTTAGAGCAGGATGGATTGTTCATCAGTTAGAATTTTTTTTCTGAATGCTATTTCAATGACAGTTCCTCTGTACCATTATAGTTGTGTTGTGGACTTCTCTATTCTCTTAGAATTAATATGTTTAACTTTATAATTATCATTATAGTTATTGATTTTGTTGTGAATGGGCATTTACTCTGTTATTCGTAACATACTTGCTTCTTGTTCTCTGTGAGAGCAGACTGAAACATGAGCACACAATCACATCAATCACATGTGTATCATCTGATACAGATGCTATGGTGCTAGTTTACATTTTCTCATGATGTGCATGAATGTGTGTGTGCTCAGCTAATCTGTTTCAGCGAGTTCCACTATCTCCATGCCAGCAAGACCCCACCCCATACACACACACACACACACACACACACCTTTCTGCATGCTAGGCACAATCATCCATTAAGACTATCAGATTAATAAATCACCAAGGCAGTGTGTAGCTTAGTAAGGCAGTGAGTGAGTGAGTGTTTGCAGCACTTCAGTACAGTATTCACTACTTTTCAAGTGTAATAGGTAAACTCAAAACTAAGAATACACCTTGAAGACACAACCTGCCCAGATGTGTAGTGGAGTTCAAAAGTCTGAGACTATTCGTGCAAAAAACTTGACCTTTTGCAATCTTTACTAATATAAAAATGTATTTCTTCAAGAAATTTGTCATTATCAGCAAAAACAATTTAAGTGAAAAGTTTAATTAAATTTACAGTAATTTCAATATTTCTTAGTATAACTCTTAAAGGTATACTCCACTTTTTTTGGAAATAGGCTCATTTTACCACTCCCCCAGAGTTAAACAGTTGGGTTTTACCGTTTTCAAATCCATTCAGCCGATTTTATGATATTTAGAAGAATATCAGTAACCAGACAGTTTCTGGTCACATTGACTTCCATAGTAGGAAAAAAAATATACTATGGAAGTCAATGAGACCAGAAACTATCTGGTTACCGATATTCTTCTAAATATCAAAAAATCGGCTGAATACATTCGAAAACGGTAAAACCCAACTGTTTAACTCTGGGGGAGTGATAAAATGAGCCTATTTCCAAAAAAGTGGAGTATCCCTTTAAGTCTCTCACTTGCATTTATGGTTTTATACTGTATTTAATGATGAATTTCTTTTCTAAATGTAAATTTATTTTTCAATAAAAACATTTGATTTTTCTTAGTTTAATAATAAAACTTTGTTTATTTTCAGGTTTAAATTATGAGAAGTTGCCAAATTAACATGACATAACATGGAATGTTTTAATTAAAGAGAAAACATATAGTCCAATTATAGTACCTGCAAGTCTCACACACAGCTGTTATTTTAATCTGTCATGAATCGAGTTCATAAAAGCAAGTGCAAAACCTTAGTCCTCACCTCTCTGAATCCCTCCTCCAAGGTCTTAAACTCCATAATGAATTCCAGTTCCTGTGTGCATTTGTTGGACAGCATCACAAGTCTGTGAACCAGCTCGTCCACTTGATTATACAGATGTCCTCCATTCTCGATGGCATCTCTAAAACACACACCAAGAAGATTTCTGTAATATATCAAATTTAGTCTGCATATTCTCTTGACTCTGTTTCTAATCCCTGAGAGAAACTCCAGGCATCTGAGCTATGGAGAAAACACTGACTGCAGGACTCACATCTCATTGGCTGAGACAGTCTTAGAGAATATATTGATTGGACGAGGCTTTGAATGTAATTGGATGTGCAAATTGTGATCTGGCAATGGGAGATAGGGTATGGAGAAGTGAGAGAGAAGTGAGAGAGAGAGAGAGTGTATGTATAAGAAAAAGAGCATACATGAGATAAATAATGTGAGTAATTGACTGGACTGTATACATGTGCATATAAGTATGTCAAGAAAATATTTATTTTAATGCATAATTGTGAGAAAATGTGAGTAATGGTACATTGTCTATCTGTATGTTAATGTCCAGTGTTGTGATACACAGTGACAGAGCACAGTGTGCACAACAGAAGAGGTTGAGGTCTACTGGATGACTTCATCACCACTGTAGTTCACTTACACAATAATGTATTGTGCTCTAGTCAAACATTTATACATTTCCCCAACGATATGCCAACTAACTCAGCCAAAGAGTTATCCACTCTCTGATCCATACACAACATCAATGTCAATATTAAAAACTATTTTTGAGGGGTGCCACATTCCCATTTTGACTGTCAAAAGACTTACTGAAGCATGCAAGACTTAATTAATGCAGACAGACATAACAACAGCTAAAAAAAGTGTGCCCCCTGCTGTTAGATACACAGATGCAAACACATTCACATGGTTTTAAAAGATTTCCAGATAAGTTATGTTTGTTTTGTTTTTGAGCTTGACAGCCCTATTCACTAACAATATGACAGAGTAGCCACAGAGTTCTACAGCAAAAAAAGGACATGAGAGTCAGAAAATGGTAACTGAATTTTAATTTGGCTCAACTATCCCTTTGGGGTTTTGGTTGATTTAAGTTCAGTGTTGGAAAGAATATGTGTGTTACACATAATGAGAGGCATGAGGGGCAAATCAGGGACCTCAGAGTCAGTCCAAAACTCACCAATTATTCACAGCACACACCCAGAGCAAACACGGGTTATCACAGCACGCAGGGGATATCAAAGACATTCCAGCAAGAGACAATGACAAAAGAGTGAGTGAGAGAGAGATAAGAGTCTAAAACGGATGTATGAAAAATCAGAAGCCTTCATTACCAGCTCAATGAGGCATTCAGACATAGTATTGTTAATTAATTGTTTTTTGGTAGACAGAAAATGATTGAACTTGACTGTTTATATATATATATATATATATATACATTACATAACTATTAATATTAATATTGTGTATTACTATACACATTTATATAGATATACCTGGTGTCTCTAATAATAAGATTAAGAATATGTCAACAATAATCACTGATAAGAATGTAGCCAATGAATTATTGTTATTAAATTAAATTAACAACAATACTAATTGTTAAATGTAATTGTTAAATGTTAGACTAGAGAAAATAGATGAAAAGGAGATACAATTTCCTGTTTATGTACATTTGAAACAAAAATGAGCAGAGACCACCAGTGAGTAAAAGCACAATCCTTCTATTCAGTAAAAAAGCAAGGGTCATAGTTCACCTCTAGGATCCATTGGAATTGTTAAAAGTCTTGAAAGATTATGTGTGAGGGAAGAAGTCCCGGATTCGTTCACTATTGTTGGGCACTTTAGACTCAGTCACACCTATGAGGTAGAGTCCTTTGTGTGTCTGTCAGCATCCAGGTGAAGTGCTTGTGTGAGAGCAGCTCAGACAGCTTAGGTTTCATTTTGGCATTTGTTAAGCAACAAATGAGCAACTTGCACAGCCTTTAAACTCTAATTTCACCTAATATGAAAGCCACAAAAGGGATGGGGATGACAGGACGGATAATAAATCAGGCTATGGAACCAGAGAGGCTATCATTGCATATTAATTTATAAGATGACGTCTTTGGAAAAAGCAAAAACCAAGCCATCAGTCTTAAATGAGCAACCCACTGGGTCTTTATAACCGGAATCTATCACAAACACCAGGCTTGAGTGTTTGTGTCTGAGCAGGAGGCTTTGAAATTACTTTTGAGTAAGCCAGCACAGACATGCCACTGTGTTTTAACCCAAGTCAAACAGGAAGCAGCACTAGAGCTCTGCTGCATCCAAACCATACCATGTTATCAGAGACAGACACATGCGCATTTGTTGTCTGTTTAGCTCTAGGATTGTGTGTATGTTTCAGGATGAAATGACTGTGTGCAGATAAAGACATTTCTCTTGGCTCAGCTTTGGGAAATAACATTCACACTCCCCCAACCTCCAGATGAACCCAGCCCTGATCGTCAGAGGCCTGAACATGCTCTCCCACGCTCATAACACATTTTCTCTCTCTCTCTTTCATCATTCTTCTCTTGTTTGGCACTCTCAAACTATCTTTACATAATTTTTCATAATTATATAATTCAAATCCAAAACCTAGCAAGGTGCCTCGTTACTTTATGACTATTTAGGCAGCATCCTTACTGAAATTAATCTTCATTAGTGGCTCATTTGTAATGCTCTACATGGGCAGGAACTCACATGAAGCGCACAGAAGACTCAACTCACAGCTGAATTCAAGCTGTATGTAAAATATTAATTTATATTCACTATTTTATAAATACTTTTTTATTATTCAGTGAATTACATTTATGCTACTATTCAAACATTTTGGGTCTGTCAGATTTATTTTTTGGAAAAACATGAATATACTTATTTAGCAAGGATGCATTAAATTGATTACAAAAATAATAATATATTATTGTAATAATATTTCCACAATATTACTGTTTTTACTGTATTTTGGGTAAAATAAATGCAGTTGTGTGACGCTTCTTTCAAAAACAGAGAAAAATCTTACTGACCCCAAATCTTTGAACGGAAGTGTTTATTCAACATGTCTCTTGGATTTTCACAAATCTGTCTCGATCAGTGTTAGTGAGCATTTCTCCTTTGCCGAGATAATACATCCACTTTTAGCTCACTAGGTTTTGGAACAGAGCCTATTTGGTTATGTTTGATGTGTGCAGAGTGTTAAAGTCTGTATAATCTTGTCTCACCTGTAGTCCTCTGTCAAACTGACGCTGCTCTCTTCTTTTCGCAAACGGGACAGAGCGGCTCCTCCCTCCAACTGTAGCCGCACCAGCCTGCTGTCCTCCAGAACAGACCTCATCAGCTCTCTGTACTTACACAATAAGATCTGTGCCTCCTGCAAACACACACACTTTTATTACTATAAAACACCAACTCTACTCTACAGCTACACACATTCCCATACACCTTATTATTACAAACACACATCGTGTCTACTGTTCTGAGTAATATCTGTCCTTTCTCAAGCATAAACACACATACACCCCATCATTATCTTCCAGATTCCATTGACAGATGGAGTAATACCTGTAGCAGCACACATTACCTGTACACACTCTCACGCACACAGGCATTCCTTATTATTCATTTAATACCAGCTCACATTTGTACTCATTAAATTATTAAATGAGCTTAAGCTACAGTACAGTTTAATACACATAACTGCCAAACCTTCAGGTGTGTGTTTGTACTTAAATCTGGCTTTTATGGATCTTTCTTAACAACAGTGCAACACTTGTCTTGCACTTTATATACTGAACCCTTTTGGCGTGGATGCAGCATAATGACAAAGCTAAAGTTACCAAATCCACTGCAGAAATGCACATAGATGTACAACAAATCAGCCTTCTAGGCCACTGATATGAGTGGAGTCATCTATGTGAGTGTATACTACTATTCAAAAGATTTCACTGTTCATCAAAGCTCAAAAATGGAGCAAAACAGTAATATTACCAAACAATATTACAATTTCAAATAACTTTCCTATTTTAATGCATTTTAAAATGTTGCAAGGCTGTATTTTCGGTATCATTAGTGTCACATGATCCTTCAGAAATCACTATAATATGCTGATTTGCAGCTCAAGAAACATTTCTTATTATTCTCAATGTCAAAAACAGTTGCATTGTTTTATATTTTTGTGGGAATCAAGGTATATTTTTCAGCATTCTTTGATGGACAGAACATTTTAAAGAACAGTATTTTTTGAAAGAGAAATCTTTCTCTAGAAATCTAAAAGTTTCCTTTTTTATCAATTGAATTTAAGGTGTCCTTGCTGAATAAAAAGTAAGTTATTTACCTAAAAAAAAAAAAAAAAAATTGAACCAGTAGTTGTATGATTTTAAACATGTATCAAAAGTTTTTATTTTATTTTACTCTCATATCAGGTGTAAAATGGTTAAACATTCAAAATGGTTCAAATGACTTATACGTTTACATTACTGACAATTTATTAAATTTATTGAAACCACTTCTGAGAATGGTTCTTACTAGTAAACAAGGTTAATAAATTAGTAAACCACCATCTCAATCAAACGCTAGATGAAACTACCATCTTAATTAAAATATATCTATAATCTGTAAGGGTAGCATTTGGAGAGTAATACTTTTTTAGGGTGTGCGTGTACCACCCAGAAAGGCATCCATAATACCGACCCAATGATGCAGATTATGGTCTGACCACATTGTGTGGAGTCTATGAGGCGCTAACAACAAAAGGTTATATTATATCGAATAACCTCAGGAACCTCAACAAAAGCCTTCTTAAAGTGATTTTGAAACAGGATTTAAAGGAATAAAAATCTCATAATGACTGTCATACGTCTACACCCTAATTAGCATGTGTGTGTGAAGTGGGATGAAACTGTGGAGCAATTACATGAATTACAAATGTCAGTGGATGTTTCTAAGAGCCTATTTGCAGTTTTAAAACTCTTCATAGACATTATATTAAACCATTAAACAGTGGAGAAAGAAGATTCAATATGCGAGGTTCTTAATATAAGGAGAAAATAAATAAAGTCATTCAGAATTGTGGTGAAAAAAATAAGGAAACGAGGGGACACATTTAGATTAACGGAGGGAGACAGAAGACATATAAGAAACGGCAGAGAGATGAGCGGACAGGCCAAGACTTATTCTGGTTTTCTATTCATTTAACATCTAAGCATCACTTCATCCACAGGAGGGGCTGTTTTAGCATTCAGTAAGCAGAAATCCATACCCTCATCCACCAGACTCTTTCTTTGCTTCTCCTTTCAACTCTTTATATAAACCCTAGGTAAGTGATTTTGAAGATGGCTGCAGATAAACACTCCTTTGGGAGATCATTACTTCTCCTGAGGCCCTGGTTTCCCCCAGAAGCCTGTGGATAAAAAGGTCCTTTGTGACCTCCACTGACAGCCACAGGTCAACTGAGTCAGAGCCTTGACACACTAACCACACACAAACTGAAGTCTATATTTTAAAACTCACTTCTAAACAGAACAGTCTTTAAATCACTGTAACCGGACACCAGTGCCACTGCTGTACTTCATGGAAGTATAATAGAAGTCCCTCTAAATAGAAGACTTTAGTGCCACATGTGATGCCCTCCTGAGGAGAGTTCACTGTCAGAAGGTCATAATGAGTCCTCGGACTCAGTAAACATAATTAGAATCAAGAGTTTAGGGGCTGGTTCACAGAAAAACTATGTGCAATATATATCCCTGTAGCTCAAACAATAGAGCATATTAACACCAAGCTCATGGGTTTGATTCCTAGGGAATGCAAAAACTGATAAAAAAAAAGTCACTTTTGATGTAAGTGTCTGCCAAAATCATTTAATATATATATAGCTCTCTCATTCCTGAAAAGGCTGGGACAAAGCATTTTTTGTGGGACTGCTTTCGATAGAGCTGCTTTTAGAAAAGTATTTTATTGACTGTTGCAGTACCTCTGCTGTAGGTGGCAGCACTGCAGACTCCAGTATGCTGATGGATTTCTGGAGCAGGTTCACAGCATCCTCACAATGTCTGGTCAGCTGCTCCAACCTCTGAGGTATAACAAAAAGACATGTTTAGGTTAGGAACCCGTTAGAAAATAAAATCCAGTTTACTAAAACAGTTCTCAGATGTTGTAAATCATGTAACACGTATATCTCACTGCACATGAAATTATTTATTTATTTTTTTTAAATCTCTTCTGGTCACCAAGCGTGCATTTATTTGATTAAAAAAAGGAAGAAAAAGGAAATATTGTTAAATATTATGACAATTTAAAATAACTATTTTCTATTTTAATATTATTTTAAAATGTAATTTATTCCTGTGATAAAAGCTAAATTTTCAGCATCATTACTCCAGTCTTCAGTGTTACATGATCCTTCAGAAATCATCCTATGATGCTCAAACAAACATTAATTATCATTATAAATGTTGAAAACAGTTGTGTACTATTTTCTTCAATTGTTTGATGAATAGAAACTTCAAAAGTACAGCATTTATTTGAAATAGAAGATTATAAATGGCTTTCCTGTAACTTTTGATCGATTTTAATTAATCCTTGATGAATAAAAGTATTGATTTCTTTTATTTCTTATTCCCCCAAAAAATAAAATAAAAATTCTTACTGACCCCAAACTTTTGAACGGTAGTGTTTAATGTTACAAAAGCTTTCCATTTCATATAAATGCTATTCTTTTAAACTTCTTATTCATCAAAGAATCCTGAAATAAAAAATGAAAATAACTGTTTTCAACATCTTGAGCATCAAATCATCATATTAAAATGATTTCTGAAGAATCAGTTATGATGCCGAAAATTAGCTTTGATCACAGGAATAAATTACAATTTCCTATATATTCACATAGAAAACAACTGTTTTAAATTGTAATAAAATTTCACAATATTACTGTGTGTTTTTTTTAAATCACATAAATGCAGCCTTGGTGAGCAGAAGAGACTTCTTATAAAAACATAAAAAAAAATCTTACCGATCCAAAACTTTTGACTGGTAGTGTATATGCTAATTAGTACAGGAATGTTTTATTGTGATCATTATTAACACACACATCAGTGGCTTATTGCTGTATTAATCATGTGGCTTATTGCTACTTTCTGACTACAAATCGGTTTAAAAAGTCATGTAGTTTATTCCAGCCTTAGTCCTAGGAATGATGATGATGATTTTCTCACCATTCTGAAACAGATCCAGCTGCTGTGGGAATACGGGAAAGTGCCTTCAAACTCAGTGGGAAGTTGAGCGATCTCAACATGCTTATAGAGAGACTTCAATGATGTCAACAACTCCACCTGACAGATGCAAAAAGAACACAGGACACAACAGTCATCAGGTCTTAGCTTCTGCATTAAAATATGTATTGTAGTGGAATCATAAACACTTCAGCTATTCTAATAGCTAAGATAGATATCTAGGCTACACTATCAGTACAGCTGTTGCGAAATTCTCAACTGAAGCACTTTCTTACGTAGCTACAAGAGTCTATCTCTGGCCGTCTGATTTGTGTTAGGCACAAGCGGCGTCTCAGTACAGACACTTGTGTTTTAAAATAGCCATGTACTTCTCAAAGAGCGCAGAGTAACTAGGTGAAAGCCAGTATCTTGTCAGTGCTGGTAAATGCTGTTTATTTCTACAAAGGGGGCCATTTTATTAGAGGATGTTAGAGGATTTCCTTTAACATTAAGGACCTAAGATGAACAAACGACCTCCATTTCCTCCTACATATGGATTTACGTTTTTTTTTTTTTTTCTATCCTTCCTGCCCTCATATATGCAAGTCACACGCTACAATATCAGATGTGGTACATCATGTAGATATTGTCAGCTGTTACCTTGTTATATTGTGGCTGTAAGTCATGCCAAGTTACAGGTGATGGGTCATCTTTGAGCATTACCTGTATAGAAGAGGTTTTCTCCAATCGCAGAGCCAAATCTCTGTCGGCCAGCAGCAGCACTGTATGGATGCATCCCTGCATAGCTTCCTGCAGAGATTGAATAGACTATCGAATCACAAACAGCACCATGAATTACACACATTTCACAGACTAACCCAGACTCCATAGCCCTATTGACTAATAAAAGTATTTTATAGTCATTTACGATTACTGAAAAAGTAATTATAATTACTGAATGCAAACTTGTCTACAAGAGAAGTTTTTTACGAGGTGAAAAAAGTAAAATGAAGAAATGTGTCTGCATCAATCTTTTTACAATAAGATCAATACAACCTTGAAAATAGACAGGATTAATTTTCATTTAATGCTTTATTTAACTATACATTTATGTAATTTAACAGAAGTTTTTAAAGGTTACATAACCTAGTAGACACTTTTCTGTAATGAGCCACAATAAAAGCCTTCTGTCAGTGAATGCACCATAACAAAAGAGCAGAAAAACAACACAGCAGAAAAACAACACTCTGTAAAAACAGGCCAGAGAAGTCTATTATGCCTTTCGAGAGCTGTTTTAGTCTGTTCCCTTGTACGTCATCATGCATACTGATCATGCACACATTATCCTGCCATCATAGCCACATCAGACCAGAAGGAAAAGAAAATCTCTGCTGGAATGAAACAATAGCAAATTTACTGAGGAATGTTCCAGAAACATCAACAACCGCTTCAGGGCTGAGACTATTTACTGCTGATATTTATTGCCTACTTACTGAAACACTGCAGTTTTATTTTTCACTTTGCATTTTGAGTGTATTAAAATCATGAATATATGGTGAGACTGGGTCTGGTTTTATGTTGTTGTGAATTAAGTGTGTCTTAATCAAGGATTTACTATATGGTTATGTTAATGGTTTTGAGTTACTCTAGTAGTTTTTTTTTTTTTTTTTTTTTTAAATCCTTGGTAGGCCATGGTTCAAACCATAAACAGAATACAGAGACCTGATGGAAAAGTGTAATTATCAGCTCAAAAGGACATAATGGAATAATGGAATGATATTATCAGTGGAGGGATGGAGAGCCTGTGTCTGTTCCCTGAGGACCGAACCGGTCACTAAGCCACTGCATTCATTCAGAAAGACCTCATCTGTCAGTGTTAGCACTGACCCTGAATACACTGAAGGGCATTCAAACACGTGACATTCACATAATTTAGCAGTACATCATCAAGAATCTTATGCTTTCAGTAAAGCCACCTTTTCCACAAGACAGCACTTGTAAGCTGTCTATCGTAGATTACAAATACAGATGGAAGATCAAAGAAATGAGAAAAAATAGACCACGCAAAGGTCATTTGGAGAATTTCTGCCGCTGTTTTAAATCTCAAATGAGTTCATGAAGACAATGAAAAGCTCTCACAGAGGCCCTGTGCTACTCAAAACAACATTGTCATTAAAAGTATTCATCAATTTTACTTTTATATTGCTCATATTTATCTCTCTCTATCTCACTCAGGATGTTTAAATGGTGAAGTCAGCATTGGCACATCCTCAGTCTGTCAAAGTAGGGCAGGTTTTTGGCAGTAGAAGAAAGCTGCATTAATCTGCATTAAGGTCTAGTACACAAACTCAGTCTGGAGTTACTTCCATTAAATGTGCTGAGGGATCATGTTCCTGCAGTTACAGAGCATTACTTACTGGTTTCCTCACATCACTCATGCAAATGACTGGTGAGGTGAGTCCTCTACAGATGAGCCAAGCCTATAAAGACTAATAGAAAATGTATATATAATGAAATCTGACTGGATATGATCCCCGTGTTCTCTACTGCCACCTTAAAGGGATACTCCACTTTTTTTTTTTGAAATAGACTCATTTTACAACTCCCCCAGAGTTAAACAATTGGGTTTTATCATTTTCGAATCCATTCAGCCGAATTTCTGATATTTGGAAGAATATCAGTAATTAGACAGTTTCTGGTCTCACTGACTTCCATAGTAGGAAAAAATATATACTATGGAAGTCAATGAGACCAGAAACTGTCTGGTTACTGATATTCTTCTAAATATCAGAAAATCGGCTGAATGGATTCGAAAACGGTAAAACTCAACTGTTTAACTCTGGGGGAGTTGTAAAATGAGCCTATTTCCAAAAAAAGTGGAGTATCCCTTTAATAATATCAAAAAAACAACTAACAAGCAACAACCATGTCAGAAGTAGATGCATCTGCAAAATAACCAATCCCAGATGAGGAAAAGAAATCCAAGGACGTCACCCTCTCTCTACAAATCTCATGTGAGCATGTCCGATTGTGTAATTGTGTGTGAATGCAACTATTTATTTCCACAGCTGGGAAATCACATTATATTTACGATGTGCTGCATTTTCCCCTAATTTAGCCAATAATGACTGATTCTGTCGATGAAAACTCTTCTCAAAGGTTTATTTTAGTTCTTCTGAATTCCTCAGTAGCAGATGTCTGGTTGGAAGTTAGATTTAAATATCAAGATTCATGGCAAGGTTGCATAACCACTCAGTTTTGAAGAAAGTATGAGAAAGGAAATGCCTAGAGGATGTGAACTGTATGTGACAGTTTTTTTTTTCTGTGTAGGATATGAACAAATGGTACACTGTCATGGTGTTCATACCTGGAGGATGTTGAAGGCTTTAAAGAGGGCGGGGACAGGAGAACACTTGCGGGCATCCACCAGGACAGTCAGTCCCAAAGCACTAACTTCCTTCCTGAGAGTCAAATCAAGGTCATGTATTTGATGAAGGAAATGTAAATAAAATATTATAGCAGATATACATTTTTATTAAATATATACAGCTCTGGTGAGCATAAGAGACTTCTTTTAAAAATTTTGACAAAACTTATTGATCCAAAACTTTTAAAATGGCAGTGTGTGTACCTGAGTGTACTGAAGAAGTAGACCATTATCCGCACCAGCTCTCCACTGTTGCAGTTTGGATTCAACCAGATAGTGTTTCTCATTGTCACGGTAACAAGGGCATGCCCTGATTTATCTCTTGTTCCTAAAATTCATTTTAAAAGTTGAGCTTTTGGATCATTACGATGGCAGGACCATATTAATGTCATTAGAAGCAGTCCCTCACCAGGTAGGCAGAGCACTCCTGAGTTCAGGACGTCAGGATTGATGTCATGCGCTTCACTCTGGACAGGCTGGTTCCTCTGGGAGATGGGCGGCAGTGGTGGATGAACTGCTGAGGTGTCCTCACTCTGGGTTTTAGCAGACAGGTGGCAAACAATGTGGTCTCCTTCCTGACTAGATGCTGGAATATGAAAATCGGTTGGAGTTATTTCAACACAAACAACATTGGCATACACACACACCTAAATGTAAACAAAAAAACAGTTCAGTTTACATCACTGACAAGTCAATTTACAATCCGTCTTATCATTAAAGACAATAATGTATCACTTCAGTCTTTAAAAAGTTCACAGATAATGTTGATATGATCAGTTGAAGTTAATGTTTACAGCAATGTTTGATCATTCAAAATTGATCAAAATTGATTTCACTGAGATTCTTACTCGCTGAAGATATACGGCACAGCTTACAGATGAAAAAAGAAAAAGAAAAAGGAAAAAAAGCTAAATCTCTGGGTCAAAGCCAGCAGACCCACATTCTCTGAATCCCCCACTAACAAACAGCAATGTAGTAACGGTTGAACTGAGCGTAAGCATTTGTCCAATCTGTACCACTATGCAACTCAAACAAGCACACTCCTAGCTAATTTAAAGCATTCCAGGTATCATGTGCGTCGTTCCATAGGGCGGCTGAGATCTGTGCCCCATATACCAGAATGCATGATAGGGCTCAGAGATAACCAGAGATCAGCTTCCGACAGTCATAAAACTAAAGTTTTGCTTCGCTGCACTGCCACGCACTGCTGCTGTTCTGTAGAAAATAGATACTGAGATCAAAAACAGATGAGATGGAGACCTGGGAATTCCAGCACTCGTAAAACAGCTTGCACAAGGACAAGTAAAACATGTATAAATTGCTCTGAGGCATTATCTGGCTGGATTTGAGCTGGAACAGCAGAGGTTAGCTTCTGAGGAGAGAAATGTAAACACAATGGAATGTTCTTCTTCAGTTAGGTACAATAAGCTAGGATAAATTTGACAAATAAGACAAAAATAGTTTTGTTTTTTTACCCCTACTTTCTCTTTGCTTTCTCTCTGTCTCCTTGTCCACCCAACATACTCCTCACCAGAGAATGCTCACATTGAGGAAGTAGACTATATGAGCCCCCATCGAACTGAGCTGAGCGCTACCCGAGACAGGGCAGAGCAAAGAGGGTCTTGGCTTCACACTCTCTCACCACAGTCTGGAATTCAGTCTGGCCATAAGAGAAACCCTTCAGTGATTATTCTTCATGCCAAAAGTAATGGTCTGCCCAATCAGTCACAAATTAAATGGTGCTCACCTGAAGAAACTCTTGTAGAACTTATCCATACTATCATCTAGTCTTTAGTCTTCCATCTGCCTAGCTCATCAGCTCTCTCTTTCACAGACTGAATTCTCATCAAAGTCTCGACTGCTTTTCAAGAGGTTTTATGGGTCTTAGGGAATCATTGTCCAAAGGTAATTTTCCTTTCAAAACTAAAAATAAACCCAGCAAACCGCTGACACTGAAGATTTGAGGTTTTACTTTTAAAACTTTAGTCATTACAAAACCGAAGAGTAGACTGAATGAATCTTAATCACATGAAAAAGTGGATTAAGAGGACAAACACCTGAAATCCTCTGAAAAATGGAAAAAATACGAAAAGAAAAAATGAAAACAAAGATAAGCAGAAAAGCTTACTTTAAGCGTGTATAGAGGTAATAGCCATAGTTGCCTTGCCTTGCTGTAGTACTGAAACTCAAAAAGTGTTTAGGGTTTGTGAACCACCCACTAAAAGAGCAAGAATCAGATCTATCATAGTCAAACTACCACAACAAACACACCGTCATTTCTTCTTTCTGCTGTTCCTATCTTCAAAGCAGCGCACCCCCGCCCGTTCTCTATTACTTAAACACTCCATCTATTACCCCCGAACACGCTCACACACTAAAACATCCCCCTCTGCTTACCCCCTGCAAATTCAGAGGTCCCACAGCAAGGATTGTTTTCAAGCCCACCCACATCACCTCATCTCATATATCTTTCTTCACACCTGTACCACACCTGGGCCAGGTGAGCACATCCAAAGCCTCTGGATGAAGAAGAATATGGCAGCTGATTGTTCAAAACAACTCTTTCGAAAAACTAAAATAAAATATATATTAATGTCTAGACAAGCAAATCCTGATCACACACAAAACACACATCATCCGATATCAGCAGATGTCCTAAAATAGTTTAATCCAAATGAATGCAGGATTGAGTTACTAAAGTACACAAAGCAGAAATCCTGCACATAACCCAGGCTTCTCTTCAGCTGTTTCCTTTAGCAGTTCAGATGTGAACTGCTGTCTATCTTGGACAGTGTTCAGTGGAATTAATGGGTGTCTAAATTTGAAAACAAACTGTCTAGAGGCCAGAATATGACCTGCTACAAAACACATGCTTGTAAAGTGCCCGGTCTAAGTAAAACCAGAGCCTCACACACTTTCCTTTCAGCCTGAAGAGAAAAGCAGCTCTATCAGGTCATAGCATGGGCCATTTGAGAGCCATTTGTAACTTGTCAGAGGCCTGAATGTCGAAACACCGGAGCTAGTCTGCTAATCTAGAGTAAATATACTAGGTGGACAGTGGACACGGCAATGAATGAATGATGAAAAAATGACTCACAAGTCACTATAGTGAACAACTGCTACAAACCATGGAGACCGTTTGTGAAGTAGAACACAATTCATACATTAAACACCATTAAAATAAGCTAAAAGTGAATAATACAGGGGATTATAAGTGAACAAAATTAAAATAGTTACAAAAGTGAAGAAGGATGGAAGAGGATGAAACTGTGAAAGTGAATGAATTCATGGAGTGAACAAAGGGGAGGAGAAGAGAGAGAAGTAGGTTCTTCATCAGCTGAGGCAGTGGAAGAAGTCTTTAGATGCATCTGAAACAGTTCAGAGCTTAGATGCATCTCTAAAGATGAAGAAACGGGGATGGGAAATGAATGGAAGGGGCAAGTGGAAGGAGTTTAAAGGGAAAGAAGGCTTGTAGATAAAGTAAAGGTGAGCGGGATGGACTTTTCAAAGATGACTCTACCTTGCTCTTCCTGCTGATGGTAATGGGACTCCATGTCTGCTTGCTGCTGATGCTCTGATGGAGAGCCATTCACAGAGGAAGTAACCTCATCCTCTTGCCTCTCCTCCTTTCCCCCCCTTCTCTCCTCCTCCTTTGTTTTTTGCCCTTCTCGTTCGGTGGTAGGTGTGTCCTTAGTGTGCATATGTCCATTTGTGTTTGGCATATCTGGGGCCAGGTCAAGGACTTGAGTGCATGCTGACTGGACTCTATTTTCAGAATAGTTGGTCACTATGGCCTCCTGCTCACTCACAGTATTGGCCTTGATCTCCACTTCCTCTACCCCTTGCTCTTTGACATTGGTTTGTTTCTTCTCAACCTCATCTATTCCTACAGAGAAGCTGCCCTCCTCCTGAACTCGAACGTCTGAGTCAGACTTGGGCGTGGTATCTACCAGACCTGTTTGAGCAGTCTCAACTTCCTCTGCCATACAAACTGCTTCTAATTCATTCTCCGTCTTGCTTTCCAACACTCTAATGCTTTTCTTTTCTACTGTTTTTCCCTCCTTACAAGGCGAATTTCCCGCTACATCTCTTTCTGCACGTTCTTCCTTTGTCTGTAGTTCCACCTCTGTCTCGTTTCTGTCCTCAGAGGATTCTGTCCTCACCTGACCTTGTGAAATGAGCGTAACCGGATCCTCCCCAGGCGCTGTGGTGACAGAGGCCAAGGCTACCTGGTCTCTTTGCGGAGCAGCCGAAATAAGCCCACCTTCTTTCTCTGCACTGGGACTATAATCACCATCAGATACATTCTTGTCATGACTACTGTTACTTAATGCGTTATGGTCCTCTTTTAAGGCAATAAGATCATGCACTTTCTCAGGTGGTGTATGAATGTGTGTGTGTATCTGACATGGGCTGTGAGTTTGCTCAGTCTGATTCTGTAAAGACACACTGATATCTTGATGCTCGGAGACCGACTCTCCACTGTTCAGCAGATCACAACTGCCTTCCAGGCCACAATCACCTCTCATCTGTTCAGATTTAGATCTGACCTTTGCTTCTGCAGCAGGATCAGACACAAAGAGTTCAATATTGTCCAGAGAAACTTGTTCTGAGTTTTTACTCTCTGAATTACCAAATAACATTTCATTCTCTGCCTGTGACGTACTAGTTACTTCACTGTGTGGTTGCGCCATGTCGACTGTTTTGCTGTTTGGTTGTGATATTCTTAGAGGCATTTTGTGTAGATGTGATGTGTTGAGTGGTTTGCTGTCTGGTGGAGATTTGCTAGCTAGTTCACATTCTAGTTGTGATGTGTCAAATCCTTGGTTATCTGGTTGTGATGTGCTAACTAGCTTGATGTCTAGTTGAGATATGCTCACTGGTTTAAGGTCTGGTTGTAATGTCTTGACTGGCTCATTGACTATTAGTGACATGCTGACTGGTTTGCAGTCTGGTTGTGATGTGCTGGCTAAATTACTGTCTAGCTGACAAATGCTTATTGGTTCATCTTCTGACTGTGATGTCTTGACTGGCTCATTGTCTAGTTGTGACGTGCTGACTAGTCTGCTGTCTGGTTGTGATATGCATAGTGGTTTAAGGTCTGGTTGAGATATGCTTACTGGTTCAATGTTTGGTTGTGATGTCTTGATTGCCTCACTGACTAGTTGTGATGTGCTGTCAGGTTGTAATGTTTTGATTGACTCACTGACTAGTTGTGATGTGCTGTCAGGTTGTGTTGTCTTGATTGACTCACTGACTAGTTGTGATGTGCTGTCAGGTTGTGATGTCTTGATTGACTCACTGACTAGTTGTGATGTGCTGTCTAGTTTGCTGTCAGGTTGTGATGTGCTGATGACACTGTTGTTTAGTGATTTGACGACTGGTTTACTGTCTGTTAGTGTTGACACATCAGGTGGAGCAGTATCACAATCGGACATCTCTCTCGAAGACTCATGCTCAGACACACGGTCAAAGGAGGTTGTACCTGCAGCAGATGTGGGCTCAGACACGTCTACCTGCTGGAGCGGACGCTCTGCCTCTGCAAGAGCAGTGGGGGTTAAGATCACAGATTGGTAGGCATCACTCAGGTTTTCCTCAATCAGCATGGCACACACCATGCTCTGTGAGCATGCACCATTCTTCAAAAAAGCCTCCTCTGGTTTGGCTTTAGGCTGAGTAGAACCAGCAGTCTGTGGTTTATGTAGATTTCTGTAGTTCATACTAATGGCTTGAGTGAGAGAGCCCTTCTGTGGGGAAAAGCGTGGTAAGGTGATATCGGCTAGCTCCACGTACTCCCCTTCTGAATCCTCTGCTGTGCTGCTAGAGCTCCGCCCACTGCTATCTTTATTGATCTCACTGAGAGCAGGGAGGAGCTTAATCCCCTTGCTCTGACAGTCCATCTCCCCTGATTGGTCTGTGGAAGTGTCAATAAAAATCCTACATTGTATGTCCTCAGGGTTGTCTCTTTGATCAACGTCAGAGTCCCTCTCCTCTGTGTCTGGAACTTCCTTCGCCATTCCTCTACTTCCGCCTTGTTCTGTAACTTGGGAAGGTCTGCTGATGAACTCTGGGTGAACAATATCCTCCCACGGTACCCTAAAAATGTCATTATCTGCTGATAAAAGACAGTGTTCCAGGGCGGCTCTTCTGACTACACTCCTCTCCCGGTTGATGGACTCCAGCCAGTCCATGGTGATTAGAGAGGTGTATGCTAGCTCCGGTACGGTAAGCTCCTCCACATGCTGCCCACTAACTGCCAGACACTTCACTGTGATGCGCGGGGGACTTTTGGGTGTTGGCGTCACCTGCAAGTAGAAGTCGCTGGGCCGTAACACGCGCCAATCCAAAGAGGAGAGCTGGATTATGACCTTCTCATGAACACACAGTGGCCAGCCTTCATGTCGAAAAAGGTAACCACAGTATGGAAACTGTAGAGAGAGGAGAGAGGGAACAACCAGTCAGGCAATCAATCATTGTTAATTGAACTGTTGTAAGTTACATGGAAAGACTCGCAGGACACATTTCAGTTTTCTTACGGAGAAATGCATTCCAAATTTTAATATACTGCAAAAAAAAAATCTAACAAAACGGCAAGCTAGAGACAGGATTCTGTCAATGGTTCATCCAGCTAAATTATTATATTTGCCACGTATAATTTTCAGGAAAAAAAAAAGACAAAGTGGCAATTAATGTTTTACATTTTCCTCCATTCTAAGTGCACAAAGTGACATGAGATAACTGGTTTGTCTTCCATTTTTCCAGTTAAATGGAAAATTTAAAATCCATTACAGTTATTCATGGGGAAATTTGAAAAATTGCATTGCAAGCTGATTTAAGGTGTGCCCCTAAATTTTCTGCTTGCACTCCTAAAATTTTCAGTCAGGGGCAACAGCGCTCCTAGTAAAAAAAAGTTAGTCTGGAGCCCTGGAAAAATACTGTGGCGAGCAGGATGAGGCCGAGTGACGTGAGAGTGGCGCAAGGCCGGTGGCGTGAGTGGTAATGAGCGACACCTGTGAGACGCATCGGTTGCGCATCTCTCACGTAGGAGCGGAAGCATAAAGGAGGAGCCCCATATAAGCCCCTTTATTGTAATTCAATTTTAGAGAGAAGACCCTACAGTCTCTCTGTACCCTGTTTCATTCATTTGAATTTTAAAAAGGAAGTGTACAGGAACACTAAAGAAGGAGAAAATAGCCGTTGAGTCCCGAAACAACTCCACGGTTCAGTGTTTCTTCCTATATGCTTTGACAGTCATGTCACAGACTGCAATACTGACTGGCTCTGTGTAACTTGATGCAAATGTGCTTTTGGATATACTAGCGATGAAATGAATATTCTGCTCAAGTTTACAACGGTCTGCTGAAAATGACCCGCTTCCTTTGAAAGGAAGAGCAGGAGGGAGGAAGGAGGGTTAAATGTCCTTGCACCGAGGGTAGGGGTGGAGGGGTGAAAGGGCTTTTTATTCACAGACCTCTCAGTTTAAGCTTCTGTTTCCCATTATTATATTCTCATTCACCTTCGAGGTACAGCCCCCACCTGCACGGAGAAACAGACAGACCTGGAGATACTCCACTGACCCCAGGTGCAGCAAGCAGCCGCTCTTCCCACAGGGTTCACAAATGCACATATTGACACACACGCACACACAAACTACAAAAAAAAAAAAAACTTCAAGATACTAACAGCTTGTTTCCACAGAGCGGTAAGATACAGTACAATATGGTAAGTAATTGTTTCCGTTTCCACTGTCAAAAATTGTGAATAGTACCAAAACGCCGAACCGTACCATAGCACTTTTTCGGTATCCTTCCGTTGAGGTACAGTACCTAAAGGGTGGAGCTAGACTCACTGCAGAATGTTGATTGGTTGACAGAGAATCGTCACTTGCGCATGCTTGCCATTTTGAATATCTTTTGTTTTGATAACTTTCTTAATTTTAAGCGGTTCATGTTAATGTTTAAGCGGCTTATTAAATTATTCATATTTTGGAATGCTTGGGTAGGATAACATAACATTAGATCAGCCTTCTGTCTGTGCCGTCTTGATTTGCTCTCTTTCATCACTTACGCTTTAATTCTCGTGCAATGACTCGTTCACTAAATTGAACATCCAATCAGTGTTCCTACTCTCACCAATGGTCCATGCTGAATTAGGCAAACTGCCACCTATGTGATCCTGAAGAGAGCTAATGTGTGGAACACTGCAAGCTCGCCGACAACCAGGCGTCATGTGTCCCAGCCCATAGTTTATATCCAACTGAGCACATTCCCTAGCTAGCAGTTGCATATTTAAAGCTAGTAATATGAGAATGCCAATTAATGTGTTCATGTAGCTGAGAAGAACTTACAAAAAAAAAAGAAATGCATTTGATTTCATTTAAAAATTAAAACTATAAACTACCGGCTAGTTAATCAGTTATTGACGGGTAACCTGGAAAAAAAACATTATCTGTCAATCTCTAAATTTTATAAGTTTAAATTTAGGGTTTTCATTAGATTAGATCAGGGATAGGCAACCTGGAGGGTTACTGTCATGGAGAGTTTAGCTTCAACCCTGATAAAACACACCAGCCTGAAACTTTCTAGTAATCCTGAAGACCTTGATCAGAGTGATAAGGTGAGTTTTTCTTAACTCACCTTCTTTGAAGGTGAGTTAGAGCTAATGCATGAAAGAATAAAAGGGAACTACAAGACTCACGCATGCATCTTGTTGAATGCTCTGAAGGATGTGTTTAGCAGGCACCAGGAAGTCAATGATGTAGCGCAGCCCGTCCCCACGGTATGTTGTCTCGACCACGTCCAACACCTGGCATAGCACGGTGGCCGCAGTGGCTTCAAATGGAGGGTAGAGAGCAGAGAGCGTGCTCTGGATACAGCTGTCCAGAGATTCAGAGTCCTGCAGAGAAACAAACAAACGCTCAGAGGAAGCACTAAAGACCTTCTTCACATTTTAACAAGCCCATCTCAACAGTATGACCTAAATACTTTTTTGTTACTAACACAAACGATCCTAGATTACCTCAACTGCACTACATAACATCTTGATGGCATGAAACACAATATGCTGCCCATCAAACAGCAAAATGGTATTAAATCCTACACAGACACATTGGTTGACACACACTTAGGAAGTGAATCACCCAAGCCTGGTGTAGTCTGTCAACAGACAGACCCAGCTTTCTTTCTGCAGCGTCCACACGTGTTCAGAAAGCAGCTGATCACAATCCCTAGTGGTCTCCATCAAGAGCCTTTCACTCTGAGAAGTTCAGAGAAGAACAGCGGCCGACAGTGAAACCTGACTCTTACAGCCAGTGAAGGGAGCGACTAAAATGCTGCTAAAAATATCAGTTGCTCCAGCCACACTTTAGGAAAAAGGCCACTAGTCTAACTTTAGTGTATTTGCTCTTCATAAACATTATCTCTTCCTCTGCCATTCACACATTTGAGGTTGAGCTTGGGTGATAAATGCATTAATTAATCATGCAAAGAAATGGTGAAAATGTTTGTAGAGTCCATCCATCTTGTTCACTGCATGTCACATCACGCCTGCAACAGAAACGTGCACCACTAACTTTCTTGAAAAAATGAAGCGGGCTTAACGTAATCAGTGTTGAAGCATTTCTTTGTAAATAAAGATTACGTTCACTGCAAATATAGTAGTCTACCATCAACCAACAATCATGTCAGTGCTCGCTGGGCTAACATGCAGGTAAGTTCCTCTGAAATCTTACTGTGACCAGTGTGCGTCCCTAGTGCATTTGTCTTTTTTACAGTCACCAAGTCTCTTATAAAAGACACTACACAGTAAGAATATAATAATTTTTCTTGTAACTTTCACCATGTGGCCTTTTCGCAACTTTCCCTTTTTTTCAAATAAAACATATAAAAGCATTATTGAATTGTTTATTTCCACTATCATACTTTTCGATCAAGCGCTATTTAATGATATTGTCAGTCATTCAGTGTTTTTATATATTAAAAAAATAGATCACAGTAATAGTAATTATTATAAAAAGATAATAATAATACTACTAATAACAATATGTAACCCACTAAGGATTGATGAGCTGCTGGGTCCATGAATATTAACAACGTAATCAGCATTCAATCAAACTGATTTGCAGAAATCAAAATAGGGAGGGAAATAGGTGCTGTTTGCGCATTAGTTCCACCAACTACTGGAAAAAAAACGGCATATCTCAAGCTTGTTCTTAAAAGCTGAAAAATTCCATAACTTTAAAAAAAAAAATTTGACAGGAAAATACAACAAAGAATATTTGTTACATGTAGCGTGTCAATTCTGCATGTAATGTAGGGCTGTCAAACGATTAATCGCGATTAATCGCATCCAAAATAAAAGTTTGTGTTTACATGATATAATGGGTGCACTGTGTATAATTATTTTATTTATATAAATACACACACATGCTTGTACACATTTGACAGCCCTAATGTAATGTAAGACTCTCGCTTTCATTGAGTTGCATTGAAATAGTAAGAATCTACAGAATGCATGACAGAGAGCGAAACTCTCAAGTACTAAGTCAGTGTTCAGCGCATTAAATATATCTATGCTAATCTCATTCTTAGCCTTTAACACACAGACCGGCGAGTAAAATCTAAGAATTTAATAGCCAGTGGCTTATGATAGACACGATTTAGTCACCCAGAGTGAAGATTTAGTCCCATATGCGAGTGATTTACTCACATTGTAGAGGGTTGTTATGAGAGAAAGAAAGATAAAGAACATGGGAACGAACAAACTGGAAAACAACTCGGCACAGCTGCAAGCAAAGCAGACGCACAGGTGCACTGTGGGTCCAGCATTGAAGAGAATATGAGAGATTAAAGATGTCATGTAGGAGGGCTGAGAAAGACCTTATTGCACCTAAAACACTAAGAGTTACAAGAAAACAAAGTACCAGAGGGTTTCCAAAAGTTACAAAAACTCATTGATTTTTACATTTTAAATTGAGAAATTACATTTTAATGAACAGAAATGATTGACAGAAAAAGCGACTACACTTTATTTTGAAAGTCAAAGGTCAGTCTATCGGTAAACTAACAGTACAAACACAGTGTGATAAATACATAGAGACAATAGCGTGATGCTTTCTAATGTTAAATCCATCAATCTGGTGCACTTTGAGAGTTCAAAATTAAGAGCTCCAACCCATATTCAGTGTGCAAATTAAACAAAGAAAAACTCAAAACTCTGTTAGTTGTGATGTAGTGTCTGTCTAGACTCTACATTACACTACTACATAATAATAGTTATAATATTAATCCCATGGCAGTAATAGTCATATGTTGTAAAACAAATGCGCTAAAAAATATAAGCAACTTTCATAATTAGTTTCGTCTTAATTTTTATACTTGAAAGAGATAAGCACATGATCTTTTTTTTTTGACGGAAACGACATCAAGTTTTATTTTGGCAAAAAACATGGTTTACAAACTCGTCTCATTACAATTTGGAAAAAAAAAAGCGTAATCGTCAAATATGCAGATGTGGGAATAATGCGCAACTAGGTAGTGTGTTCCTACATAGCCTAAGTGTTCTGAAAGTAGCCTAGTTCTGCTACCACAGTTCTCTGTACTCACTTATTTCTCTCTTTATCCTCCTCACTACCCTCATCAGCCACTTTGAAGGGCCATTTCTCTGCATATTCCTTGCGTTTCTTCACTATCGATCTGACTACTACCATGTGCCGGTCTGTGAAAAATAAAAAATAAACTACACTGACTTTTTTGTCCAATGCATTACACCAGCACAAATATCTTAACACCGCCAATTAAGCAAAACTAAACGCAATGGGCCGCCAATGTACGAGTATAATGGGCCGTTCAAAAATAAACATATATTTCTTAAAGTATAAGATGTATCGGCTCCAAAAAAAAAAAACGTCGTCCCACTGGGAAATGACCGGTTTGCCCGATGCCCAGTCCAGCAGTCTCTCTCCATGTTTCTCCTCCACTGAAAATGGGGTTATGATGCGTCTTTAGATTTAGCAAATAGCAAATAAAAGAGAGAAGTGTCTAGCCGCAAGAACCGAGGAGTTCTCAACCAATTATTACCATACATTTTTTTTTTGATGATTGATGGCCATTTTTTAATCTGCAAGACGCCTTTTAAAAGCAGGAGAAAGAGTGGTTTTCCTCTCAAACAGTTCCGACCGAGGTGCCAAGAAGACATCAATCAAAGAGCAGGCTCTGGAGTTTGGGGAAAAGCTCTCTTGAGGCCCACAGAAATCCTGCAGACTCTCTCCACTGAATAATGCATAACATAATTAGGACTCCCATTTAAACCTGCGCAGTAACACACACCACCCATCACCATACACAAAAGCAATGTCATTTTCCCAAGAGCCATCACTCCAGCTAAACCAAGTCAAATCGAGTCAAAGAGCAAAAATCGAGCGAAAAGTCATGCGAAAAAGATGTTGATTAGAGCAGGCTGTGGTTCCATCTACTTATCGTGACTAATGCTCAGTCATGAGTCTGACCGCTTGTAGTGTGTTGACTCAGGAAGGAAGAGGAATCAATGCAGACTTCCTTTCTCAAATAGTGTAAAAGCAAACATTTCCCAGAGAAAGTTAAATATTCCACATTCCTTCTCCATTTTTACCTTTTAAAGGTAAGAAACCACAGCTAAAGCTTTTCCTGTCAGTGAGCTGAATGGGAGACCCTAGAAGGGCTCATTTTGAGAGAGGAGAGGGATTTACTGTTAGTCTAGAGCAGACGGTTTAATTTCCTCCAGATCTAAATGGCCACACAAGCTGCTCATCCCTCTCCCTCTTTTTATCTCTCATCTTAGTCTTTTCTCTGAGGCATTAGTGAGACAAGTTGGAGAGATTTGGGTCTACAATGGAATCATTATGCAAAGCTCCATAGTCATGACTACAGGATAAACACTGTGCCTCATGAATTTGTGTGAGTGCACTGTCCCACACTTTTTCAGAGGGACAGTCTATGGTTTTCTGAGTGTTTGTGGTTGGACTTCTTCATTATACTGAGTCCTCATAGTCAGGCCCGAGCAGAATTTGAAGGAAAGTTATTTAGCATCTTCTGCAAGTGTTGTTGGGACAGAACTGGCTTAATTTAGTGGAACAGGTTTCAAAATACTCTCCCACTCAAAAGTTTTGGGGTCAGTAAGATAAAAAAAAAAAATCCAGCAAGGGTGCATTAAATGTATGTTACAAGTGGTTACAATTTCAATGCTGTTATTTTGAGTACATTTTGAGAATTTTGTTATTTTGAGAATTTCAATGCTGTTATCTTGAATACCATATCAGCATAGATTGATTTCTGAAGGATCATTTGACACTAAAAACTAGAGTAATGAAGCTGAAAATTCAGCTTTGCATCACAGGAATAAATGAGGGAGTAAAGCAAATAAACTAATCCGATGACTTGATTGTGGTTGATTGTGTCACTGTCGCCCAATTTTCACATTGCTAAATGCACACACAGACACAAAAGAAAGAAATTCCTTTATGTTGTTTTTGTTTTTTGAGAACAATATCAAATCTTGGCATACATGTTGAATTTAACCATATCCCAGATTGTGACAACCCGTCTAATGACGGTAGACTGTGTCTAGAGATGTCGTTAGGAAGAGTGTTATTTACGGCATGGACTCTTTTCACTAATGATAATCATGACGTGAGAGTGCATGGCATCCGGCATTGTTAAATCAAGCCTGTCCCCTTTTAAGATGGCAGCTTGGCCTTTGGCTGGACAATATTAGATTACTTAAATAAAGCATCTCTATGGGTCACACTCTTACTGGTGTATAATCAAATCAATTGCATCTGTCTCCAGGGAACAACGAATCCCTCTGTTGACTGTTTAACCCTTACAGGACATCATTTTAAGGAAAAAACAGAACAATATACTTGAAAAGCAGTGTATTGGAACATAAACTATCCTGTTTACATATGCAGTTATACTTTTTGCATATTATTTTTGTGTAGTTATAGCTACAGTCTACACCTGTATGCCCAAGTACAGATGATGCAGTGTTAACTAATTGAAGAATTAAATACGCCACACGTTATTCTCTATCACAACCCCTAGGACAACATTATACATATATATATATATATATATATATATATATATATATATATATATGTTTGGCCAACTTCGCAAAATTTGACTGGCAAGATTCAAATCAGACTAAAACATTTTTAAAAGATGAATTATTGCTTTAGTCTGACTGCAATCAAACTTTAAAGCCAATTTAAACATACATACTGCACTTATGTACACTAAGGATGTACTGCATAGGTTAGTGGTTGGATAGATGACAGGAATGTGAGATGTTCAGACTTGTTCTTAAAAACTCCCATCTGACAAAGAACACTAGAAGCCCAAAATGGAACAACATAACTAGAGAGATGATACAATCTATTAAAAAGGTGGGTCAATTTAAATAAGAGAGACCTTGTTCTTTGAAGTGTGGTTACATAAAACTGCAGCTGAGCTTGATCAGATGTGTAAGCTAATTAAGACATGCATCAAATATGTGCACATGCACACAGAGACTCAGAGACAGTGTATGGCAGGGCAGAGCACTGGGGGCCTGACCTTTCACCCCAGCACAAATGACAGAATGAACCAGCTGTCCATTAGAGTGACACAGTGAAAGAGAAAAGAGTGACAGAGAAAGAGAGAGGTGTAAGCTACACAAAAGAGTGGACAAATAATTCCATTTCCAGTGTTTGTCCTGTCCAAGCTGATCAGGTGACCAGGCAATTGTGCAAGAGGTTTAGAGGGCGGAAACTCCGGTAAGGCACAATGTAATGGCGGTACATCAACAGAGAATTGTGAACACAAAACCACTCTTCCCCAAACCACTATATTTATATTTCCCTGCTTCATTATGAGCAGGCTGATAAGAATAAGGTTCTTGACATGTGAACATGTAGCATCTATCGACTTCCTGAAGAGGTGAAGCGGGTGTTGCACCATGACACAACCCAATCATCACATCAAACAACTGTCCAATGGTGCTGATCTCACTCACAGATCACCGATGTGGTCATATCAACCTGAAACACCTTCCAATGCTCAAAAATAGCTCACTAGAAGAAAAACACATTCAGGAAATATTTATCCACTAGCTAACTCCACAAATGGTACCTGGATAGACATTTTTCCAACAAAATGGATCCCCCGAGAAACAATTTAAGAGAACAGGAAAGGACTGAAATTAGTAGAGCCTAAATATGGAACTATGTTCAACTGTGGCTGTCAGCTAAATTTCATTTATAGGCTAACTGTTGACAGGGTTGATATTTTGGCAGGAATCATAATCACTTATTTTAACATATGCATTAAAGAGAAATTAAAACGTGGTCATCATTTACTCACCCTCATGTTGTTACAAACATGTATGATTTTCTGTCTTCAGTGGAACACAAAAGTTTATGGTCCAAACAACTGTTTTTTTTGTTTGTTTTTTTTTTGTGTGTGTTCCAGAGAAGAAAATGTCATAGAGGTTTGGAGCGGCAAATTATGAAAAAAAGAGTGAATTATCACTAAGATTGAGTTACAAAAGCCAGAAGCTACGTAAAATCAGAACAAAATATTGCAAGCAGTAAAACATTACATTCATTACAGTTCATTACATTCCTGGAGTGTGAGCAAGGCAGAAAAAATTGGAGCTGTCTGACATTCCACAGGGAAACAAACTGATGCTCACACAAGTCATAACAGCCCTCAAAGACATCAACAAACCCTCCCCTTATGTGCATTTCATAAAATGATTTGCATAGTGTCCTAACCAGACACGATGCTGTAAGTTTCTAGCGATAACAGATGTGTTGGTCAAAACAGAAAAAATGAAATGCTGCGCCTATCAGAATACATCTGAGGTTTATTATATACACTGTTATATAGACATAGGACCAATGATATTTTATTGTGGGTGGAGCTACTCAACAACACAATGCTGAAGAAATAGAAATGATTGACAAAATGTTAAATCTGGTTAGGACATGGTCAATTCAGAACTATAAACACTGTCCATTCTGAACAAATTCAAATGAATTATCTTCAATTCTGAATCCCTGTATTATTTTACGTAAAACGGTGAGTTGTGCTGATGTAAAGATATAGGAATATTGAAAAACAACCCTCAGATGGCGACAGCAATATGGAGTATCCCATCCGAGTTCTCTGAATGCTTGAAGAGTATCAGTCTTTCAGATGGGCCACATGCTGACCCAGAGGCGTCAGCCTAGCGCTCTGATTGATACTGCCACTGGGCTGGCGTCAAGCTGTAAACAGTGTGCCTGGAGAAGCCAAGACTCATAAGAGGCTCTGTCCAACTACAGCTGTCTACTCAAAACAGTCAAATGTCCATCATTAACACTATTTGGGCCCTACAGTCATTCTTGAAGGCTTTATAGATTGTGACTGAAGGATCACCTTGAAATGAAAACAGAGATCTGATCATCTGAATATCTTGCCCGACTTAGAGAGAACATACACCAGCAGTTTAGGACAGATGGTATTCAACTTGATAAAATCGCTGCACGAACAATACTATGTTTTATGGACATTTAGCATGGTGGTAATACTAGTGTTCTTTGAAGTACCTTGGTATATGAAATTAATTTCACGGTACAGGGGCCATTGAGGAAATACTCAAGAGTTCCTCAGTGGGTCTCTCCAGTCACATGGCCCAGGCTATGGTCCGAGATCATAGCAATCATTTAAGTTGCAATGAAACACAAGTGCAGTGGATATTTTCTTCCATATTATGACACATCAGAGTGAAACATAACTAAAGAAAATGGAGGGAGGGGACTTCTGATTGGATTTTGGGCTGCTGATTGGATTTTGAGATGTGGCGTTTAACTTAAAAATGTAAGCGAGCCTGAAATCGATTGTGCAGGAGTGGGTTTAAGTGAACCGAATGACTGGAGAAGTCCAGCATAGGTCACCTGAGAAAAGCCTTTTGTTTTCACAGATATAACGTTATGATTTGTTATGATATTTGGATAAAGAATTACGAGGTCAAATAAAACAAAAAAAAAGAAACACACATGGATGAATTGTTCACAACAAGATCTACAACATGCATTTACAAAATACTCAGACAGGGTGAATTTTAATTTCATGCCACTTTAAAGTATAGTTCACTTATGACGATAAAAGTCATTTCTAAAGTCATTCCAGCTCAACAGAGTTTCTATCATAGTTTATCTCTATAAGTTTCTACTACTATGTTAACTCTATCTACTTCAATGAATCCTGAATGAGTGAATGTGGATTAAGACGATTGAGTGGCAGTAGCTAACTGATACACATTCACTAAGGAGCCGGCAGCTTTTAGCTTCAAGTGTCTCTTCAAAATAAATCCCAACTAATTTTAATCAGTCTTTCTCTGAAATTCAAACCTGCAGATGGGACTCCAACTAATACGACTGGCATATAATCAGTCAAATATACAACTAAAAATCTTGAGTCCTTGGGTCTTTGGGGTTAATCTCCAGAACGGTGTACAACTTCAGAGCGGCTACATTGAGATCAAAGCCTATTCATGAGCCAAACACACAAAAAAAACGTTGACTTTTGGCCCTCTGCCACTGATGGATTGAGTCCTCGTCTCTTCTATTGTGAAGCGAGACTCCATTGGCTGAGAGCTGAATTGTGTGGAGACACTGTCTGGGGCTGAACTCAGCAGGATGTGACAGAGTAAGGTTATGTGGAAGGGGTTACATAAATTTGCGGGGGGGTCCCTATGTTTTCCTTTGGCACAAGCAATGGGCACCAACTGTGAAGATAAACAATTCAGAAGATCACATTATAGCCATTCTAGGACAGTTACCCTTTACCTATCCTTTAAATGTAATTCAACTGAACCTGGATTTGTGCTTCTGAGGGCAATTGTGTTTAACAACATCCTGAGCAAGCTACCAGGTCAGTGTGAATAACATGAGAAATTTTCAGCGAATTTGGCATTCTTTTGGCATCTGCTAAAATATGTCACGGGACGTTAAAAGGCCAGTGACAATTCACCTAAATATGAGTGTTTACATCTCACTAAAATGTGTGCACATTTATTTATCTATTTATTTATCCTATTCATCTTTTCCTCTGGACCATTCATTGCTCCACACAGAATGGTTTTCTTTCCTGCCTAGTGCATTGGGATTACCAAGTTGAAGGAAAGACACCCAAAGGGTGTGACAGCATTCTTGAAGCAACAAGAGCCACCAAAACAAGTTTCATAGCAATACACTGATTCATAATGCAGTTCTATTCATGTTATTTAGAATATAATCTTTCAGAATAACTCCATACACCCAAAGGTGGCTTTCAACTCTTTTGAAATCCTGATTTATACATTAAGATAATGTAATTTTGAAGCGATAGTTAACCTAAAAATGAAAACTGTACACCCAAACAATGAAAATCAGGGCTCAATACAACATGGGACCCCCATTGATTTTCATTGGAGAGAGAGAGAGAGAGAGAGAGAGAGAGAGAGAGAGAGAGAGAGAGAGAGAGAGAGAGAGAGAGAGAGAGAGAGAGAGAGAGAGAGAGAGAGAGAGAGAGAGAGAGTCACTTTTGAAACTTTAATCAAAATAAATGCTAATTTAATTTTGCACAGTAAAGACTATGCAGTGTTTTATACATGTGATTATTTTACACAATTTAAATAGAGCCCAAGCACCAATGTCGTGAGGACCCTATTGGAATTTCTCTGTTTATTTATGTAGTATTTCTTATTTCTGGTGCTAGAAGTTTTTTCAGGTAGGTCCATTTCATTTGTGTCTTAGTTCTATTGTAGTTTGTTTTCCTATATGCTTGTAAAAAAACTAGTCTTCAGTCAGCTTCAGTCATATTGAAACCTTATTTAAAGCAAAAATAACTATATATATATATATATATATATATATATATATATATATATATATAATATCGTTATCGTGAAATAAAATGACTCGTATCATGATTTTTGTCTTCTGGCCCACCCCTATTACTTGAGCACAAAATCAGCCTATTAGAATGACTTCTGAAGAATCATGTGACATAAATAAGTTACATTTTAAAATATAATAAAGTAGAAAACAGCTAATTGAAATCATAATAACATTAATAATATATAAAAAAATAACTCTGTGTGATCATGCCGTCTCAATAAATATATTGAGATTATATATATATATATATATATATCACCCAAAAGGGCCACATTGGCATATTTATCTTAGTTCTTGGGACTTCCTTAAAGTTAAGACACACACACACATCAGACACATGCCTATACATTAAATACTGTAGACGAGATGTTTGTTATTACTGTTGAGACCCCCTATTTATCAAAAATCCTGCAGCTGCCTTCCTCACGAAGCCCCTGAGGAACGTAACAGCGAAATTCTTCAGTCAAGAGTCATGCAATCTATTAAGGAGGCAGCTTTTCTCTGAAGAGTTAAAGTTTAACACATCAGGGCTGGCTCAGGAAAAGCCCTTTACCTGAACACTAGACAAACCTCAGACCTCTCTAAAGCATCTGAGTAAACCTGCTCTTCAAACACAGTAACTAGATAACCCAGTGACCCTTGGACAAATGTCTCTACAGTGAGGTGAGCTGAATTAAAGATCGCCTCGTTGCTAAATTGCCCGGGGACACACAAAAAAAGCAATGAAGGACAATAAATGGGCCTAATTTAAGGCTCTGGCATCTAGACAAGCAGAGGTGGACTTGAATGAATGAGCGGGAGGCTATTTAGCTTTTAAACGCATTTGTTTCCAGTTACCTCTACAACTTTTGTGAGCTCCAGATCACTGAGCCAGAGCTGCAGTGTTTCCTGAAAAACTGAACCATATGCAGTTTGGGGGATTGGATGTTTAGATTGACTTTGTAAATTGTACCCAGCTCACTCAATTACAAGGACAGAGCGATTGTTCACAGGACAAGCCCTGCCGTGCACTTAGAGAAGATACACTTCAGGTCAGAGGAAGTGCCTCATAAAGAGTTAGAACTATAAATGTTTGTGGTTCAATGAGCAGATGTAGCATAGCGCAACCTGCTAGGAGCGTAATTGTGGTTTGAACTGATGAATGAGCATATGAGTGTACTAATAGCAACATACTTCTACTCTAAACACTTCATTTTGCCCCTTTCCATCTTAGATTCTTTCCATCTGGGCCCATTTTCAATATCAACCCCAAACACAGAAGACAGGGCTAAATTGAATCCACACATGTCAGTGTTTTCAAACACGATGGAGAAAAAAATGGTTTCAGATAAAACATATTGCCTTCATTCCTCAGCTTCAGGGCAGCAGTCACCTTAAAGAGAGCAAAAGGCCAAGAGAGTGTCACACACATACACACTTCCCTTCCTCTCTGCATGGCTGACCTCTTTATAGGCTCGCTGAGATGTAAAGAAGACGAGTGTAATGCAGAGAACAGCTGGCGTGACAGGACTAAGCACACACACATAGGCTGCACCCCGATAGTCATGAAGATATGTCACACACAGACACATTCAAGCCAGCTCTATGAAACCTACAGAAAAACAGCAGACTGCAGTCAGCTCTCAGTGAAGTGCTGAATCCACAGTTTCACTCCCCTCGGCTGCTTTACCTGTGTCAAGGACAGTAGAAGACCACCAACACACACTCTGACCACTTATTCATTAAAAACACACAACGACTAGAGGTTCTGTTCAAATAAACCTTGAATAACCAGCAAACTACAACACTATAAAGATGTTCCCCCTTAGCTACACCCTTCTCTTCGAGTATACTCAATCTTACACTGTTACATGCAATCAGCAGCAGTACAGTAAAACTTAGTACCCCCCTCTCTCCCACCCCTCCCCCGTCTCAACCCCCGTAAGGTAAAGCCATTAGCACCTCTAAACTCCACCGCTGTCTGTACTCACCATGCTGCAGGCGGATTGTCCTTCCCTTCATTAGATTCATTTTCCAGTGAGTCCGGCAGAGTCCTGTGTGGCGTGTGGGTGTGCGTGCATGTGTGCTGAGTGGGCAAGTTTGTGTGTGTTGCTCACTAACCCTTCCAAACTGCAGGTCTCCGACACACTGACACACTCCCCACACACTGCAGCAGCTCATGAGGTAGAGACCGCCCTCACACACTCTGCCCCTCCCCTCTCACACTGCCTGGCTGCCTGTCACTCAGAAAGTTATGGACACACCCACAGCTCAAAAGTCCCACCCCATCACAATCTACACAAGCTGCTGGAGCAAAACATGCACAAGGGGAAAAAAGTGTAAACACAAACATGCAAATTACATATTAAATATGCAGTGTCTTACAATTTAAAAAAAGCATTAAAGGATAAGTTTACCCAAATAATGATTTCTATCATCACTAACTCAAAATATCTACTTTTGTGTATAAATGTGTATGTGTATAAATTATATAAATATATTTAATCTGTCATTTATGTAAAATAAATGTAAAAATTATATGAAAAACTTAAAAATAAAAAAGTAACTAAAAATTAATAAATAAATTTAAGTACTAAAATGACTAAAAATGAAAAAAAAAATAGAGTTAAATATAAATGGTAGAAATGACAAAAGCACATCAAATTAATAAAACCTAAACTATATATATATATATATATATATATACACACATATAAATTGCTTCCAATGTTATTTGTGGAATTTTGATATATATATACACACACAGAATTCCACAAATATCATTGGAAGCAATTTATATATATATATATATATATATATATATATATATATATTTTTTTTTTTTTTTTTTTTTTTTTTTTTGAAAAATGTTATTTGTGGAAGATTTTTTTTTAATTTAATACGTTTACCAAAAAAAAAAGCTTTTGAATTCAATAAGTTTACCAAAATACACAATTCAGTGAAATGTATTTTTACTTGTAAGAACAGAAAGAGTAAGGTAAATTTACAGCAAAAGGGTTTTAAAGGAAACAGTGCAACAAGGATTTTCACTGAGACAACTAAACTGAGACTGACTCCATGCTGGCATAGTGAATGGACACAGATCTCTAGTGGGAGGAGAAATACTGTCCAAGATGAGTGATTGACACTTGATCTGCTTGCCACTGTCTAAAAGCTGAGAAGGGATCAAGGAGAAAGACAGACCGTGAGGGGTAGAGTGAACATGGGGCAGAGGGGGTCAGCGCCTCAGTCAAATGCACAGCTGGTCTAAGCTGCATTAAAGCACCTCTAACTTCATTTGAATCACAGTTATAATTAAATAATTAATGAATTATTTGTACCTCAGAATCCTTTTTTCTCTCTTTAGAAGTCGGAATGCCTCTTTAAATAGGCAGTTGTTGCTTTTTCGACCATTAACTGCATATTTTTACATTAGATAAAGATCCAGCATTGATGACAGAATTATACTTTTTGAGCGAACTATCATCAGCTAAGCTTTTAGACAACATACATTTCCATAATAAGACTGCAGCCATGTGGTAGCAGTGAAGAAGTGAAGTGAACAGAAAATACTGTTTATAAGTTTTTGGGGGGGGGGGTTGAAAGAAGTTTCTTATTCTCACTGAGGCTGCATTTATTTGGACAAAATATACAGTAAAAAAAAAAAAACAAAAAAAACTATTTTTAATATACAATTTATTCCTGTGATGGCAAAGCTGAATATAGCTGCCATAAATCAGGTCTTCTGTGTCACATGATCCTTCATAAATCATTCTATAGATATATTATAATATGCTGATTTGCTTGCAAGAAGCTCTTGTACTGGGCAGACAAATGCAGCAGTGTTTAAGTAAATTTTTAACCAGTTCCTTTTAATGTCATCTTGGATATTGATTTTCTTAAAGGACAACTCCGGAGCAAAATGAACCTTTGGTCTAATTACACATTGCTACCTAGTCAACCGTTATCTGAGATATATTTTCATGATTGCCGAATGTAAATAGTTTTATCTCTAAAAACAGTTTAGCCTATAATGCTAGTATAATGCTAGTATATTGGGCATAGAGTAATGACTAATAAAAATCGCTTGTTATTACCACTAACAAGGCTCAAAATAGCCCCATACTCACACGACAGCATAATAAAGGTCTCTACATTCAAACCGAAGCATTGAGAACTTTGTCAGTATCCATACAGTTTAATAAAAAGACATTTTATACACAGAGTGAACATCGCGAATACCGGAAGAAGCCATCTTGGAAAAATAGTCTCTACCAGTCGATCTACGAACGCCGATCCAAGTGCGCTGAACTGTGCAGAATATCATATGGTCCGTTGTTTTCGGAAGAAACACAAACTCGAACCGTTTTCTTCTCTTCAATATGTACACGCAGCCTACTGTTCGCGCTCACCTTATCACCTTATTCACATTTCACCGGTGCACATGGATCGGCGTTCGTGGATCGACTGGTAGAGACTATTTTTCCAAGATGGCTTCTTCCGGTATTCGCGATGTTCACTCTGTGTATAAAATGTCTTTTTATTAAACTGTATGGATACTGACAAAGTTCTCAATGCTTCGGTTTGAATGTAGAGACCTTTATTATGCTGTCGTGTGAGTATGGGGCTATTTTGAGCCTTGTTAGTGGTAATAACAAGCGATTTTTATTAGTCATTACTCTATGCCCAATATACTAGCATTATACTAGCATTATAGGCTAAACTGTTTTTAGAGATAAAACTATTTACATTCGGCAATCATGAAAATATATCTCAGATAACGGTTGACTAGGTAGCAATGTGTAATTAGACCAAAGGTTCATTTTGCTCCGGAGTTGTCCTTTAAATAACATTAACAGGACCCTTAAATCAATAATCAAACCACATTCACGTATATAAATCACTTTGGAAAAGTCAACAATACATCTGCTGGTATATATTTCCCCTGCTGGAAACAGCATGAGAAGCCCTAAACTCAAACATCTAGCTTTTATGTGAGCCTGATCTGCAAGAGCACAAAGGAGATTTCTCAGCTTAGTACCAAGCTGCACATAAACCTGGACACTGAATTAAGGTCATACTAATTTGAATCCACACATATGTGGGTCTCTGTGTTTAAGTTTTTCATCACTATGTCAGGTCTGTCTATTTATATAGGGGTTCAGTATAAATAGAGTCTGTGCAGTGTACGACCCTGCCTCACTTAAACTCTCAATGTCAAGCATGTGACCATTCCTAAATTAAATATATATTTACTTTTAACCAGGCATTGTAAAAACACATGTTCCTTTGGCTCTAGACCAGGGGTCTTCAACCATTTACAGGCCAAGGCTAAATTGATGGATAGAGAAATGGACCAGGGACCCCAGTAATGTATAAAAAAGTGCTGCTTTTTAAGGCCGTAACACACCAAGCCGACATCAAAGAACTAATTGCGTACGCTCCGTTCTAGGACAAAAAGCTGCTCTTGAAAACACTGCAAAGACTACAGCCGACTGCCAACCAGCAGCTATATGTAGGAAATAACCTTTCTGCATCATCAGGTATCATCTATATTCGTCTTTCAAAAACGGAAACCGAAACTAGGATTGCATATACAAACCGTAAAGAAAGCAGTGTTTGGTTACCATTTTTAACTTTCTTACTTTCTTTACACTAAGTGGCAAATGTTGTCATTAACCAACTGGGTATCAGCGGTCAGGCCGCAGTGACAAGCTCGTTTTTTTCTTATCAGTGCAAGAGACTCAAAATACTCTGTTGATTTTGATCTTACATGTAAGTGTTATACATCATTTGATCATGTTAAGTGTCTATTTTGTGTATACTCACAATAAAAACAAAGTGTTGTGCTTTTTGGCAAATAAAGAAAAATATGAAACTTTTGAGTGAAGTTAATGTATTTTTATTTATTTTTCAACATTACACAACATAAAACAATAACTGGCAGATCTTCTGCAGTACTGCCATGGATACTCTATTCATAACACCCTATCCTATTCGTAATGAAAGGCGGTGGGCAGTTGAGAGACAGCAGGAGTGTTTGAGAAAACAATTCTGATTGGTGTCAACACCGTGTCCGAAACCGATGCGATAAGATTGCAGGGACAAATAATTTATCTGTCCGCACTAGACGTGACGTGACGGCGAGATGCGTCAAAATCAATCAAAACCCAGACCCAAACAGAACGGCGTGTGGGTGGAGTCAAGTGCACAGCACCAGAGGGTAATCTTGACGCCACTCGTAAGAAAATGTATAAGTAGGCTACATAATCAAATTCACAAATATTACGCCATTTAAACATTATTAAAAATGCATAGGCTACTGAGTTACTAAAACAATCTTTGTCAAAGAATACACTTGTTTGTTCACAGTTTGGACAGTCTTGTTTCCTTTTGTTTAATTTCATTGTTGCTTTTACAGCTACAGAGCTGGGAGCACTTAATGATATTCAAAGTCACATTATATGCTTTTAACATTAAATAAAGCACATAAACAGTGCCCTCAGATTATCATTGCCACACTGTGTTTGTTGATCCAGCGCGACATCGCAGAAAAATAGAAACGGCCCAAGTCGCCTTCGTGACTGGACAAAAACCCTGATTAACATGGCAAAAATACCTTTCATCGCATGTTGCGTGTAGTTAGGACACTGTGTTGCACACTTCACTTTCAGATTATTTGAGGAGATGAGGTGCAATAATAAACCTCTTACAGGTACTTTGTGGAGAGCTGGGCTTGAGGGAAGGAGTTAAATGCGGGCGGACCAGAGGGAGCCAAAGCACTCTGCAGTGACTGGATCACGGATACTCGCATTCCTACTGCACACTGTAACAGCAGGAAGGCATGTAGGAAAGATTCTTCAAAAAAACAAGATCAACTTACTACCTTTCCAGAAACATAAAACCTATATGTTGAATTTAAAAAGAAAGAAAGACTTTGAAAGCATTTATTTACCCTGTTCTCAGTTTCAAATAGTTTAAGTCTAAAACTTTATTGCCATGACAAATAATATGTACATTGTACATTTATATATTCATATTTCCAAAGCTTAGTTGCATACAAATGAAATTGTCAAAAAGTGGCAACTAATGACAGCAATTGGGTTTTCCTAATAAGAAAGGTAGTATTTCATTGTTCGTGAAAGTTTAAAATGCGAGTTGTATATAACTAAACACAATATAATAATATACAATTCCTGGATGTGTGTGTGTATTTTGTGCGTTCCGTCTACCCCTGTAAGACTGTAACTATTTTTGACACTAATATGTTACCTTGTAAATAGACACAAAAATGATCTCATAAAGTCCACACAGTCAAAGTATGGCAGGAAGAGGAAAACACTGTTTCAGAGTGGATATTTAGCCATGGGGCAAAAAGCAGTTCTTGTGTTGCACCCTTTGTTAATGGCTCATTATATGACATGGTCCTTTACCCAAGGTCATCAGGAGTAATGCTCAGTTCCTGTGTCAGTTCCTGTGTCTGTGTCTGTGGCACACTTTATCACAGGCTATACAAACAGTAGAGTTTGAGGTAAAAGAACAGAGATAGAACATCTACAGAGATGCTTTTGCTTCAAGTCTGTAGAAATCAGTCCATGTAAAGTGAGAAGGAGCTCTTATACTGAATGTATTCAGCTACCCATTATTTCAGAATTAATTAAACTGAGAACAACAGGGAAATATTATTTGATTCACATGCAATTGGATCAGTCTGAGGCGTGATGATTTATGCCCAGAGGATATCTCAGAAGCTCCAGCAGGTTTGCACACACAACATTCAGAGTATCTTGCAAGGGGAAGGACTACCTCTACAGGCCAGAGTGAGTGTGTGTTTGCTTGATGTCTTATATAGAGGTCTGATAACATAACGACTGATCAGCATAACAGCTTTCAAACAACAGTTAGAAGGAAGAAATAGTCAAAGAAAGAAGGGAATGGGGACAAATGATCCCTCCGGCTGTTTTTCTACCTTTAATGGTAAAAAAGGCCATAAAAAAGGAAGACTATAAACCTTTCCAGACATACCAGAGATAAGAATCAGTGTGTATGTGTTGAAAATAACAGCAAAACATGCCCAGGCCTCAGGCAGCCAGCAAATGAGGAATAAACCATGGAGCTGGAGGCTAAATACTAAAGTATATTTCGGTCGTCCTCATTCCGCTACGGTCCACGCACTGTGCATGTGATGTGATTTTCTGTCTCATACAGCCAAAATTTTGTGTACGTGTGGACGGTGCACGCTCAACAGCACATATGTGAGTGACTTGAGCGCTTGAAAACAAAGTCCACTCCACTAGATAGTGTGCATTCGCTGAACTAGCCAAGACAGATGAACACGGAAAATTAAGTATACCCGGGACTTAATGGTGCAACACATAAACACCTAGATCCCTGAAGTATACACTAGATATTTCACTCTCTCTCTGTGCTTGTTAAAGTCCCTGTAAAATCAAAATTAAGTATGTGTTCTAAGTTTGTCCCACCACAGAAAAATGTGTTATTAGTCAGCCAGCAAAATTTGAATGATAAATAAAGTCACCAAGTATATAAAATAAGCTACCACGCCCACTCGTGGGAAAGCAGCCAATAAGTGAGACTGCTTTCTGGACGGGAGGATGAAGATGAGGCGGGAGATAGTCGGTTCGGCCCCATTCACCAGCAAAAGTAAATTATCAGTGAATCCCAGTCATCTCCAACGAAAGTTTATAAAACTATCCTGTGCAAAATGATCACTATAGAGGCGGCTGTTGGTGTTGATCCTCAGCTCTCCATCAAGGTGGCTCGATCAAGGTGGCTCTTCACAAAATTAATCCACCTCTTCTTGACGTGATCGTCTTTCGGAAATTTAACTAAGGATACCGATCAGTTTTGTACGTGATTGCATCCGGGTAAAAAAAAACAGCAAAAGTAGTATGATAGTGTGCCCTTCTGAAACTAGCCATTATCTTTGCAATAAAAAAAAAACGGCTTGCATCCAGTGTTAGTGAAACAAAGTGATTGCAGAAAACATGACATTACTTAGTGCACCTATACAATGACATATTACTGGCATTTTTTTATTTATTTATTTTTTTTTGCTTCCACACACAGACACTCTCAAGATTTATAAACGTAGATGATGGAAAAACAAGACTGTCTGTCCTGCTCTGTTTCTTCAAAACTCAATCTGATTAAGTAATTAAACATGAAAAGACATGCAGTTTGTCTGGCAGGACTGACTAATGCACTGCTGATACCAGTTAACCTGAAGCCCTCTCTGCCTTCTATGGGGCTCAAGGGACAGAGAAACTGATTTATTTTTAAAATTAGATCATACAGTTTACATAAAGACAACAAGAGAATGAGAGAGAGAATGAGAGAGAGAGAGAGAGAGAGAGAGAGAGAGAGAGAGAGAGAGAGAGAGAGAGAGAATAACATATGATCAAAACAGGACATCCTAGTTCCATTATATGAATGGACAAAAAGCAGTAACACTGATAGACGCTTAAATGAGAAGAAAACTAGACAAACTGGCGCAGAGACTGCTGGAATAAACACTCATGTGTTCTCATAACAATTACATCAGTTTGTGCCAATTTCTGTCGCGGGGGAGAACATAAACCCAACAGAGTGAGACAGAATAGACAATCTGAGGTACACCCATATCAGCAACGACAACAGAGATTAAACAGCTGAATGACAAACACATGTGAGGTTCTCTGAATGGATATGCCATGTGTTTTCATGTGCTGAAAAAAGCTGAGAGAGAATGAGCGTCAATGAAGAAAGAGAGTCTTCTGTTTTCCTTCTCAAGAGGAAAACAAAGAGAGAACCATCATAGATCTCAACAGTTAAACCACATATCTATAAATCCAGGTGTGCTAAAATATGTACTTTGTTGTGAATTGCTATAGTCAAATTTATCTGCCAAAAAATGTAGAAAGAAATGTCTATGGCAATTCTGACAGAGAAAAGTGTTGTTGTTGTTTTTTTTTTGAAAGGGGAATTTCTAGTATCAAAATACCTCAAAATTCATGCTGAAACACTTCCAACACTTCCATTGGGAGAAACAGACAGACAAAAGGAGAAAAATTATGACTGGAGAATGAGCACACACACACACACACGTCTGATTCACTATTTTTGTGGGGACTCTCCATAGACGTAATAGTTTTCATATTGTAGGAACTATATATTCTATCCCCTTGCACCAACCCTAAACCTACGCATAACAAAAAAACTTTCTCCATTTTTGCATTTTCGATAAAAATCATTCTGTATGAGGCCATGCTTAAAAATATTATGGTTTGCGGAAGAAGAAGAAGAAGGTCGGTAGGTTATATAGACCACAAACAATTTGAATTTTTTGTCAAAAAAAAAACATCTTCATCGCATTAATTCCAGTTGCATTCATTTGAGAAAAAAAATCAGACAGAATCAAGAAAAAAAGAAGTCACTGAATTCAGATCTGAAATAATAATAATAATAATACAATTCTTTGAAAATTAAGCGATTTTTTTAACTGCAAAGTGAGGACCACTGTCCTAGGTCTATAGTAACAGTCACAATCGCGTACCTGACCACACCATACGCTACAAAAAATATAAACTGCTAAAATAGCCAAATAATGAAAAATCCTGACAAAAGCTCTCATTTATACAGGCTGTATATTCTTCTTTACTTTCAAAGCTATGGGTTAACTATTATCCAGCCGATCTAGGCATTTTAAAATAAACACACAAAAAACCCAAATAGCCTAAAAATCTATCCTAATAATAATAGGCTGTATTGTAGGAAGGCATATAGGTTTAGGTTTTAGGTTTAGGTTTTTTTCCAAACCTGTCAAGTGTACAAATAAAAACAAAATCATATAAAGAAAACACAATCTTTTGAGTGAGCATGATAAAGCCGTTAAAGGGCCTGCTCGTCTTTTGCGCGCTCAAGTTCGATTTTAAATGTAGGTGCGCGGTGTGCACGCTCATAATGGAAGCACTTTTTTTTACAAGTGCGTCCACGCCGCATCGAGATACAAACATATCATTGATACTTGTCTAAAAGCAAACCTGTTTCAGTCTATTGTGAGAGAGGATTTCCCCCAGATAAAACTGTGACTGTGTGCTAAAGGCATTACACCAGTCTTCAATATTGACTTAAGCTTTGTAAATCACTGCCGCTCTGTGCGCCTGTCGGCTACAGCCTCAACAAAGACTAGATTAAAAATGTGCTATCATAATCAATCTACCAGCATCACATAAGACAGACAGATTTTATTACCGGTTACACTGCACCCTGAAGTCAAATCAACAGCAATCTAATGCTTATACTAGTCGAATTAAAATAGAAAAAAAAAAATCTTCATATTTGTTGGAAGTCTACCAGATTGCTCTAGAGGCATCTGTGCCTAAGTGCAGTAGCGTCTGCTAAATAACGATTTACTACCAAATCTCCTTACATAAGAGTAGTTCAGCTTCAGCTCCATCTTTTTTAATCTGTTTGTGCCGCTAAGTGTTTAATGAATGGACGGTTAACCACAGCTAGACATCCTTTTGTGGACATAAGCATGAGAAATCCTCACTGAAAATAATAAAACTTAGTCCACACGTGCTAATAAGTGCACCTGTACTCTGAATAGTTAAAGAAAACCAGAGCATACAAGAATAATAAAACACTTAACAATGCTTCTTTTATTTACACCAAGCTAAGGTAAGGTAAAAAATGATGTGAGATGTCTTTAGGTGCTCTGCCAGTCACCTATTGAGTCAACATCAGTGTTTTATGTTTGACTGACATGAGTAAACACACCCTGAACACATTTTCAAATCATTCTGGGAAACACAAGAGCGGTTTGCGGTTTAAATGAACCCTTTTGTGAAGGAAGCGAACTGAAGTGTTCATTAGACAGAATGATGTGGAGTTTTTACTTTAGAAACAACAAAAAAAAATCAGTTCTCTTTTTTAAACATAAGAAAAATTGTAAGTATGATGTTTCTACAATGTCACTAAAATAGCTTTCCTATTATAATACTTTATAAATAAATTAATAAATACATTATCACACATTTCGTCTAAACTGCGTCTGGCCATTATTTTCTGACAGCCACGTGGGAAGACTGGGCAGGGATTTATATGATGTCCACCTGTGAATTCAGACACAATGGCTGGATTGCGTTTATATTACACTGAGATCCGATCACATGCATCCCCGACTACCTCCGAACCTGGACATGCTGATCGGATAACATTCCGATCAGAAGCATGTTTACATCTCTTTTCAATGTGTATGTGGACAACATACGGATACAGGTCGCATGCAAATGCCAAGTGTAAACGCAGCCTAAGACTCACCAACATTATTTACCCCTCACCTCAGCTTCACAGAATAAATGATCCAGTCTTCAAAGAAAATGGGTTTCCCTCGTTAAGTATTGTATTCAAAAGTATGCATTTTTAGATGTGGCCAAAGACAAATTGTGTATCATTAAAGGGCTGAACAATATTGTTAGGAAGTGTATTAGTAATGTGATTTTGGGATAGAAATTCACTAACAGGTGCAGCCCTGATGACTTCACTCACTTGTGACTAATCAGAAGGGTGCTTTTGCATGCTCCTTCACCATGTCCTAGACCAGGGATGGGCGACTTTGGTCCTCAAGGGCCACTGTCCTACAGAGTTTAGCTTCAACCCTAATCAAACACACCTGAACAAGCTAATCAAGGTCTTTAGGATTACTAGAAAGTTGTAGTTTTTTCAGGGCTGGAGCTAAACTCTGTAGGACAGTGGCACTCCAAGACTGAAGTTGCCAAACTCTGTCCTAAACTGTTTCCCCATTCCTTTTTACACCCCAAATGTGGGCAATGCAAGGACCTTGATCCAAGTAACTGAATCAGAGATGACTCAGATTTTCCGCAACGTGATTGCTTGGTAGTGAGCTGATTGATTGAGTCACACCCTAGGCCTTACAGAGTGTACACAAGTTCACCTAAAATGGGAACCCTCCCAGGACGCATCTCCAATCTGACAAACGCAGACACGTGCGTTTGTCACGTGCGTGCAATCCCCATAGTGATTGATTTTAATTTACGAGCAGATGCTCTGGCTAGTCAATTTTCCCAAGACCAGTGGCATTATTACAATGCTAGTTCTTATCAGATATCCCACTCATAAACGATGTGGAGAAACTGAACAACATGTGGATGTAAACAAGAGTTAAAAGGTGCTTTAAGTGATGTCACACATTTTTTAGGCCAAACATTTTTTGTCACATACAGCAAACATCTGTACCTGTGGAGGAGAGAGAAGCATGAAGAGGGAAGCTAGAATCATAACTCGTTATAACACGACCAAAAAGTCGACGTTCCGATGAACAGATTGAAAAAATGTAAAGAAGAGTGAAAAGGAATGCGCAAAGTCCCGAATTTAGATTGGAAAAGCCTTTGAAAGGTGGCTAGAAGCTTCTAATCCGACATTCAGGTAGCTCTGTTTTTGCTGGACAGGTGGGTAAATCCAGTTTGGTTTTTCCAAATGGACTTTCATGTTCACCTAACACACAAAGATATATAATTAGCTAGAACAATGCAGTTAAGGCTAACTTTGGTGAATACAGGTTTCTAGCAGCTAGCGATCAATCTCTATTGTAAATGATCAAGCAAACTCACAGTAGGGCGACAGTTTGTGTGAATGGTTGTTTTCACCAACTGTTTATGAATTTGAATGATCATTGATTGCCTATTGACAACTTTGACTAAATTTGTTCATGACGGAGAAGTTGTTTATGCTCACTGGGAAATGCAAAGTTATAACCTCAGGTGGCGAAACATATTATCATGTTTTTCTGGTAATGTTTCTCTTTTTCTGCATTCTGTTCTGCATTATATGAAAGCATTTATCTAACTTGGCGACATTACACATGATCAGTAAAATTGCAGGGGGAGGGACGAGGAGGAGGGAGGGTCTAGCTAGCCTCCATTTTGTTTGACAATACTTCGAACGTCAACAAGAAGTGACATCACCCAACATCGCTTAGAGCACCTTTACGGTTTTCTGCAAAATATTACAGTCTGACCTCCAAGAAAAGAGGTCAAAATATTTCTCCAATCCAACTGCCAACCCACGATGACAACTAATAAAAATGTGTAAAGATTCCACAAGATCTTCTTTTTTTAATCCAAGCTTCACCATTCTGAATTCATTGAAAAAGGCCAAGGACTGCATGTCAAAACCTCTTGTAATCATGTTCAAGGAACTAAATGAAACACTACTGAAATAAATAATAGTGGAGTGCTAATGCTAACTCTGTTCTGAATCTGGACTCACTCTATCTTCCCCGTTGAGCAAATTGAATGAGACCTAGATACCATAGCTGGGGAAAATCACCAGACTGTTTGTCTAATTTAACATGAAACACATGATATTCAGAGAGAAAGAAACAATGTGTGTGTGTGTGAGAGAGAGAGAAAGGATATGCTTTTGATTTGAATAGAAAAGGGAAGAGTATATATACTGATGTTATGACAATTAGAGATATTCCGATACCCTTTTTCCCTTCTCGATACCGATTCTGATACCTGAACTCAAGGTATCAGGCCGATACCGAGTACTGATCCGATACCTGGGTGTGTACAGTATCTATACAGCTGCAATTCACACTAGCACAGTATGAATTGATAGAATTATTTTATAGTGTGGTTCAGACTTATCCCTTAATAAAATATGAACAAATACATAAATTATCTGACATGCATTTCACAGCAAAATATTATTTATCTTTCTTAAGTGAATAAAGATCTTAAAATGCAGCCACACATCTAATACTTTAAACTGAAAAGGGTATTTTAGTTTTACAATATAACTGTGTAAAAAAAATGATATATTTTTTAAGAAAATAAAATAAGAAAATAATCTCTTTATAATTTAAGGTCCATAAACAATTTTGTTAAATAAACAGCATTTCAGTTTTGACAGCGGCTGGTCATCCAGAATAATAAACTCAATACATGTTGTCGATTATATTTATTGCTCATTGGCTGTCTTTTGAAAACATTTCTCTTCGTTTGAATGAAGCTTTCAGAGATTGTTGATTCTGGCACGGCTCATCCATTTCTGCCTTGCCTGTGTGTAATCATGTTCTGCGGAGTGACGCGTCTTTTAAGTTACTCGTGTTTAAGTTGCTAATACTTGTTCCACCTCTCGAAATTGCGGTATGGCATATGAGACATGTCGCCGTTTTACTGTCTGAAATACTGCCAAACTATGGATATAACATTACAGCTACAAGCAACCACAGTTTAGAGCAGCAAAGAAGAATTGATCTCCGATTTGCAGCGTTATAGTTGGTATAGTATAGTAAATGGTATCGGATCGGTACGTGGGTAGAAGTACCCGCCGATACCGATGCCAGAATTTTTATTGGTATCAGTGGCATTTCCGATATTAGTATCAAAATCGCAACAACTCTAATGAAAATCAGAGAATCCAAAGCCAGGGCTAAGTGTCAGAGAAAACATTCCCTAACCTAGTGCTTAATTTCATCACATCACATAGATAGCCGCCCATGTTTTTCAGTTTTTTTCTCATATCTACGGGTAAGCAATGCATGAGCACATAAATATTAGGGATATAGATGGGAGAAGGCAGATGGTTGGAGCTTCAACAGAGGAAATTGAATTTTAAGGCAATGTTCACTATTTTCTCCAAGAGACATTTTGCAATATCCTGTCCCTGGTTCTTCCCGTCTATGTTCTTTTCTGTTCAAGCAAAAAAAAAAAAGACTCATAATCACCCATAATACCATGCAGCAGTTGTCTGGGACCCTGTGAGGTGGGTCCTCTATGGTAGAGAGGGGGCCCACCCATAAACATTTTGTCCTGAGCCTGTGAATTTTAGTGATAGCTCTACCAGGCAGTGCTTATTTTACCCACATGACACTGATAAAAATGTCAAGGGGTCTTACACATCTACTTTGAGGCCAAACTCTGATTACTTCAATTGGTTCTGGCAGTATAACACATGCCTTCAAATTACATAAATACATTCACGTGCCTCCACAATCTCTCTGCAACAAAGTTTATATCATAAAACATACTTTTCACTTGGTAAGACTTATCCAAGAAGCACTCCAAAATATTTTCACTGCTACACATAAGATCAATTCCTTATTTTGGAGTGATGATAAGAAGTCTGCAGGACAGAGCAATAGTGTGGGGTTGTTTCCCACACTTTCAGTGCCCTCTGGGTCAGACATTGCACCTTCAGGTCCAGCTGTAGTGTGTAGAAGCAACCAGCCGTGACGGCACCACACTGTACACACACTAGAACAGGGTTCACAAAGGGGTCTCAACATAATTCAGAGTAATAAACCTTCAACAATTGGCCATCGAAATGATTTGATCTAAAGGTTCATCTTCAAGAATAAATCATCAGTCAAACATGCAGCAACTCAAAAGGGGTTCAGTCTAGGGTAACAGGGATCTGGCAGGGGGCACTATATTTATCAGTTCAGGTTTGAGTGGCTAATCTTGTGACATGTAAGGCAGTCAGGGGTATTTACTATTATATCCTACTCTGTCCTACACACATAACAGATAAATGATAATCCAAAAATTGAAGAATTTGTTCAGTTCAGTCCTCCTACACTTTGTCATGATAAATTTAAAGTGCGCTTTGACTGAGGTGTCAAACGGGCTGCAGCAATATTAAATCAACAGGCACATTCATCCTGCCACCCCAAAAGTTCAACAGCCATTCATCTGGACTCCTCATTGACCTAGCTGATGTAAGAACGGTCTTCTTTATGTGTGAGGTTAATGGAGTGTGAACTCCATGCAGTCACGGCACACAAAGTCTTAACAGGGCTATTTAAAAAAAATACTGAGCCGTGCAGGCATTTGTCAGTGCCCGCACACACATACACACACACAAGCACAACACTAACGCCACCTATCACTCTCTGTACATATATGTAGAAGTAAAAAAAGTTTATATTTGAACCGAACAAACACTTAGTATTAGAATGGCCCAACATTAAAAATATATATAGAAGAAATAGAAGAGACAAAACACAAACAGGCATTAAATTAAGCAAAAACCACTCAAATAAATAAATACATTTAGCCCTCCATCCACGTTTTTTTTTTTTATCTTTTGAAGAACCAGGGTTCCCACGTTTTTGAAAACCCTGGATATATAACATGGTTGAATTTTAAAAGTAGGCATATGATTAGAGCAGTAAAAGTTGTGTAATTTTATTTACAAAAACTCCTTTGGCCATTTTATAATCGATATACATTTCCAGTTATGCCAAATTCTAAAATATTTTATCAGATAGAAATTGTGACTACAATATATATATATATTTAATTAGTTTAGCTCCTAAAACTTGAAATCCTGAAATTACATGCATTTTAATTTCTGCCACTACTTCTTTAATGCACATGAACGATGACTTCCCAACTTCCCATTGATTAAAATAAGTTTTAAAAAAAGAAAAAAAAAAGTCATTTGAGGATTGTGTATAATGTGGGGCCTTGGAGTTAAAAGGTTGAGGACCATTGATCTAGGAGCAAAGTATTATGAGTAATTTATCTGTTGCGGCTACCTAAAAAAAAAAGCTAATTACAGTCTCAAATATTTTGTAACAAAACAAAAAAACAAAAAAAGTATCTTGGTCAGTTATAACACCTACTATACACATTTGTCTCATTATATATCCATATACTGCAGATTCTGTATACATTTTTCATTATATCCATATCCTGCATATTCTGTAAGTAGCCAAAAATCTGAATAAAAAAAAAAAATCAAGATCAGTTTATTTAGAGTATTGACCCTCCAAATTCAGAGAGCAAGAAAAATAATAGTTCAGAGATGAAAGGAGGGGAGGACACAGTGAAGGCACGCAGAAGAGGGGGAAAGAAACTTTCAGGATGACTTGCTCGGGCATGGAGAGCTGTGACTGCAGGCTGAGTAAGTGGACAGGCAGAATTCCAGAGACAGGTGGAGAGAGAGACAGACAGACAAAATGTTGAATCTGAGAGTCACTTACCCCCAAGTAGACTCGACTACGACCAATACAGCAGCTCTCCACTAATCCAAAGTCTTCTTCAGTCCAACAAGATCACGCTAATCAGAAAACAGCCAGTCTCTGAAGACCCTCCGTGGAAATGCTGACAGCATGCGAGAGGAAAAAACAAAACACCCTGTGAGATACTCATACACACACTGAGATTGTCTGTCACTGTGGTAACTCAGCCGGGGAAAACTCCTCCCCTTTCCCTTCTGTAAACCCCACCACCACCCTCTCCTCTCGCTCTCTTTCTCTTTCTCAAGGAGAGTAAACTATTTTATTTGTCTCTTTCCCTAAACTGTTATCAAATCTGTCAGTTGGAGCATGTGAATCCTATCTAAAACAGTATGAGAAGGGAAGACTTCCACATTAGAATAAGAGTTACTTCAAAAGACACAAACACACACGGCACTGCCTTTCACCAAACACCCACACACACACACACACACACACACACACACAGCCAAGCCAAAAACGTGCACTGAAACCAGGGGAACATACTCATATTCAAATTACGCCATACAATTTGTGGTCTTTGGAAAGTTCACAGGCACAAGACATCTTGATATACAACCCTTAACAAAACAGCCCTAAAGTACGCTTGCCTTCAAAAAACAAGAAATCCACTAGGCTGCAGGACGGAAACCGTGCCAAATGAAAATAAATGGTAATGAAGGAAAATAAAAAAGCACAGGGAATGTTATTTAACACTGAACTTTGTATCTTTTAAAGTTTTTTTTTTTAAATGGCTTTTGGTGGAAATGACTTCAGCATCAATTTTTCCATAGCACTTTCCTGTATTTCTACAGAGTCGTTTTGCAATGCATTATCAAATTATCATGTGAGAGCAACAACCCTAGCCATTACAAACAGACAGTCTGATGTTGTTGAAAACAGATCTCTTCAGCTTATGATGTAAACAACACTAAGATTTGCACTTGGTAGATCACAAAACGGATGGAAAGGTTTCGAACTCTGACAGAACAGGTTGACCCACCTCTTTATGTCAACAGAAATTGCCCATGAAAGGTGTGGATGTGACACAGACACAAAGAATAAGTAACAAAGGCCTTTTCTCAGATCTGTTGAAGCTTGCTTAAACACTGACTTAAACCATACATGTCACATAAATCCTTCTGCTAAAGGTCATTAGAACAGAATACACTCAGGCAGGAAATATCAGACTGAGTCCAGACATCTTTTTACCGATAGAACCAATCCAAGCGCACTCCAGCTCTAAGAGTGTCCGATTGGTCTATACACATCATCCCAACCCACTATACCCATCCACCATACCCGAGATCCAGTTTCCATTGGTTGAACTTTCATTGGAAAACACTGCATCATGATCGCGACGTGATCGGATCTCGGAAGTCCAATAGCTTTAGCCAAGCATCAGGTCATGTCACTCCATTATCTTATGTTGTGTTTGGCCTCGTTCAAGATCATGTGCTCTAAATAAAGATTAGCGATCTACTATGGTTTACTATTGTTTCAAGTCACAAATACATAATGTGTACTTATACACATACAGTGCTTTTTAGACAAATACTTGGTATAGTTTGGTCTCCAAAAAACAAATATGATTGATGTATTATGCTAGTGGAGATCTTTTCAACAATACATGACAAGTCCATTATGTACGAAGATTTTACAGATCACATTTTCATGTAATGCAGTTATTTTTTCACTCTATGAAAAGAGAGCACTTCTCTTATGTCAGCAAATTAAAATGTACTTCATAAGTGATGGGCGTATTCCCTATATTCACAGAAAAGCCAAGCTTCTAAGATTTAAAACGACACCTATTTAATGTGTTAGTCAAGCAAGTGGTTAAGTAATGTGATAATATACCGGTAGTAGCACCCCCGCTTCAGATTTAAGAGGTTGGTTAATGATTAATCGATTAATTGATTTTTAATTTAAACAACGATCGATTATGGGAATTTACATAAACTGACTTTGAACTTTGACTAAACTATTTTTGAACACGAATATGCTTATTCTTTCAACTTGAGTTAAGCTACTGAAGGGAAACTAGAGTGATGGCACAAAAACTGGTCTGGAAAACACATAACACATATTAAATCTACTCAGTTTCTCACTCTGTAAAACACTAGAATACTCAGGACGCTCATCATGTCGGATGGTGCTGACAACTAGGCTGTCTGAACTTAACACAAGGGGTCTCCTGTGGCACAAAGTGTGTCCTGTTTTTCCCCTTTACTCCGGATCCGCTACAGCACTCAGAGCAGAGCAGTCATCAGAAGACTTCTAATACATGTTCTTGTGGAAATGCTAGATTCTGTTATTCATCTGATTCAATTGAAAATAAAAAACAACATTTTCTAAAGAACCTATTTACCACACACACACATAACTGCTATAAAATCTATTGAGAATCTGTTCCGAAATATTCAGACAGACAGATAGATAAATAAATAGATGAGCAGACAGTTGTGCAATCTACAAAAAGCAAGTACACACATTCTGGAAAATAACCTGGAAAAAAAGAGTGGTTATGTCATGTCAAAAATGGCCAGAGGCTGTACTTTTTAAAATCACGGAACATGTTTTATAATAGCTCTACTTTGTTTTGAGAATCATTTTCTTTTCACGCGTTTGTACAAGACTGACATCGCTTAATTGTGAATGTTTTGGCACAGACCACCATGAATGTTTCATCAATGGAAAAGACAGGGTGGCAAAACCTCATCTGATGTCATTGTGCCATTAATAAAAACTATGTACGTGATATGACGCACTACTCAGGAAAAATTACAATTGAGATTACCCAGAAGGGGCCCATTCACAGAACTCGTGGACCTCTAATCAGCTAGTGCTCCGGCCTGACGTGGAAAATTCCTGTTCTCGGTTTTGGAGGTCCCACTGACAGATCAGCCAGATATCGGATGATCTGCTGCACAGTGACAATGCAAAGTGTCTTTTAAGAATGTGAGCAGGTTTTCCACCCGGGGGAACAATTTTCACCCAGCCAATAAGGAGAGAGCAGTATGAACACAGCCCCACAATTAAGCCCTGAAAGAATAGCGTCGTTCTTGGACTTCTCCACAAGGGATGGCAGCTATACAGTGATTTCCACACACTACTGCAGCTTTGATCACTTTAATGTGCACCAGGAACACAGCATCTACCAATGGAGGTGCTCTGAAAGTTTTGGGATTCATTGCTTGATTTAGCGACAATGTTTTTTTATTATTCCTAGTTCTGAGTCTGTGATGCAGGTTATTTATCAATCACACACAGATATAATAAACAGAATATCCTAGAAGCAGCCCACAAAACGCCATTCTGGGAAAATGGCAAAATAACTCTGGAAAGGAAGGTAATGTCATTTACACATACAGTATGACAGTGCATGCTCACACCCTTTAATTAGTGAATGATTTATACAAATACCTGCCAACTCCCAGGCAGGTTAATTACATCAGTTAAACCATGAAGTTCAAGGTAATACGAAAATTGGTACACCCTCCAGACTTTTTTAGACCACAATATTACTTGATGTCTGCAGACATTTACCGATGTTACTATATTACTTGATGTCTGCAGACATTTTATATATTTTTGTTTAATAAAAAATATCAGGTACATTGTAAGTTGATTCATAATTTCATTGTAAGTCAATTCCAAAATTCAAAAACAAGAAGCGGGATTTATTGCACATAGGGATGGGCAACAATTAATCACGATTAATCGTTAGCAAAATAAAAGTTTGTGTTTACATAATATATGTGTAGTGTGTATAATTAATTTGTATATATAAATACACACACATGCATGTATATATTTAAAAAATATTTGCATGTATATACTTTACATATATTTATTCATAATTAATATTATATATAAATATAAATATTTGACATATTAATAACACAATTTCCTTAAATATATACATGCATGTGTGTGTATTTATATATACAAATTAATTATACACACTACATACACATATATTATGTAAACACAAACTTTTATTTTGCTAACGATTAATCGCGATTAATCGTTGCCCATCAATCATAACGCTGCTATGGACGCATTGCCCCCATTCATTCTCAATTCCTCTTGTGGAGGCACTACCCCCCTTGACTCCTCAGAAGACAAACCCCTGAAATTGCACTGCAAGTTTATATATCTTATAACAAGAAAAACCTGGTGTACAAGCAACTGTCATTACACAGGGGTGGAGGACAATACACTGCCAGCAAATAGAAGAAAAAAAATAATTATACAAATGTATACCTTTAACAGGCCTCTGTCACTGTGGTCTAAGAAATAAATAAGGCTGCTGTGTGTTTTGTCCTAAATGTCCTCCATTTACATTCTTCTAAATCACCTATCAGGCGGTTTTATAATGACCTTACTGGGGCTCTTTTGTCTGGTTCTCTTGGCACAGTTACATCCAAAGTCCCAACATTTTCTGTGGGCCTAAGAGTTAAGTCCCAAAGAAGGAGGTTGTGGCCTAACGTTAATGTCAACCGATTTTCAGATTTCACAATTTTTATGGGTAAACAACTTCCCTTTCAGACCAGCGACCAGTTGTAAAACATACTTTCACCATTTAAATGTAAATGCGTTTAGCTTACAGACTTTCCAGATTGGACATACCTGCTTATTCACTTGCACTATTATGAACTAACGTTATCTAAGACATTTTTTGTGTATTTGACACCGTGACAAAGCGATAATTGCTGTTACCTGAGGCGATGTGCGAAGTTGACAGAAATCCAAAACAAGTGCACCTTCTTTATTCCTAACTAGCTAGATTGCTAGTTAGAGCCTAAACATAGTAGATTGTTGTCTAATACGTTACATCTTTATCTTTCATCGGAAAGTTCGGACTACACATCCCGATGACCCTCGTCGAAACTCCGAACTTCCGAAGTCGCTCTCGAAATATTAATGCGCGATGTAGCTTTGAAACCTAAAGGGGGAACTATATTACTTGGCGGAAGAATTTATATACAGATACATATGCAAAGAAAATGCCGTTTTTTTTAAACAAGTCTTAAGGGATTGTAAAACAAATTTTGTTTTGAAATATAATAAATAGCTAAAAAACTAAATAAAAAACTAAAACTATTGTAAAAATAGTAATAATAATAAGCTAAATGGAGAAATTTGCCATTTCCCCCTCCCCCATTAATTTGTTTTTAGTAGTCCTACATACATAGGCCTCATTTGAGATGACATAATGTGTTATGAAAGAAAATAATGATAGATCGTGGTAAATAGTTTGTGAATGAAATATATTTATTGTGTGTTATTTCCAAAATAAACCAAAAGGTTAGCAAAATTAGTGCAAAAAAGTATGAAAATGTTATTTAATTTTGTGTAGGATATATAAAATGCTAGCTATTAGTAGCCTTAAGTACAAAACAAAGTTGGACATTTTTAAAATGTCATATCCACCTTCACCATTGAAGAATGTGACGGAAATGACATTTGTTGATTCAGGAAAATGACAAGTTGGTGGGGAAATATTTAACAAAAATGATATATACTGTTGGATGCTAAATTACATTTGTAGGAAATTTCAAGTTTCTGAAACTCAGAAAGTCAAAAGTAGGCCTACCTATAAAATGGTTATCTATGAACATGGCCTGTGAAATCTCTGAATTTAGTAAAGAGGGGCAAAAACAACAAACCCTGATATTTAGTTAGGTGGGAAAATCACTTGGTGGAATCAGTTTAAAGTCTGCACATTCAAATCCATCTTTTGTTCTCTCGCCAATGACTTCATTGCTGGTTAGGATCTGTTTCAGGGGTTGAGGAAGGGAAAATGGCACATTAGCACATAAATGCGCTGCCGTCTTTTGAGGGCAGTCTAGGGAAGCCCTGCCTAAACCACAGGGACTCCTGGGTTGAAGGGGGAATATAACTTCATTATTCACCAAAGGTTTCCTTCACCGTTCCCTGAGGATCTACCTACGGATGAAATACAGTACCAGCTGAGATCAGCTAAATATGACAGAATAAAAAATATAAAGAATATGCTTTCATCTAACATTTAAAAATGTACATGCAAAGAGGAGACAAACACTGGCATTTAAAAGCACAGTCCTCTCTTTTGTTATCTTTATTCCTGCAGCTGTTCAAATTCACTATTTGGCACATAAACACCACATAATGTACCTACAGTATAAAAAAACACATGGGAAAAAACACATGGGAGAAAAGATCTGAAAATTAATTTTTAATTTAATAGGTGGATCATTTAATTCCAAATTCAATTCAATGGGGTCAAAATGATTGGGTTAACATTTTTGCTAACACGACAAGTTCAAGTAAGACAATGCTGACCCACTCCATAGTGTTCACAGGCACAATATAGATCAACAAGGCCTCCTTAACATATAACACCGTCCCTCTCAAGGCACAACAATCCTCAGGACATACACAGACTTACACAGCAATGCAAAACAATAGGCAAGCAGCTTCAAAAACACCACAGGTAAAGTGGTCTAAATGGCTTTTCATTTTAAGTGCAAAACCCAAATTCAATATACTATACCCGTTCATGATATAGTAAGAACCTTAAAGGATGAAGACATCTGAAGACTTGGAGTAGACATGTGATGTACAGTATGCTATATGTTTGTCATTGTCAGACAAATTGAAAGCAATTTTAAAAACTGCATTAGAACGTGCATTAGATTACATTGATGAGTTTGTGGCCTAATACTACTAACTGATAAAGCACATCAAATTCTAATGATCCATAATTAATTATTCATGATTATAGTGTCATAAAATGAAGTGAAGACAGACAAAAAAATAAATATTAAACATTAACATTAAACACTTTGGTTATTAAAACAGCTGTAGCTTTGTCGATTAAAATACAGATTCACAAAACCCTGTTATTTGGAAAGCAAAAGAATAAAAGGCATGAAGTTGATACATAAATAGAAAATAAATTAACAGACCTTGCTTTTTTTTGCCAAACACAACAGAGAACAGGTAATGTGCAGCATAGAAGCTTATGTATCCTGTACACATCATAAATGCTCCTGACAATCATCAAGGATTATGTCATCCAACATAGTGTGTGGGGATTTGTTATGCATATTTCAAGCCCATTGAGAGATAATGGCTGTGACCCTGACCTCATGCGCTTTCTGTGATGTGCTGCAAGAAAATGTGTTACTTTGTCATCCCGGTCGGTATTCATTCTTGTTTTAAGATGGATTGAGTCATTTAAAGATTAAAACTGTGAGAGTAACAATGAAATGATCTGCTCTTCTTTTATGTGTGAGTGAGGGACGAAAAGTTCAGTAAAAACACTGTTTAACAGACAATCACGTATACAGGGGTACATGATACAGAGCAGATCACTTCAAACTAAAAAAAAAATAAAAAATAACAAACATAGAAAGTGGAATGGTTTTCCTGTAGGAAAGAACTGCTCTGTACACAAAAAGAACCGGATCCTCAGCAAACTACCAACCTTTTCGAAACCCATGTCACCTATTAGCACTAAAAAAGAAAACCAAATTAATAGTCTCTTAGAAATGAATTTACTGACTTAAAAATAAACTCTGGCCAGAGGAAGTAAATGCCAGCAGTAAGATGAATGAAGTAAGTGATTTTACAGTTGGGTTGGCTTCCTGCTTTGTGGCTCCCCACCAGAAGATGGCACTGTCACCAGACTCCTAAGATATACACAAGGATTCCTTCTCTTACCGGCGGATTGCGCAGCAGGTGGTGGAGGAGGTGGCGGCGGTGGCCTCAAAGACGACATTAGCGGCTGCATTTCTTGCTGTTGCTGAGAGAGGGTGCCTTCCTCCTCTTCCTCCTTCCCTGAAGGGAACTTGAACGGCCCTGAACTTGGGGAACTTGTATTACTTCCTGATCCTGCAACACCACCGCTTTTTCCCTTCGCAGGGGTCCGCAGGGGTCCTCCCAGCCTCGAGAGGGCGCTGACACGTGGATGCAGGGGCTCTGGAGGAGAAGCCAGGCTCTCCAGAGAGGAGATGCTCTGGTTCCAAGCCTGCTGCAGGTCTATTGGGATAATTTTAGTGGCCTCCACAGACACACAGGGAGGGAGAGAACCCACACCATTTTTCCACGGCAGGGTTTTCTCTCCACATGTCAGAGTGGGAGGGGCGGAAACCGGGCTCTGACAAACATCCAGAGCAGCTGGTACTGACAAAACCAAAATAAACAAGAATATATAGAAATGTTGGAGATGGGTAGCAATCAGTTCTTACCACAATCATGTTCATATCTCACCTGATTTTGGTCTCTCCTTTGGTGTTTCTGGGGCTTTGCGAGCCACAAAAGTGATGCCCACATCATCATCTTTATCTGGTTCAGATGGATCATGTATATCCTCCTCAGGTGCCATTGGAACCACAACTGGGTCTACAGACATATGTGCAAAAGAGGTTACACAATCCACTGGGAACTTTAAGTATAGTTTCATTAAAAGATAATCATCACCAAGTAGATCCAATGACCAACCTTTGTCCTGCCAGCTGACATTTCGTCTGGGTTTTTCACTGGCGTCTTGCTCTTTTGCATCTGACCCTTTTCGCTGTAATAAGATATTATCAATATTTTAAAAAATATAGGAAAACAAAGTGAATGTATCAGAGGAACAAGTTAACACATATACATACAGTATTTCTGTAAGATTTATTTTTAATGATGTCTCTTTTGCACACCAAGGCTGCATTTATTTGAAAAAAAAAACATTAATATTGTGAAATATTATTGCAATATCAAATAAAATATATTACAATTCTATTTTAATTTATTTTAATACTACAAAATGTATTCTTGTGATAACAAAGCTGAACTTTCAGCATCATTACTCCAGTCTTCAGTGTCACATGATCCTTCAGAAATAATTCTATGCTGATTTGCTGCCCAAGAAACAAAATTATCTGCTCAAGAAGCTGCTCACACACAGTCATGATACATATCAGTAACTACAAACTTTAACCTTGTCTCTACAATGACCTTACATAAATGGATACTTGTCAGTACTACACTACCATGGCCTCCCTCAGGTCCAGTTGACTCAATTAAAGTGTGGTTTTCTGCAGTTTTGAGCCCTTGCCTTTTTCTGACTGCGGTCTTTCTTGTGACGCTTGTAGCGAGTGGATTTAAAGGACTCCAGACGGTTGCGCATATTCCTCTGGAACACCTCCCTATCCTGTCTCTCTTTTTCACCCACTGTCATGAAGTGGCGACTGTAGTGGGACTGGTACTGCAGGTACAGAGAAAGAGATGTCAACTTCATCCAAAGTATCACCCATTTTACTGATGCAATGTCATGCTTCAGAGCACTTTATAGAGAGAGGGTGTGCGTGTGGCATGTTCTGTACCCGTCTCCTGGGTTTGTAGAGGTTTCCAGCAAGCACATGATGCGTCTCTAGCTCTTCCTCAATCTTGGCTCCTGGCACCGTGTCAATCACCTGGAGGTCTAGACACACCCCACTGCCGTTCTCTCTCCTGAGAGACAGAGAGTTACAGGAACCAACATGCATGGAAACACATGTACACTTCCACCACAGATATGCACAAAAACATGTCTGCACACACATTCAAAAAATGTCCTATGAAAATAAAAAATGCTAAGCATCGTTTATCTTTTATTGCATTTATAAATTCAAATATAATCAATATTTTATATTGTGACTAAATACATGCTAAAACAGATTTCCATTTCAAACAGATGTTGTTCTTTTGAACTATGAACTAACTTATTTTAAAATTGTACACACAAAAAAACAGTTTTTACTGTTTTTGTGATTAAATAAATGCAGCCTTGGTGAGCATAAGATACTTTTTTTCAAAAAACATTTTAAAAATCTTAGACACTACCATTGAATTGTAGTCTATATTTGATGTTTTTTATGACATTTTAAGGAGTTTTTGGGCAACAAGATATAATTTTTACTGGGCATCATGAAACGATTTTTTTTTTCTGTGATGTTCACAAACAAAAGATACTCACAGGTAGTTGGTAACATTTGTGACCTCTGGGAAAGAGGTTCTGCTGGCCATGGAAGGCAGAGAGAGTCTAGCAGAGGTCAACACATTCCCACCCTGAGAGAGAGAAATAGCACCAAATATTAAACTTGATTCTGATTGGCTAATACATAAAGTATCAGGCTATTGATTGATGTTCCTTAAATGCCCAGCTATGTGAGTATACAGTTGAGTTTAGTATCACCTATCATCTCAAAACACTTCCATTACTGCAAATTAATGCTCAGCTGGTATTACAGATACAATGCAAAGTGCACATTTATATTCAATAATTCAGCAGTCTCAGTGTGGATGTAACCCAGCTCTCTGCACTTCATTGTCCATATACAGTAGATGGTTTCTCTTACTACAAATATCTCTGGCATATGGCTAATGACTTGTCTTTCCTGATATGCATAAGCAATTAATAATGGTTTAAACAGTCTGTTTTGCCCTATTTCACAGGGAATTGAAAATATATACAAAGTACAACCAAAACAATGGGAAAGACATGCAGAAATGTGACTAATATAGAGACTAATATTTTTAATTATTATAGCTGATAAATTAGTTTTTTCCCCTTCTAAAATCAGATGAATAATCCCGTGTCTTTTTCACTGGGTGGTCTGAAAGCGAACAGAGGTTTCTCTATCTCTCAATCTGGTGCTAATATTAGCTTGATAACTACTCTCAGGAAGCCAAGCTCTATGAAACTCAAGGGTACAGGAAATGAACTTGCTGGAAGACAAAAGTCATGCATGACTAAAATTCCAGGTGTTATAAACATTCAAGCACATCTAACATGAGAAAAAAACTAATTATTACTTACAAACAAACTAAAAGAAGAATCAATTGGGCGGTGTGTAACAATTATGATGTGCATAAACTAACTATTGGAGGCCGTTCTTTCTCTTTCCTCTTTATCTCTCTCTGTATGATGCCATCTCCAGCCAGTATTTTTGTAGATATGTTTGATGTTGAAGCTGACAGGTATCAGATGCCTACAAAGGACCAGTATTGGCAGAGACACCGTGGCGTCAGGGTAACTAACAAAGGGAGGAATTATACTCTGCTCTTCTCAAACGACTCTCTTGAGCCTCAGAAAAGATCTCGATGCTTCCTCTGCTCAATGCTATAATCCAGGGGCTTTCACTCTTTAAAGCCCCAAGGACCCCCAACCAGACTCTTAATCAACCCACAGAGACCCCAGTAACTGTAGTATAACTTATATTAAGAAATAAGAAAATTAGCTACCATTACAACAATGATTAATGTTCATTCAAACTTTTAGAAATTAAAATTCATTGAAAACCTTGGCTAAAATCCATAGTTGTGAGTGAATCTGAATGAGGAAAGACTTTAGAAAGTAGAAGCAGCTGAAAATAAAAGTAGTTTTAATAGTGTTTTTAAAGCAGATTGATTGTTGTATTGCGCAGCATTGCTGATTTTACCAGTACTGAATTATCTGAGCGTTGGCACCATCTAGTGGTCAACAATTTGAATACAACAATAATAGAGATGGAACTCCTTACAAAAAAGGTAGATGGCATCACACCAGTATGGTATACACCATTAGTACACAGGAAAAGCAAATCTTAACCCAGTTTCACCCTGAGAAAACTTTCCAGCAGCCTTCCTTATAAAAAATAATGCTAACTGAGTACCTGATAAACGGCAGCATTAGCCTTTTACCTGATCAATGACACTGATGGCATCTCTGATGTTGATTTTCTGATAGGCCTCCCACAGTTCACTCTTATGGTACACAGACTTTCTCAACAGCAACTTACTCAAATAGTTCTTGTCAAATTGCTCCCACCTAAAAAACAATGAGACTTAATAACACAACATTGCATTCGTGTAGCTCTTGTATATTGATGAGTACATCTCTCATCATGAGAATAGACAGTTATCAAGCGATCAAGTGCCACTCACTTGTCTCTCCAGTGATGGTAGCCATTCAGACCAGCAATGTCCTCCACAGCTGTCAGAATGTGGTCAAAGGCCTGAAAACAGAAAGACAGACGAGTTCAGAGCTTCTGTAAATTATTCATGGCTATTATATTTGAATTATTTATTTGGATTTATTTTATTAGCCATGGCTATTTTTAAGTGCACTTGAGATCCTACCGCTTTTGCAGACATTTAAAAAATAAATGGGTGTTTTTCCAAAATATTTCTTTATAGATAAATTCTTCTAAATAAAAAAAATCTCTCTTCTATCCTCCTATATTTCTCACAATCTCTCCTTTATTATTTCAAATCTCTTCTGTCAGCTCAGCTGCACTACAGTCTATCTTTAGCCCAGGTTTTAGAGCTCAGCAGGTAGCCCTGAGTCCCCAAGTGTGCATACAGAGCAGCAGAGTGTGTAAGGCCTTCAGAAAGAGGATGAGGCAAATGGCAAGGCGCTGTGTGACCTCTGCCTATGTGTGCACATCTATTTGTGGAAAGGCAAAACAAGAGCTCTGATGATTAATTCATTGGAGGGAAGAGTCTAACGTCAGTCTGTCTGTGGCAATGCTGCTGTTTCAGTCATCAGATCACAAGCACTGCACAGATAGCAAGGTCAACATCACCACTCACACATTTCACCACAGGCAGTGACAGAGGGAGACAGGTGATGAGAAACAGAGAAGGAAGAGAGGTGAGAGTGTTAGAAGCGATATTGACTCACACGCTCATGGATCTCTTCGTTGATGGTAGGTTTTCTGTTTGTGCTTCGTGGGACTTTCAACCATTTCACTAAAGGCTTGATGGTTAATCCCTGGGAGGAAAAATTTGGGAAATGTCAACAAAACACAGAGATGGCACCATCCAAACTATTTCAACTAAATATCATAGCTCACTTTTCTGGAAGTAGCAATAAAATTGGTCTTTTAAATAAACTTTCACTTTTACTCTAATCGAGCAATATCACACTAGAAAAATGCTGTTTAACTAATATCAGCACAGCTGTAATTGTTTACACCAGCATTTAGACCAGCATGATCGTGAGTGTGATTACTGAGAATTAATATTGTATATTTGTGATATTGAGTGTGTTATTTGCAACAAAACAAGCTTGTTCACTAAAACTGGTCACTAAACAAGACGTTAGTCCTGAGAAACTTACATTTAATACACAATATTGCCAAATAGTTTGTGTATTTTTGCTCCACTAGTGAAAGAATTTTTAAATGAAGCACAAGCATAATCAAATTGTTGTGGATCTGAGTGACACCATAGGGGTGTTTCGTACATGAATCACTGTTTTTGAACAAATCGTTTTAGTGAATGATTCAAAGACTCACTCATTCAAGTTTAGTTCCTAAATAACAAGCGTGTGAAACATATTGTAGTAAGATCGGGTCTACTATCCGGTCAGAATAGAGTGCTGAAGTTATGATGTCACTTTGTAGGCCACACGTGGAAGTGAGTTAGCATTTTAGCACTTCCGGTTCCCTCGCTCTTAAGTCTATGGGATTTTTGAATGGGTTTTATTAAATAGCCTGAAATTTGATCTGTGGTTAACAAAGCTATAGAAAGATCCTCTGAAAAAGAATCCCTCTGATTTCAGAAGTCAGATATTCTGTGACATGTTGGATACACGAATATGACGTTGACAGCACACGCATAGACACTCTATAAAAATTGTGCAGCCATGAATAATAGATGACATTGGAATGGGGTAAAAAGGCTGGCACTGGCCAGATGGGAGCCACACACACACTTACACATAGGCAGTACCATCAAAAGCACTCCATTCGTCATAATTAGCATCTCTGTTTCAGAATAGCTTTGGAAATAACAGCAATTTAACAGAGCGGAGGAAAAATGCCATTCCTGAAAGGCTATTACCTGTATGCTACCTACACACATACAAGTAATGATAATAATCAGAGCCTGAGGAAAGATGAAACAGAAAGAAAAGAAAGAACTCCTCTAGCACCACAAAATTATTCTGTAAACGTGAAGGGGAGGGAAAGCACAAAAATGGGAGGAATACAGAAACTTCTAAAAGAGTTACCTGAAACATGACTGTGAAGAAAACCACAACTATGGTTGTTGCCACAAAGTAGTCTTTAGCCTTCACATGTTTTTTGTCTAAAAGAACCACCAGAGCAAAGGCCACAGCTCCTCTGAGACCGCCATATGACATCACCACTTGGTCAATCTTATCAAGCGGAACCAGTCTAAACCAGTTCAGGAACCAAGTCTGTCCTACAACACCTGCAAATAACATGTTGAGCAAATACACAGGCTAAGTGTTAGAGCCGAGGCTATTAAACATTGTAAATGTATTGTGCAAGACTACTTTGGCATCTCAGCTCATTATAAATGACAAGTAATCAAATAAATATCAGATGAAAATACATGGTACATTTACCATACGTCATGTATGTAGCAAAAGTGAAAGTTAATTGTGTAGCTGTGAGTAAAGAAATTTTAGTGAGAGTTCTCTTTTTGTTTTTAACTTCGGTAACCAAAAAGTACCAACAAATTCAATGTGACTACCATGTTTTCTGAATAGAATAGAATAGAATAGAATAGAATAGAATAGAATAGAATAGAATAGAATAGAATAGAATTTTCTCTTACCTATGGCCCTGAAGACTAAGATAAATATGAGTGTGCTGACAACAAGGCCAGTGTCCCAGGCCCATTTGGACTTGTCCACAGCTGAGATACCCAAAAAGATAAAGATGATTGTCTCTGCAATGCTGGCCAGGGTTTTCATGGTGTACTTCACAGTGGTCCGGGACTTCTGGGATATATTAGCTTCCACATACTTGTTGCAGCCAATGCCACAGAAAGTCATCCTGTCATAACATATATAATGATGATATAGTAGTAGCATGCAATAGATGTATTTAATACATAAAAATGTCAAAATCAGAAATATAATAGTTTAGAGTTTAATAGATAGGTTGTTATTGTCCTTATGAATAGTTTCTGACCTTTGTACCTTTGGATTGATGTCTATATTTAGACAGAGATCTGAGATATCCCTTTATTTACATTCCATATACATTAGTAAGCTTTAGACAGGAATTGCGCTTTGCTCATTGTGCTATATATGAGTCACTCTGCAGTACTCATTGAACAGACCAGAAGTGCAGAATTATATTGATGAGATTGTATTCAAATAATCCAGTCTCTAGTGACCTTTTCTCCTTCTTTTTAAATCCTATTGTGGCTTATTTCATTTCTATATCCATACCACCTTGTGCAGAAAGTGTGATGAAGAGACATGAGGGGGCGCTCCAAGTACTGCATTAGTATACTTACAAAATCAGTAGACAAACATGCATTTTTACTTGAATTCATATGTGAGTTCATTCCTTTATATCTTGTAGTACCCATTCCTGTCCTTAATTCATCTTTTGTATCCAATCATGACTCTGCATCTTGAAATCTGTTCTATTGCTGTGCTAAGCAATACTAAAATGGGTTAATAATCTAATTCCTCTGCTCGTAATCTCATTATGTGATTTATGACCGCCACAAAAACTACTGAGATTTACGGCTCTGCACACATGGTTTGAAAACAATCTGAAAAATTCTTCATGGAAATATTCATGTTTTCATGTGCACATATACACAGCTCACACAAGCAAACTCAACAGTTCTCATTCAATGTATCATTTATCCCTGACCCTGATGTGTGCATTCTTCTTTCTCTATTATGCTCGTATGTTTCTCTCTATTTTTCACTGTAGTACTCTTAAGGCATGAATCATTTCCCTCTCAGCTTTAATCCTGTCATTTAACTTATTCATATCGTTTTAAATGTCAGCCACCACAGTGTTTGTCACAAAGCTGGACAGACACACAATTATGTTTCTATCATAATGAGGACATTCCATTGATTTCGGATTTTATATAATACGGTAATGGTTTTTCTATTCCTTATACTCACACAAATCGTTCTACATTTCACAATTTCTCTCATACGTAATCATGAACGCATTTTGAATTAATTTCGAGTTTGTGTACAAATTTGCAGACTCAATTTCAAATATGTTCAGATTATTAAGATGAGTATGCTGGCAGTGGCAAAACTCACGAAAGAATGGCGGACAGAGAGAAGAGTTCTGCCGTCAGGTAGGCCAGGTAAACCAACAGGAAGATGAACAGCGGCTCTATGATGCGCACCTTCTTTGTGAAACGAGTGACGAAGGCCAGAATGACAGCAAAGATGAGACCAACCAAAGTCCCTCCAATGCTGACAATGAGGAAGGAGACTGGAATGATTGCAGGAGAACGTAAAAAAAGTAGTTGTTTCATGTACCGTAAATATTAACTCATTTAAATATTATACTCAACAATATGGTGTGAAAGAAGCAACTGACACATTTTGTACTTACCAATTCCTTTAAAATAGTCTGCTGTGTGAACATTCCCTGGTCCCACTTCCACAAAGGATATGTACACTTTATATAAGACCTGTTGAGACAATTATAAATGCATCTCTCCAATACTAAAAATCTGAAAGATAAAAATACATTAAAACATAAAAACACTATACTTTTGAATAGTAGCCTACACGACTGTTCAAAATTTAATTTTGCGGTCGGCAAGATTTTTTTAAAAGTTTTTGAAAGAAGTCTCACCATGGCTGCATTTATTAGATCAAAATTCAGTAAACACAGTAGCATTGTGAAATATTGCAATTAAAAATAACTGTTTTGTATTTTAATATATTTAAAAATTTTGTATTTTAATACATTTTAAAATTCCATTCATTCCTGTGATGGTAAAGCTGAATTTTTAGCAGCCATTTCTCCAATCTTCAGTGTCACATGTTCTGATTTGGTCCTCAAAAAACATTTCTTATTTCTTATTATTATCACTGATGAAAACAGTTGTGCTGCTTAATAATTTTGTGGAAACTGTGCTACATTTTTCTTCAGAATAGATGAAAAGATGAATAGTATGATGAACGATAGATGAATGATAATAGATGAATAGAAAGTTAGTAGAAAGTACTTTTGATCAATTTAATGCACCCTGAAAAGTATTAATGTATTCAAAGTGACTTAAAATTACATTTAAAGCTATAGTGACAGAGCTTGGACAGACTGAAAGTGCATCTCCAATTGTTCCCCACAATAGTAGATTTCCTATTGTGTATATCAGATGAATTAATATGCCGCTCAGCAGCAAATGTGCAATTTTGTGAAGAGCATTGTCCATCGAAGGCTCTCATGATTGGTTTGAATAATAAACCTGTCTTACAATATGGCCATTAGACAAGTACAGAAGAGACTGAGCCTATACATCTCACTCCTCTATGAACATAACTAAATGAACGATGCTATCCCTTACTTGCATTTATTATCCAGATAATAAATGCAAAAAGAAGAGGGTTCCCCCGTTCGCCATGAGCAATTCTACTTATTTTGTTGATAAAACTTTTGCCCAGTCTGCTATTCAGTACCTATCAATAACAACAAACTTTTAATTTACAATAGATAAGTCAAAGCAGGATCTTCAGTAACGAGCTCTAGACGTTAAGTGCATGCTGGTTTGAGTGGTTTCCACTCCATTTTAGACAGATTGAGATATAGTGCCTCTCAACTTGATCAGTGTCATGACCACATTTATCTGTATATATTCAGAGAGTGATCACAGTCTTACTCTGAATAACCCGACCTCAAGTGCTAGCTGACCTTCCAGTAAACACACACACACACACACACACACACACAATCACTCTATAATCTGTAGCCACTTCTACACTGAAGCCTGGTGGGAACCTGGTGGTTCAGAATCCCTAGAATGTGACTGTGGTAACTTTACACCTAATCTGATGCATAAAAAGGAGATTTAAGCTAAAAATTCTTGTAATAACCTGACTCAAAAAGCTTGTAACATAAAGAGAACAAAAGACAATGATTGGGCTTAATAAAAAGTTATTTAGTGAAACATGCGTAGGGAAAATCAGATTAAATTAAATTGTACACATGCAGAATGTAAACATACTTTTTAGACCAGGGGGCGGGGCCCACTAGCAAACTTCCAGAGGGCACCAATATGTCAAAAAAAAAAAAAATTAGTAGGTATATTAACAATCGTAATCAAAAAGCAAAAATGTTTTTGTAATGTTTGTTTACAACAGATATACACACAAATCAGCTTAGATAGGTGGTGGATCTTTGAATATTGTCTTGGAAAATGGTTTGAAAGTCAAAAAGTTTGAGCCTCAATTCATTCTTAACCCTACATGACTTTCTTTCCTCTGTGAGACACAAAAGAAGACATATTGAAGGGTGATTTTTAACCAAACAGTTTTGGTTCCCAATGACTTCCATCGAACAACACACTGTCCCTCTGAAGAGAGTGGCGTTTACACCTTTAAAAAAAAAATAACTATTCCTACATTGGCACTGCTAAAATCTCAAAATCATCAAAAGTGAATTTGAGCGTAAACCTGAGGAATAATGTTAAACCTGATGAAAGACATTATGTCATAGATGGCTATGTCCATGCTTTCACAGATGTATGTTGAATAATGTTGGTAATGTTGAAGTGTTGTAGGGTGGGAGAATGTGTAGAATTAGGTGGGGAATGTGTTAGTGATGGTTCGTCATTGGGCGTAATCTTCTACACATGGGTCAACAAGTGACACATCTACTAATTACTGGGACTGACCTGCTATACCAGTGAACAAGTCAGGTCAACACCAACCAAACTTTGCCCAAGCACGAAATTGTTAATTCTGAGGATTAGATCTAATCCTAACAACATTATGTAGTATAAACCGTTAACTAAATCAGCCTATCTCTAGCCAGAAGCTGTTTGACCCTAGAGTATAGTTATATAAAAAATACAAGGGGAAAAATGGAAATGGTTTGGATAATTCAGTGGCATGTCTTAGCCCAAGTCATTTACTATCGATTTGCTTCTCCAGAGCAGGTAAATGACTTTTGGGCATGTCTTATAACATAATCATGTCAGCACTACAGCAGAGTGTTCTGGTGTATTGTTACCATAACAACAGATAAGCATTAAACAGAGAGAACATAAAAGGTCATTCCTCATCTCCCTTGAGCTTTCCTTGAGCCTTTAAACCCCCTTGCTAACCCCAACTCTGAATAAACAACAACAACAAAAAAAACAATTAATTAAATAAAGTTTTAAGTATTGATTTAATTTAATTTAATTGACTACTGTTCAATTTTTTTTTTAACAAAGTAGTACTTTTATTCCTCAAGCATTAAAGTGATAAAAATGACAGTAAAGGCTTTTGCATTTTTACAAAACATTAGAATTTCAAGATTATTCATTTCTATTTCTTGTAAAATTTCTATTCATGTAAATGTATCATGGTTTCCACAAACACTAAACAGCACAACGGCTTTCAACATGTCTAATAAAAATAAAAGTTTCTTGAGCAGTAAATCAGCAAATTAGACTGATTTCAAAAGGATCATATTTCATATTAAAAATATTATAACAGAAAAATCAATTTAAATTGATTTAAATTATAATAATATTTCGTAAATGACTATTTTTACTGTGTTTTTAATTAATAAATGTAGCCTGGATGAGCATTAGAGACTTCTTCTAAAACTCTTAAAGGGATAGTTCACCCAAAAATGAAAATTCTGTCAGTAATTACTCACCATCATGTTGTTCTAACCCCGTAAGACTTTCGGACACAAATTAAGATATTTTTGATAAAATCTGAGAGCTGCTATTCCATAGGCCCACACGGAAGAAAATTAATAGTTAAAAAAAGTTGTTATTTTGGGTTTTCTTTGCACACAAAAAGTATTCTCGTCGCTTGACAAACTTAAAGTTGAGCCAATGTAGTCACTTGAACTATAACGAAGTCTTTACTAACTTTTCTGGGCCGGCAGATGAAATTACCTAGCAGGCAATGAAGGAGTGAGACAGCTCTCAGATTTAATCAAAAATCTCTTAACTTTTGCTCCGAAGATGAACGAACGTCTTACAGAGTTGGAACAACATGAGGGTGAGTAATTACTGACAGAATTTTCATTTTTGGGTGAACTAACCCTTTAAATAGTAAAAACAATTAATTTTGATGATTAACAAAGTCCGGACTCACCACAGTGACAGCGTCATTGAGCAGTGACTCGCCAAAGACAATGATGAAAAGTGTCTCATTCACATGGACTTCTTCAAAAACAGCAATCACTGCTACCGGATCCACAGCCGAGATCAGAGCTCCAAACAACAAGAACTCCATCAAACCTGCATCTACTTTTTCATCTGCACACAAACAAGCTGCAGTCAATAATTACAACCAAATTGAACTTATAACATGCAGCCCTAGTGGTGCGGTACAGACAGTGGTTAAAGATCTAGAATGGTAATTCAAATGTTGCAATGGTCGATTCATACACTGCCTCATGCACTTGAGCCAGGCTCTTTAACCCAGGATGCTCCAGTTGGATTTTCCTTGTGATAAGTGTACTGCATGTTGCATTGGATGAAAGTGCCCTACCCTTTCTTGGGTCTAAAACAAACTTTACACAACAATTGAGTAGTGCATTTCCTCACTCACAGCACAGGCCTTTACATTCTGCTAGTAGCATGTCAGCCATCCAGACATGCTTAAGGGGATAGTTCACAAAAATAAAAATTCTGTCAGTCACACCACATCTAAGACCTATGCAATCCTAACAATTTTTAGGCAGCGACGACTCCCGCAAAATAAAAAATTCTCATAAAATAAATAGTTAAGAATATTGAATGTGATTAGACAAGTCATGTTAGTAGCAACAAAAAAGCTGATTTTATTTATAAGTGCTGTCAAATCAATTAATAACATCTATAAAATGTGTATATACGTATACAAATATATCATATAAACAAAACCTATATAAAATATATAATCTATGCATAAACAAAATACAATTTAACAATTCATGAGTCAATGCAATATTTATACTAACTTGGCAAAATAACTTGGCTAATAACTTGGCAAAAAAAGTTTTTAGTTATAAAAATGCGTGTGATTGTATATTGAATATTTCTGTCTTTTATAATATTGCAGTTGTCAATATATAATATGAAAACATTAAGGAATGAAAATGAAAATTACAGTAACACAAGGCCTCAAATGGCTTATTGCTTTATTAAAGGCAGTGGTTCTCAATCAGGGGTCAGGACCCACTAGAATCTTAATTAAGAAGCTAAAAACATTTTAAAAATGCATAAACTCACATAATCTTTCATTTTTTTATTTGTCTCCTCAACTCAATAGAGCTTGTTTTATTGAATGATTATCAAGGTTTGTTGTTTTAATAGACTGACAAACTCCTAATTTATGTTAATAAAAAGTTCGAAAATAGAGGAAATATTCCAACTACGTGACAGAAGAAGCACTGTATGATCTGTGATAATTTAAGAATTCATTTTTGGTTTAATTTGTTTGAACTGACAGCCCATCATAATAACTCACCTATGGCCCCTGCCATTTTGACTCCGTATAGGCAGAATCCAGTGCAGAAGGCATTCCACAATGTGCCTACTACAGCGTACATCAAAATGGCACCCAGGTTGTCAAAGAAGAGCCGTGCCGGCATGAAATACCCAGCATCCCCCACTATAGTTGGCAGAAGAAAGAGGAAAAACAGGCCAGGGTCCAGTTGGTACGGCTGCTTTTTGCTGGCGATGAGAACCACTCCACCCAGAACCAGACCCAGCAGAATCAGCATGCAGCTCTCTGGGACCGCTGTGGTAAACCGCTGAGAGAAGTGGAATACTGAAGATTGCAGAGACAACAGAGAAAAAAAAAAGGTTAACATGGATTGAGCATGAGATATTATCTTGTCATGCACTATCATAAAAAAAGTGTGAATGTAAACGTAAATGTTCTTCATTTTTTATGACATTTAACTTTATGGAGTTAATTGCAGTAAGATGCACATGCCAGAGACAACCAAATGCATAGAATAAAACAAACTAAACAATGCATATGTATCTTCATGGCCCACGGCAGCCAACCAACCTCATTTAAGGAGTAGTTTATCAGTTACAGGTGCTGTAATTCCATACCATGGTTTCAGATGAAACGTTACACAACACCATTCTAACGTACAATGACTCCCAGTGACAAATACTGAGTCACAGTAAAACATCATCACATACTGCAGCTTTAAGAAGTGGATTAATGGAGCATCTGCTAGAATTCGTCACAATATTTCCACTGGGAAATGCAGTATGACCACTGTCTATTCAAAAGTCAAACATATCATATAATATTAGTACAAAGCATAAGACGAGGAACAATGTACCGCAAAAAACCCTATGCTCAGGTTCCAGCACTGGATCAGGACACTGAAACATGAGGTGCAGAAACCACATTAAAGTAGTGTTTATATGGGAAAATGGGTGATTTGATAGATCATAAGATGTTTCAAAAGGGATATATTAGTGAAAATGATGCTGATCAATGAGGCTAATTAAAAAAAGCCAATCAAGGCACGGACTGGCCTCCAATTTCTAATGAAATCTGTGAAATCACAACACATTATGGCATAATGAGAGATTCTCATGGCATGATCAGAGTAATTTGTGGAGGAAGGAAAATCAAAAAGCATAACAATCACCGCTCACCATGAGTGAGTCATTCACACAAGGACAGAAAAACACTGACATACACCCAAATAAGCATACTAGACATCTGCACAAACACATGCATGTGTACACACACATAAACACTAAATAACAAAAAAAGAAAAACTATTCTGAATGCCTCCATACACATAAAAATACACACAGACAAATACGTTTTATTGAGTGCTAGAGATTAATTCCATTCATGTGTGCATACTGATACCTGTGAGCCACTCCAACCTCACAATAGAGAAGGCCTTATGTGTGAATCATTTTTATCAGATCTCCTGCTGTTAAATGACTTTCCCTAAGCTCTTAGTCCACATATGATTACAGCCATAATGAAAGATTATTAAATCCAATTAATCCAACACCCTTCATTTTCAGGGACAGACAGAGACAGAACTTGGGACAGTTAATTATGAACAGAGTGGATTGCGATCCCATTATGATCATATTTATTAAAACAGGTTGATCATTAAGTGAAAGTGTGTGCAGTATAGAAAGGGATGTTGCCTTGTATCACTCCCATGACTCAAACTCAGCGAGTTTAGATGTTTGAGAAGAGTGTATTGAATGCAACCCTCTGGTAAATGAGAGTGTTAAAGTGACAGGGCAGGTCATAATCATCTCTACACAAGCATATGAATTTCATTCTTTATTTTGTTAGTAGCTGAACTAATAGGCAGATATTATATCCACCTACGCTATATCGTAGAACGTCTGCCTTTACATGCACATGAAGTTTAAAGACATCCCATTCCTGATCCGTAGGGTTTAGGCTTAAATTTTTCTGGAAATGCTTTCCACAAGGTTTAGGAGTATGTTTATGGGAATTTTTGACCATAATTCTAGAAGCGTATTTGTGAGGTTGTTGGATGAGAAGGCCTGGCTCGCAGTCTCCGCTCTAATTCATCCCAAAGGTGTTCTATCGGATTGAGTTCATATGTGCAGGCCAGTCAAGTTCCTCCACACCAAACTCACTCACATTCAAACTAACTCACTCATTCATATATTTACGGACCTTGCTTTGTGCACTGATGCGCAGTCATGTTGGAACAGGAAGGGGTCATCCCCAAACTCTTCCCACAAAGTTGGGAGCATGAAATTGTCCAAACTGTCTTGGTATGCTGAAGCATTAAGAGTTCCTTTCACTGGATCTAAGGGGCCAAGCCCAACCCCTGAAAAACAACCCTGCACCACAAACCCCCCTCCACCAAAATTTACACTTGCCACAATGCAGTCAGGCAAGTACTGTTCTCCTGGCAACCATCAAACCAAGACTCTATCATCAGATTTCCAGACGGAGAAGCGTGATTCGTCACTCCAGAAAACACGTCTCCACTGCTCTAGAGTCCAGCGTCGGCCTGCTTTACACCCCTACATCCGACGCTGTGCATTGCACTTGGTGATATATGGCTTGGATGCAGCTGGAAAACCCATTCCATGAAGCTCTCTACGCACTGTTCTTGAGCTAATCTGAAGGCTAGTTTGGAGGTCTGTAGCTAGTGAATCAATCTTCAGAAAGTTGGCGACTTCTGCACAATGTGCGTCTCAGCATATGCTGACGCCTCTCAGTGATTTTACATGGCTATTTATCTATCGTACGGATGTAATGTTATGGCAGTACTGTGATGCTATAGGTTAATGATAATATTAAAACACTTTACCTGTAACACAACGAAATGTTGCCTTCACCTGTTCAGGCTGTGTGTACTCAGCACTTCAAGTCAGCTGAAAACCGTGCGCAGGTGCTTCAGATAATGCTACTTTCTCCAGATGCAAAACAAATATTCAAAATGAATTTTTGATGGCGTTACCGTGGCAATTGAGTCATAGAGAAACAGATGACTGAGCAAAATGAGCTGATGTAACTGCATGTCTTGGCCAAAAATGCAAGCTGGAGGGACGCCTGAGAGACACCCACACATGCAAATATAGGCATTTTGTGTTTGTACTGTATTATATGTGAACTACACCACACGAAACATACAACCAGTTTCTAAAATATTATCATAAATCTCAAAAAAAAATCATAATTCTTCAATAATCAATCTGAGTTGATTATTGCACAACATCATGTCTTTCATTCCCAACTGATAATGCACTTGTGTCCTCCTGAAGATATCTTTATGTACATTCATGTTTAAAAGTTGACCTACCCCTTGCAGAATCTACCAAAATGTTAATTATTTTAACCAATTAAGACGAATCATTCACAATGCATATTATTTTTTTTTATTTAGTACTGTCCTGAATAAGAGATTATTTAAATACAGTGTGAAAAGTCCTCTCCCCCACTCTCCCTCTCCAGAGTGATGATATTACTGCGCCGAGTGCGCCGAGTCGTAGTGCTCCCAAGCACTTGCTGTGGTATTCCGCCATATAATATAGTTATCCACTTTACACACTCAGAAAAGCGCAACGTTTTATTTTGTGTCACCGTCCTAGGTCGAGTCACACTACTCGTGCACTTGTATTTAAATAGGGAAAACGTGGAGGTGTTTGGTCGCTTCTCTGCTTGGCCCATTTTGAATGAACTGGGCTAGTTAAAGTGCTATCAAAGTGTCTCGCACGCCAGAGCGATTGAATGCTCTTCACGCATTGAGAGGAGAGAGTTATGTATCAACGCATCCTAGTTAAGTGAATAACATAGTTTAATATGAAAAAACAGTGGAGTAAGTAGGCTACCGATAGTCCAGACAGCAAATAGTGTTGGCCCAGATTGACATCACATGTGGGCCGGATCTGGGTGAGACTGTTGTTGTCAGGGAGCCTACTGGAAACTATTACAACAAGATGTTATGAGAGTTTTATTAATGCACGTTTAATTAAAATGTACAAAAACTGAACAAAAAAAGAAGACTTCACAGCCACGATTCGGGTTATAAAAAACAAAGCCTGCAACAAGCTGAAATTGGGTAAACATAATGTAGCTAAATAAACAGTATTATCAAACCACATGATAGCAGGTGGTCTACGAGAATAACCGAATAGCTTTCTGAACCTGTCCTTTGTAGAAGGAACCGACTTGCGGACATAAATCGAACTTCCCACCCTATTTTTTACAGTCAGCTAAAGTGTGAGAATGATGATGGAAAGATGAGTCATCATAGCCAATCAGAGCTCGCCGCAACTCCGCGGAGACTCACGGATCGGCGGGACACGGTGAGCTCACCTCACACTCCACAGAAATATCTCGGGGGGTTACAGCACGAATTGCAAAAAGTCACGAAAATTACAGAACTACATTCCTAACGTACACTACTGTCTTTTAACGCTGTTTGCTTATCTTAAGTGAAGCTAAAAGCCCACTTTATTATTGTATGGAAATGTCCTAGAGGAAACGTATGGGCTTTATTGCCATGGCAACCACCAGCGTCTGTCACTTAATGACAGAGGATGTAGAAGGGAAGCGCAGGTGGCTCGCGCTTTTTACGCACCGTTTTTACAGCCATCTGACCAACACTCACAGCACCGAAGGCCCACTATAATGAAACGCACAACACATTCACGTTCTCAACATAATCAACTCACTGCACTTTACGCGTATCAGTCCGAGAGCGAGTGAGCTCGGAAGCTCATTTTAAACACTAACTTACTAGGCCTATATACATCCAAAACAAAGCTCATAATCTTGTATATCAGAACTTACGTATTTTTGCCACACTGGCCACCAGAAGCCAGCTGGCTATAATGTAAGGTGTCTGCACGTAGCTCCATTCCCACTGCACTATTTTGTACCCTCCTCCGTGGTGCTGAGACGACTCTCCGTCCTCCGTGCTCGGCGCCGACGGCTCCTCCGCAGACCGGGCGAGCACAATCCCGGGATGCCCGTACTCTTCCCGGGCTGGAGTATAGCGGGAGGCGACGGGGGATGTGACGGTAGGTGCGGCGCTTACCCCTGGCTCTGGTGGGAACGACGCTCCTGTCACGTAAAGGTCAGTCGCTGCATCAGTAGCCACCTTTATGAACAGAAGCAAACTCAAGCACCGCATCTTTTCGGCGTGTTCAACGGCGTGTCATCTTCATTTCTTTTATACACTCCTGTTGCAATGGTAAGCCCTCCACGGGACGCCCCGTTACCGGTTTACAACATCAACACACACTCCACTCGCCGGTAACTCGCGAAGGTGCAGCTGGCGTATAAGGACACGTGATTCGTTTTCTTGCACGAGGAGGTTCTTATTAAAGAGCCGTAACTCATCCTCCTCAAACAGACAGTGCGCACCCAAAATCATCCTATTTTTATGTATAAAAAAGGACATAAATGAGAAATAAATAGCTAGTTATGGCAGAATCAACAACAAGTCGATTTAGTTATTTAAGCACTATATTCAAATTAATATATCACTAAAATAAGCCGTCAATTGAATTGACAGATGCAACCCCAGGAGATCAAAACATCTGTTCTAGATGGTTTGACTGTGGTACTAAGCAAATAAAGAATAATAACAGAAAAAGTCTAATAAAACATTTTATTTCAATTTTAAACAGAGGACTTTCTTGGGTTTCGAGATCAACATGTTGTAAAACAATTCTGAATCAGAATACAATGTCTAACATTAGAAGTACTGTACTTGCAATTTCTTTGCAAACAAACTTTATTTGTGCAGGTGTCGAGAGTAGTGACGGGGACACGCTAATAGTGATACATTCAGGGTGAAGAACACATGCACTCATGCAGACAGGTAATAAAGTCATATAAAACAACAGAGTGACTCACAGTGACTCTAAATTCTTATAAGCATGAACCCCTGTGCAAAAACAGCAAGAAAATCCTTAAAATATGTGCTTGTAACAGTAATAAAGGGCTGGATAAAATGTTTTTAACGCAACATTTCTCTTTAACGAGAGAGTGGTCCATGCACAAATTTATAACACCATAACAATGGAATAACTAAAAGGGTGAAACGAACACGTTAAAAACTGAAAGCGTGAAAGAATGGTTGAAAAAAAAAATAATCTCCCACCTTTCTCTCGACTATGAGCACATTAATAAATACCAGGACAGAAATGTGATACAGCAGAATACACAACTGTGTTGTAGAATCCACAAACCTATCAAGAAAGTGCTGTGATAAATAAAAGGTAAACAAACATGTGGCGTAGTTTATGTCCTCTCTAATCAAGATCTCCTTGGTAGTCAGGATATTCAGTTGGAACACTATCCAGATGCACATGGGTCAGCTTTCCAGACACAAATGAAACCTTGTCCGAAACTAAAGAGTTATTAATTGGCCAATCATTACTAACAGTGCAGTTTAATCCAGGGTCCGGCTTCATTAATGGGCCCATGAAAACAGTGTGTTTGAGTTACCCTATTGCACTGATCTCAGCAACTGGCTTCCACAATCCTAACCTTGAGCCGAGCCATCACAACATATATGGCAAAAGTATAAAAATTGTCTTTAAAAATGCACTTTTAACTTAACACCTTTCAAACCCTTAAATACACGTCTTTAACTGATAAATTGTTCTCCAATCTATGCAAAAGTCTCTTTACAAAATATATGTCCATCTGCTAAAAATATTTAGCACTTTACATTTATTCTTCATCGGTAAACGTAGGCTGATATTTAATACAATGCAAATAAAGTTTGCACCAGTCATAATATGTCTAATAGATATCATGCACACCCTTCAGGTATTTGTACACTAACACAGCTGTTTGTTTCCAACTGGAAGCACATGATTCATGCACTGAATCGTTCAGTGAAGATCCCTTTGTTATCTCAGTTCTTCCGATCATGAATACAGCTCTCCTCATGGCCTCATTTCTGCCTTGCAAGAGTTTTCCACAGCTTCAGACCTTCCCGTTAGGACTGCCGAGGCCAAGGGCCTGCACCACATCCACACTTAGCCCACTCTTTAGAGTCCTCCGCACTGCAACACACAATGCACGTTACGTTATACTGTAAAATAAAACATGCAACTCAATGTCAGACAACCAATATAATGCCACTTGCACATGCATAAAGGCTGGAAATAAAGATCTGGAACTGTGAAGGTGTGAACACATAAGCGAATTTGCAAAAAATGGTCCACTGTCTATTGCCAATGTAGCACCGCTCACGCAGAAGTCACTTTCAAACCAAGCCATTTTGAAATTTATCCAAAATGATCACATGGATTTTTACTGAAATTACTGGAGCTTGCATGTGAAAATTCTCTGAACGGCTATAAATGTGACGGCACATTAAGACGTACTGTAATGCACTTCAGAATAATATAAATAAACCTAAATGGCTTTTCAGGTTTGGAGGTTTGTGTGTTTTCGCTCTCCTTTTTTAAAAGCACAGTTGCAAGAATGTGCCCTACAAAAGGCTCTTTGTGGCGTTTGAATTCTGAGATGTCTAGCAGTTCAATCCGGTACAAGCAGAAGTAAAGAGGTGGCACGATATGGATCTGACAGGGAGATTTAGGGGCTTTTGAAAGCCAAGCAGTGGTAGAAGCCAGATTACATTGTGTTTTGGATACAGATAGTGTTGAATGCAAACAGTGACTAAATCCTTAATCTCATCCCCCCAGGTTTAGGGCTAAAACAACCTTCAGAACTGGTTATGAAGTTCAGTGGTCAAAAAAAACAAATAAAAAAAACGCGTTGACAGTCAAAATGTACTCACGTGACTTTCGGTTGAGCCGCGAACGTTTCCGTGTTTTTGGACTAGACGCCCTCTCTGAGGGATTCTGGGTTACAGACTTAAACAGACGATCCATGATCTCATCTGTGGCATCATCCTGTGAGCTGGCGCTGTCCTCTTTGGCTACAGACATGGGTGCGCTAACCCTGCCTAAACCTGTGTAGAAATAGTCCAACAGATCAATCAAATCTTTGCTTAATTACAATAGAAGCAGGTCCAAGATCCTTCAAGGAAAGCGTTAAAATGAGTGAGGCAGTGGTACTACTTCTTGGCAAGCTGATTAAAATCAATAATTTGTAAAAAGGTCATAGATATTCAGGCAAATACAGAATTGGGTGTGAAGTTGGAATCCATGGTGTATTCATCCAGGTTTCTGGTTAGCCCTCTACAATCACTTCAAAATGACGTCATTATTTACTATTTAGTCCATAATAAATCTGTTAGTTGAGCTAAGCCACTCCATGCAGCCTGTGCGGTAGCTCTACCTTCATCATCATCATCATCCTGTGCTGAATGGCTCTCTACTGGTGAAGTAGGAGAGCAGTCAGAGTCACAAGGCCCCTCTGTGAGATTAAATGACCCAACCTTAATGCTTTCATTAATTACAAAAGCTTTATCATATATTGAAAGCTGCACAAGTGCTTTATCTATGCACACATCCATGCTCCAAACTCTATACCTTCATCACTCCACTGAAGGGTTGGTGAAATTGGAGGAGTGTCACCACCAGTGGTAAGAATCTCTATAAAAGGACCCCCAAATGAATAAATACAAATAATTAATTAATACTAGGGCTGTCAAAACGATTAATCGCGATTAATCGCATCCAAAATAAAAGTTTGTGTTTACATAATATATGTGGGGGCACTGTGTATAATTATTTTAGATATATAAATACACACACATGCTTGTATATATTTAAGAAATATTTTCATGTATATTCTGTATATGGATTTATATATAATTTATATTATATATAAATATAAATATTTTATATATAAATAAAAAAAATTCTTAAATATACATGCATGTGTGTTTTTATATATATACAAAATAATTATACACAGTGCACCCACATATATTATGTAAACACAAACTTTTATTTTGGATGCGATTAATCACGATTAATCGTTTTGACAGCCCTAATTAATACACATACATAATTGTCCTTAAATATGGGCTGGACTTCACAAATCATTGCATAAACAAAGACTGAACAGCTAATGAACGTTTCTAAAGGAGGTGTGGAACTAAATTCCACGGGAAGGATGGTCAAGGTCAAAGCAGGACTGTCACTGGTCTAAACAGCAAAACTTATTTCCTGGATATGCAACATTGTGGTCTCTTACTTCGTACACCGCGGCTCCTGCGCAGCTTGCTGTTGTCGTCGTTGGTAATTAGCAGGTTTTTCATGTTCTCATGCTCCTCTTGGGCTGGCTCTGATTCTATTGTTGATGAAACTGGGGATAGGCTGTCCTCCAGAGACAGCTGTGGAACTGCTCCAGAAAACTTCTCTGTCTGGGAAAAGATTCGAGAGTAGAATTAGTTACTGGTAATGGTTTGTCTCAATCTACTTGACGACTGAGGGTGATAGAGTGGGGTTGTGGACAAGGCCATGAAATAGCCATTAAACAGTTAAGCTCTATTGACATTTGTGACGATGTCGATAAGGTCTGTCGTAAGAGAAAAACTGCGAAAATTGTCCGAGATGGGCTGGCTAAATGCTTTATACTTAAAGGAGTAGTTCACTTTTAAAAAAGACTTTTGCTGATAATTGACTCACCCCCATGTCATCCAAGATGTCCATGTCTTTCTTTCTTCAGTCGAAAAGAAATTAAGGTTTTTGATGAAAACATTCCAGGATTTTTCTGTATATAATGCACTTAACTGGTAACCAAACGGTTCAAGGTCCAAAAGACAGTTTCAGTGCAAACTGTTCAAAGGGCTTAAAACGAGTCCAGACGATGAATAAGGGTCTTATCAAGCGAAATGAACGCTCATTTAATAAATAAATAAGTTTTATAAGCTCAAATGGTTGCCTTGCTCTGTTCTGTGACACACATTCGTGATTCTCCTGTTCCTGAACTCGTTTATCAAAATGAACAAATCCAATTCATTTGAGTTTATAAAACTTAAACTTATTTATTTATTAAATGAGCGATCGTTTAGCTTGATAAGACCCTTATTCATCGCCTGGAATCGTTTAAAGCCCTTTGAACAGTTTGCACTGAAACCGTTTTTTGGGCCTTGAACCGTTTGGTTACCATTAAAGTGCATTATAAAGAGAAAAATCCTGGAATGTTTTTAACAAGAATCTTAATTTCTTTTCGACTGAAGAAAGAAAGACATGGACATCTTGGATGACATGGGGGTGAGTAAATTATCAGCAAAAGTTTTTTCTTTTTTTAAAGTGTACTGAGGTGAACCACCATTTTGTCTGGGTCTTGGGAATTCTAGCAATGAGCAAATGTTTTATTCATCTACTGAAAGGATGATTCTTTCTTGTTTTTATGTATGTATATCATGCATTTTCATTGACTATTGCCATTTAAAAGCTATATAAAGTACTTATTGTCTTCTGAGAAATGTGTACAATTTACCCTGATCATTGTATTTAAAAAAAAAAAAGTCATACATCTTGTTTTTTTTCCTCTGCATTAGTGAATGTTTGCAGCTTTTGTAAAAAATAATGTACAGTCCCTCAACTGTCCTCAATAAGAAAAGATCTTGAAATCATAGTCACTACTGGAAAGGATTCAACAATGCAGAAGATGCTGGAAAACCAAAGAATGTGCAGGATGGGGAATATTTTTCTGAAGAACAATGAGGAATCATGAACAACTATCCCATAAAAACATAACACGCAGAATAAGCATTACTTTATGTAAACATCCGATATATAAAATAGCTAAGTCAAGGCAGTACTAAATAAAATAAAACGGCAACATGCAATTTTTATGATCCTAGCTAAAATTCGACAGATTCTACAAGGTTTAAACAAATGACCGCAGTTTAAACTTTATATATGATGGAATAAGAGTAGTAAAACACAGAATCAAAAGGATATCTGTACGCAAAGTATGTGCGATTCCTCTCGAGAGCTTTGTTTCCACACCTCTGTGATCATCTTGCCCCGGGTTTTGGTGCGCTCCCGGTGGACAGCACGTTTGCGTTTCTGGGTGAGGACTCGCTCTCGAGTGGTGCGGTACTCCAGGGCAAACTCACTGATGATCTTACAGAACTGAGTTACTTTAGTGTCCCGCACTGAGTATGAGGGCTGGCCCAAGTATAGCAGAAAGGAATGAAACCTGCAAAGTGGAGGAAGTAGAACTTAATATATTGTATGCTCAAGTCATCATTCAAGCTCGTCAACTCGTCGTAGGGAAGCATTCAAATGAATTTGTAACCTGTTTATTCAACATGTTAAAATGGATTAGTGTTGTGTGTGTGTGTGGGTGTTACCTGTTAATAATACGCCTGTGCACTACTTTTAGGATGATAATCCTTTCAGTACAGTCTTTCAGGAATTCTGTCATTTTGTTTTTCAAGTTGGGTTTCGTTTCATGTTTGGCCACTACTTTCAGGTTGTCCCAGGAGGCTTTGCATTTTCTCTCCAGCTGAATCAGGTTTTCAGACAACTGCTCAAACTCTACCTGTGGGAAAGGAGGGAGTGATAAATGATGACGAATTCTAAAGGGTTCTTTGGATAGTTACCTTCAATGGCAGAAAAAAGCTATAAAAGCTTAAAGGGGGATAGCATTTCTGGTTACACTTTATTTCGATAGTCACTTTAGACCTTCTACTAATTATAAGTAACTTTTCAACTAGATGTCAACTAACTCTCATTAGAGTATTAGTATATTATAGTAGACTGTCAGTAGACTGTTAGGTTATGGTTAGGTGTTAGGGTTTGGATTAGGAGAATAAGTTTACTTGTAGTCGCCAAGTTACTTATAGTCAGTTGAATGTCTGTTGGGGAACCAACAAAATAAAGTGTTAGCAGATATTAAGCTGACAGTCTACTAATACTCTAATGACAGTAAGTCGACATGTAGTTGAAGAGTTACTTACAGTTAGTAGAATGTCTAAAGTGGACTATCGGAATAAAGTGTTACCGCATTTCTGTACAAATGAATCATATAATGTATAATAATGTAATGATGAAAAACAAACAGGACAAAGAAATCACAAAAAAATGCATATAAAGAGTTTTCTGAGGCACATACTTTAGCAGAGCGTGTAATAGCAGGGATCTCTGAGTAAAGGTCTGTCGTATCTGGGTAATTTTCCACCACAAAGTTGCAAGTATGATGAAGGAGAGACTGCCTGTGTACTGTGTCCTTTACCTCAGTTACCTTCTCCAAATAACTGAGCTCAAAGCCCTTAGCCTGCAAGAGAGATAAGAAGTGCCAATTGAAGTCATGTGATGTTCAGTGAACTACTACATTGGCTTTGTTGTCAATTTGTGAGGAAAAGCATATTTAAGATGGCTACTCATTAAATAGAGTGGCATAAATTAAAGGACATCATGTTCTGAACAGTTATTAACTACTAACTGCCAAGATTTGTTTTGAACATGGCACTGTAACAGACATTAAGATAAAGACATGGTAGTGCTGTACACACTTCATTAAAACCGATGACATATTTTATGAATGATTCACGAAAGAAAAGTGTTCCCACATATTCAATTATGTGAGATGTTCAGAAAGCCTTTTATTTTTAGTGTAGCATGAACATTTAATATTTTTTCTATACTGGGATGTATATCCAAGTGAAACAGCTCATTGAATGAGAGAAAAGAAAAATGCAAGGCTGGACTTGACTTTGTCCATCGGGAATTGATTGGATTCTTGGGGTTTTCCGTGATCTCACGTGAGTGGCAGGTTGTCCCGCTCTCACACCAGTAAACATAATCAGAGAACAAATGTTGCTGCAAATGGGAGGTTAAGTTATTTTTTTAATTTAAGATTATGAGGGTGCATGAATTAAAAAATATAAAAAATAATGATGTGCACCGATACATCATTTAAAATATATACTGCAATATTCCAATAAAAAAAAAATAAGATTTGTTCATTTGGATTTCATGGTACCTGAAATGATGAAAGAAGATTCAAATTTGAGGGTAAGCTTTTCCATAAAATCGAAAATATATTTTGACTGCCCTGGTTCTACACATGGTAGTACAGTCTAAATACTATACACATATGTTTGTAGAGTTCAAGAGGTCGTCACATACTAGAGCATAGAAAATGTGTCTTGCGCGGTCTTAATCATATCTTATCTCCCACAGGCAACAGCAAAGGATTAAGGCATCATCCCAGGGCTGCTCCGACTCATCACGGCGGCCATCAAGCTTCAGTGCATCTGACCTTAGTACAGGAGCTTTAAATGTAACTTTGCTTCTAGGACTGCGGAGGAGATGGAACACTTACATTGGAGCTATTGAGGAAGTTGCCAATGGCCAGTAGTGTTGCAAGGATATGCTTGAAGGTTTTGTTCTTGGCAAGTTGTTCCATACCCAGTTTGAGGTCAAATAGAGGCTCTGCAATCTCCTGCAACATTCATGTGTGAGGGATAGAAGAAGAGACAGACTGAGAAAGAATGTCTCATTGGTAACATACATTCATTACCAATCAAGGTCAACATAGCTGAATTAAAAAAGCCTAAATTACTAAATTCCATTAATGTCTCTTTCAGCGACCAGTCAGAATGCAATACTGAAACAGGACTGTGATTATATATATATATATATATATATATATATATATATATATATGATTAATAAATAAATAAATGAATAAATATACACACATAGTGTATATGCTCACAAATGTATACTACCTTTGAAAGTTTGGGGTCAGTAAGATTTTTTTTAAGACTAATACTTTTATTCAGCAAAAATGCATTCATTTGATCAAAAAAAAGTGATAGTTTTATAATAATACAAAATATTTCCATGTCAAATAAATGCTCTTCTTTTTAACTTTATATTCAACAAAGAATCCTGCAGATTTCCACAAAAATATTAAGCCGTTTTCAACATTGATAATAATAATAATAATTACAACAACTTTTATGGAGCAAATCAGCCTATTAGAATGATTTCTGAAGGATCATGTGACACTGAAGACTAGAGTAATGATCCTGAAAATTCAGCTTTGTGTCACATGAATAAATTACATTTGAAAATATATGAAAATAGAAAATGGTTCTATTATATATATACACACACACACACACACATATATATATATATATATATATATATATATATATATATATATATCTCAGGAAACATTCAATCTTTTTTTCTTATCACAATCTTACAGACTCAAAAGTTTTGATCACCTGATCACGATCACCTATGCATGGTGGTATATAACCTGGATTAATACGTGTCTAGGATACAGTAGTAACTGCTAAGTTGAATAGTTTTATTTTGATCAAGCTATTGGAGAAAACAGGATTTTCATTCTAATAAAAATAGTATAAAATAAGGAAGAAGTTCTGACCTTCTCCAGGGTCTCATAGTTCAGTTTAAAGGCCCAAAGCTGTAATCTGGCTGAAAGGCCACTGATGGAGGACAGAGTGAGCAGGAACTGCTCTGCTGAACCCAGCGGTACGTCAGGGTTGGCCAGCTGTGCCTCCTGAATCTTCTGTTTCTCTTCATCTGTCGGAGTCATGGTCAGGATTTTCTACAGGCAGAGGGAAGAAGAAAATGTACAAAAAGACTTACAGATATTTATTCTCAATACAGGAAAAAAAAATGTGCTAAATGCGTGAGCTACTACTGCCCCCTGTTGGATGCTAGTGCTACATTACCTCAATGCCCTCTTTACTGATGGCAAACTCATCAAAGGTGAGGATGGCACTCTTGATGACATGTACAGCAGGTAAAACAGTCATGCCGATGTTGATGGCATTGCTTCTCTTTGGATCAAGCACTAAAATTGCTGCTTTCTTGGTCTCAGCACATTTCTGTAGGAAATGGAGAATTACATTCAATTTACAGAAACAAACCAAAATCATTTATAGCATACTGACTGTTATAAAAAAAAAAGACTACAACATTAACATTAACTCATCTATACATTCGATGGCAACCACTGATCTCTGGTTAATGCAACAGCTTTAATAATAATTAATTAAAAAGAGTTTAAATAGCTTTTGTACATTAAGGAAATTGGTATTTTTGTGTAAATCTGAAATTGTTTACTCATAAACAGTTTAGGTTGTTTAGCATATTTTTTTGTTTTTCAAATCACATATGCTCGATTTGTATTTCTTGATCTTTATGTGTAAGAACCATATGACTGTATAAAGTACATTTGCTGTATAAGATTACAAATCTGTAAACAAATAACAATCTGAAAAGAAAAAGAACAGTTCACCCATCACACCTTTGCAACTGGAAGTTCCTTGCCCTTGGACTCAAACAGGTGCTCCAGCTTAGCTGTATCAACTGCAACCTTATCAAGCGAAGCCCACACTGTGCCCCGCCCAAACTTGCACTTCCTGGGGCTGTCAGGCTGCTTAAGCTCCTTCCAAAACAGCTTGACCGTTTTCCGTTTCTTTAGAAAAGCCGGATCAATCCCCTGAGACGGGGATGGAGGGAGGAGTCCTGGAGGAGGTGGGGGCACACTCAAACCTCCAGGAGGAGGAGGAGGAGGGGGAGGGGGTGGAGCCAGAGTAGCACATCCAGGAGGAGGAGGGGGAGGAGGTGGTGGTGGTGGGGGGGCAGAACCCACTCCTGGCACTGGAGGAGGGGGTGGCAGTACTCCATTAGGCAAAGCGGTGTCAAAAGTGTCCATATCCAGCACATCGATATCCTCCTCCTCCATCAGATCAGAGAAGTCAAGATCTTTAATCCGCAGAGGTCTGGAACTGGGCTGCAGCTTCTCCCAGGCATCCTGATTACCCCTGGACAATGGTGTCATCATCGTCTTCTCCAAACTCTGTGAATGAGTCTCTGCTTCGATACTGTACTGTGGACGCAGCGTCTTGAGCATTTGTTCCTCGGCTAGCCTGGCGCGAGCGGCCTTAGCGGTACCTCCGAGGCTTGTCAGCTCTGCCTGTCTGGACGCGTCCTCTGTTGGCTGAGAAGAGCACGACTGCAGTCTGGAGAGCCGTCCGGCCATACTGGTGATCCCATGATCCTCAAGTGCACTTTCCAGACTTGGACTTTTTAGACCTCCAGAAGAGATGTTGTTTTTGGAGTAGAGCATGTCCAACATGAACTTCCTGTCATTAGAGAGGGTGCTGTGCTGTTCCGCTGCACTGCCCTGACGCTGCAAACCACCCTCTAGAGGAACATGAACAAATCATTCAGTGCTGTAGGGAAAATATTAGCGATGCACAATATATCAGTGCCATATAGCTTACTGGCCAATATAAAAAAAATAAATGTATGATTACTATATATCGGTATCCGTTAGGGTTATATACATATATATATATATATATATATATATATATGAAGAGTTCAGATGCAAAAGCCTCTAAGTGCCATTTGAAATTTTCTTCTAAAATGATCATTTTTATCAAGCTTGCATATTTAATAGGGCAGTCAAAACGATTAATCGCATCCAAAATAAAAGTTTGTGTTTACATAATATATGTGGGTGCACTGTGTATAATTATTTTAGATATGAAGAGTTCAGATGCAAAAGCCTCTAAGTGCCATTTGAAATTTTCTTCTAAAATGACCATTTTTATCAAGCTTGTATATTTAAGTTCAGTAATTTCACTTAAATGACAATGAAGATTACCTATTAACTTTCATTTAAGTGAAATTACTGAACTTAAACATACAAGTTTGATAAAAATGGTCATTTTAGAAGAAAATTTCAAATGGCATTTATAGGCTTTTGCATCTGAACTCTTCATATATAAATACACACACATGCTTGTATATATTTAAGAAATATTTTCATGTATATTCTGTTTATAGATTTATATACAATTTATATTATATATAAATATAAATATTTGATATATAAATAACATTTTTTTTCTTAAATATACATCCATGTGTGTTTTTATACATATACAAAATAATTATACACAGTGCACCCACATATATTATGTAAACACAAACTTTTATTTTGGATGCGATTAATCGCGATTAATCGTTTTGACTGCCCTAATATTTAAGTTCAGAAATTTCACTTAAATGGCAATGAAGATTACCTATTAATTGTCATTTAAGTGAAATTACTGAACTTAAATATACAAGCTTGATAAAAATGGTCATTTTAGAAGAAAATTTCAAATGGCATTTAGAGGCTTTTGCATCTGAACTCTTCATATATAAAGGGTGCTCAGATTGATCGGGCGCAGATCGTTATCGGCCGATTACAGCTTTATATAGTTTGACCGGTGGCCTCTATGAAGGCCGATCAGATAACTTGCATAGAAAATTGTCTTGTGAGACTTGCCAACTAAATGCATCGTTCTGGGAGGAAAAAAAAAAAAGATTGTGAATGTTTCCTGATAATATATATATATATGCAATTTTCATTCCAGATCCATATACAGTATGAAAGCAGCATGCTAAAGAGACATCCTACCTTCAAAATGCCCAGTACAAGCACAGATCATGTTATTTCCACACGCTACCATCCTCTGCTGTTAGCGTGCACTGGGTTACTGAAGCAGTTACTCTTCTCAGCTCTAACAGCACTGTAACCATCAGTGCTGCCTAAATCCTCAGTAAGCAATACGGAAACTGGTCAGAGGAGATTTCCATCTCGAAATCTAAATAGTTTATATCTGCCCTCCTCTTCAGCTAATTTACTCTCCCTAGACGAAAGACCCCGTTAGTAGCTGTCTCATTTGGATCACGGCCACCAGAGGAAGAGATGGAATCGCTCTAAATTTTTTCCTCTTTGGAGATTTTTGTTTGAAATGAAGCTCTAGACTTCCCAAAGAAGCCCTCACACAGAAGTAATAGTCTGACTATTGCTCTGTGTGTGAGAATTTTATTGAGCAGGAAGCTAGTTAAAGAAATCTATGGGTCATTAAAATGCCAAGTGGAGGAAAAAAGTTCAATTAATTGTACATGTTCACACAGCAATGTGTCTGCTGTAGTTAGTTGCTTGAAAATACAACTGAGCTCATGTTTAAGAGTGAGTCTTGGAATGTTGATGATTAACTTCATGTTCATGTCTTAGGCCGACAGAGATGGAGGTGGTGGTAGGAATAAATCTCTTGCCTGCTTCATTGTGGGCTGTCGTTGTGTCCTCTTGCTGCTCCAGTGTGTGCCTGGTCAAGTTAACCCCCTGAGACTCCTGACCACTAATAGATCCTGCAAGACACACACACACACACACACACACACATAATGAAGAAAAAAAACCTATCTCACAAAGAAACCAAACCTGTATGACTTTCTTTCTTCTGTGAAACACAAAAGAACAGATTTTGAGAAACGTGTCAGTGTTTTTGTCCTATTTTGTGTTGCATGGAAGAAAGGAAGTCATGAATGTTTGAAACAGCATGAGGGCGAGTACATGACAATTTTCATTTTTGGTGAACCATCCCTTTAAATCTCACAAGATATTTGCCTGCATACAACAATTTATTTATATGTATATAGGTTTGAAAGTTACAAATTTAGTAAGAAATGATTTTTTATGGAAGCAGAAATTATAGTTGGACAACAACACTTATGTAACCACTAGTCCAACATCAACAGTTAAACAAAAATAAAGTAGTAAAAATTATATTAAATATATACAGTATATATATATACACAAACATACACATAAATATACACATACACATATATATATATATATATATATTTTTTTTTTTTCCTGTTGATGAGACAAATGCAACAGTGATGTTGGACTAGTGCTTACATACGAGTTGTCCAACTATAATTTCAGCTTCCATAACTAAAAAAAAAAAAACATCTCTTACTAAATTTGAAACTTTCAACCCTACAAGACCTATGATTCCAGAGGAAGAACACACACACAAAACAAATTCTCAACCATACAGCATCAATCAAGTTGAGCAACTTCCTATCTATGCTGGACACAAACCAGATGACAAAAGCAGTAATTAAAAGTGAGCCGTTTCAATAAGCAGTCAAACCATCACAGTTGGAATGCTGCTAAAAGGTATGCATCTCAGCAGGGCACATTACATAATCATGGCAAACTTGCTCTAGACCAAATCAGAGCACAATTGGCAATTAACAGTATGTGCAAAAACCTTGAGGAGCTGACATACAGAGTGTAGACTCGTTCAAGAAACAGTTCACACAAGCAAACAGACTTTTAAATGACCACAAATACTCTCACACATACTCATACGTAGTCAGGTTTAATAAAGCTGCACTGATCAGTGGGAAAGAATAATGACAGGAACCTTGACGATTTAAAGTAAGAGAAGCAGAGGGAGAGAATGAGCGTAACAGGACAAACAGAGAAGTTGAGGGATAGAATATATAAAGGAGAATATAATAATAAGACAATGGGAATCAGCACCTGTGGTGTCTGAGCTGGAGACCTGCTGCTCGGCTTCAGTAGACGTCTCTGCTTCTGTAGACGCCACACTCTCCCTTAGAGAAGGTTTCTCCTGTACGCCAAATGACTTCTTTTTCTTCTCCCACTGGGACACAGCCAGCGAACGCAAGAACGTGTCTCTATAAAGCCATCGGAGAAGAAGCACTCATTTACTGAGCTGTAAATGGAGGGTTGGGTGCAATAAATGTTCTGATTCTGAGGATAAGTTATATACTGTAGTAGACCTGCCCTGAAATGAGTGGTTGCAGAATACAGTGAAATGGTAAACTAGTACAAATTATAAAGGCATACACTAAGTTAATTTAAAGGGATAGTTCACTTCGTTTTAAATTAATTTTTGGGATGTTTTAGCTTACCTCAAGGGCATCCAAGATGTAGGTGTCTTTGTTTCCACACACAGTATTTTCAATTTTGATATTTTTAGGTCAAACCGTTCTTGTCTGTCAGTCATATAATGCAGGTCTATGGTCACCACCTCAAAGAGCATGCACAGAGAAGTCCAAATTAAACATGATTTAATGACTTGTAAATGTATGCACACATTGATGGCCTAAGACGCGAAACGAGCGATGTGGGAGAAAATGAACAGTATTTATATTGTTTTTACCTTTTGTAACCACAGCCACGTCCAAGTGATCTGAAGGCACGGGCGCTTTGTTCTGTGCAAGCGCCGGAAAGTGCGTGAAGTGATCTCTCGTGCGGTTGCGAAAAAAAAAAAATCAACGTTGTCTGTTGATATATCGAAATCGTCTTCCATTGCGATTTCATGTATATCTATGTTTAGATCTTCACAGTGAAAGGTAATGCTTCTGAAATCTCTGTGTAAACAATGAGTGACTCACACACGTGAGAGATCACTTCCTGCGCTTGCGCAGACCAAAGCACCCGCGCCCTCAGATCACTTGTACGAGGCTGTGGTTACGAGAGGTAAAAGCGATATAAATACTCTTCGTTTTCTCACACAAACTGCTCGTTTTGTGTTGTGTACTTACATTTACGAGTCATTAAATCATGTTTAATTTGGACTCTGTGCATGCTCTTTGAGGTGGTGACCATAGACCTCCATTTATGACTGACACAAACGGTTTGACCTAAAAATATCAAAATAGAAACTTTGTGGAAACAAAGACACCTACATCTTGGATGCCCTTGAGGTAAGCTAAAACATACCAAAAATTAATTTTAAAGTGAACTATCACTTTAAGCTTTATGGACTGAACCCCTTTTGGTTCGTCCACACTTCTCTTTCATTTAGTACAATAAACACAACAAAAAAGAGATTATTTCAAAGGTTAATACACACTTTCCTGAAAATGTGCAGTTATACTCCAGAGAGACAACAGATCAGACATATTCATTTACACAAAAAACAAAAGGCAATGTTGCATATTAAATACATACATTTTACAAATCTATTGCATCCCACCACAGATATACAGCCCAGTGTCTGACAAAGACCACCACCACTAAAGCCGCTTGTCCCTTACAACCCCAAAACCACAAGCCACCACTATTTCCCTGTAGATGATGTAGAACACACTGCATGATTCGTTCTTGTTTCAATTACCACAAAGCCGATCAGGTTTGATTAACAGAGTCAAGCATTAACTCTCCCCATCAGAAGAGTTGTGGTAAAAGCTCAGTTACACCGAGGCATGTGTAAAAGAATGAAACGCTTCACATGAATGAATGTCATCGTGAAATCTTTTTGTTTGTCTTAAAGCTTGCTGACAAAGGCAGCAAATTATACAATAATAGTTTTTAACCTAATTCCACTGCATTGAAAGTTAATTTTGTCACCATATTAGAATCATTACTATTACAAGAATGATACTATATGAAATTAAAAATCAATTTAAAAATACAAATTAAAAGTTAACATTCACATACAGCACACAAACCCACACAGCCTCAGTTTCTGAGCATAGCAGCTGAATTAGTCCCCAAACACCCGGCCGCATGCTGTATATATGCAGAAAGGGAGCCTGTAAACATAAAGATCGGCAGTATACTTACTCTAAATTCCTCAGAACCGGCAAGTCTCTATTCACACTCTCTGGACTGAAGAGAAACACTTCAGTTTACACACAATGTCCATATCAATTCCTGTTAGCTTCACTGCACAAGTCTCATTGAATATATAGAAAATGGCTTAAGAAAAAACTGTGCACATTCCACCGCATACGGTTCAGAAATGTATGTTTTTCCTTTAAGAGATGTTTTTTTTTCCTTTACAAACTTAACTACTTTTTAATCATTTGAGCTTTTAAAGCTTTGAAAAGAAAAAAAAAAAAGATTTTTCTGGTTTTCTACAATAGCACATTTTTCCATGAATATGGAGATATGATTGCAGCCCACAAAAACAAGAGATAGTCATCTTTGAGTAACAACTTTAGATAAAAGAAGAACTTTTCCCTTGAATAAAGAATGATAATAAAGGGGGGTGGGGGGAGGAGTCAGACAGGGAAGAATTATTGTCCATTTACGACAATAAAAAGTTTTCTTTTTTTAAACCAATGTTCTGTCTGAAATATCAAAAATAATAAACATCTGAATGACAAACCTAAAACTTTGTATTCAAAAATAAATTGTGGCTTAGTCTTATCACGTTAGCGGATTTAATGGATTGATCCGATTCATTCTCGAAGCAGCCAGCCAGCAGTTGTTTCCTCCAACCCTCCCTCCTTATGACTTTGTCTCCTCAAAATGACTAAGCATCACAATGATTTAAAGTGCTAGCACCTCCAAAAGCCACATTCTTTGGCCACACTGCAGCTACTCACCAAAAACTGTCTGCCTGGTGCTGTCTGTAAAAGGAGAGAGAGAAGCGAAGCGCAGGAATGTTGGGCGCCACAGAGGTAGAGAGAGAGATTAGGAGATGTGCCAAATATTATGAGGGAAAAGAGAAGAGGAGTGAGAGAGAATACACACAAAGAGAGACAGAGAGAAAACATCATCAGGTAATTGGCAAAAAAAAAAAAAAAAAACAGAAAGAAAAGTAGAACAAAAACAGGCAAAGAATACACAGAAGAAAGCAAATCTGTTCTAACACAAGCAAAGAATATTTGAGTAAAAGACGAAAGATCAAAGCACGAAACGCACCTGATCTCATTCATTTTTATAAGTTAACAGCACTTAACTAAAAGTCTGAAGACTAAAACGCCAATTTCTATATTTTTTGAGACATCAAAAAGTGAAAACGTACCTCTTTTCCTATAACTGCAGTTATTGTAGCAGATCCCACATATGAAATTTATCACAGCTCACATTGTTCACTCATGCCCTTCAACTCATTCAAGACCTTCAAGATGTTCCCAAAATATTCCCACGCCCTGCCTCCTCTAACACCTACAGATCCTTTCACATCTCTTTCCTCTGCCTTTCCCCCTCAGTCCTCTTATAAGAGCATCAGTTGTTTACTTACTTGAAGACTCTCTTTCCCTCTGTCCGGCTGGGTTGCTCTGCAGCTGGCTGGGCAGGGATCTCCTGTGGAGAGTCCGTTTCTGTGAAAGACGCTCTGCGGAGAGACAGTTAGTCAGAGCAAGCTCAAGGCTATAGCACTGTATGGGCAGTTTCATGTGATCAGGTCCACACAAACACAAAAAGAATGTGCATGCCAGAAAACTCTCTCCATTCACTCCTAAAAATACCTTTGAAGGCACATTGTTTTATTCTATAAATCAACAGATAACGTTCATATTTTGCATTTATCTGATAAAAAAAGTACAGTAACATTGTGAAATATCATCATTTCAGATAATTTCTATTTTTAATTTAAAAAAAAATCCTGTGATGCACAGCATCATTACTCCAGTCTTCAGTGTCACATGATCTTTCAAAAATTATTCTAATATGCTGATATGATGCTCAAAATCATTTCGTAATAAGATCGGAATCTGCATAATTTTCTTTGAATATCAAGTTCAGAAGAGCAGCATTTATTTGACTTTTTTTAAACAATGTAAAGGTCTTTATGGTCCCCTTTGATCAATATAATGCATATTTGCAGAAGAAATATTAATTTTCTTCCAAATGAAATGAACAGTAACCTAGTTAAAAATATTTTTTTTTAGTAGATGACATCAATGAATAAATTAAGTAGGCTAACAACAACCTTGTTATACCATCAAAAAAAAAATCACTCTAATTCTTTATCGATTCTAGAACTATTATTAAAGTTGACAAATGCTTTTAATTCATATAATTAAGTATATCAGTATCACTCTATAAACTGGTAAATGACTATCAGCACTGGGCAGCTGTAACACCAGTATGCTATTCTAACATGCGATGTTTCTTCAGATGGATCACATTGAACCCGTTTGCTTCATTAGCACTTTTATTTATCATTTCACAGATGAACTGACAACATTGCTGCAGTGAGCCAAAAACTGTGAGAGGCTTCTTCTGCGGTTCTGCTCAAGAGAGCAGCTTTCAGGACTTCTTTAGTGTGCTGCAGTAATCCAATTCTGCCACTGCCAAAAAAACCTCCCCGTCTCTATTTGTTAAGAGGACTATTATGTAATATTCATACTCCGTTTCTGTATTCTTGTTATATGTAGCGACTAGATCACCTTTTAAGTTTGTGATGTACCTTGCCTAATGTCAGATATTAATGCTAGTGAGACAAACTAAAATGTAAATGTTAGTTAAGAAAAGTTTGAAATGAGATGAATTTGTTGAAGTTCCCTTGGCCTGCTGACCAAACACCTGGATTTATAATCAAAAAGTCAGATTATTTCATGTATAACATGAACTCTAAACTGGCATCAGTATCAGCATCAGTAGCCAGGACAAGTTCAACAAACACCAAATAATTAGTCAAAGTCTCAAAAGCAGAAGGTGATGTAAAATGTGATACAGACCTGTTGGAGATTCTTGAGGTTTCCTCAGTTATTGACCTCTCCTTTTTTAACCTCCGTCTAGAAATCCCCATGTGAGCTATGTACTGACTCATAAAAGAGCGCCCCCTAGTGAATGACCAAGGATTTGTGGGAGGGAAGAAAAAGAAATGGAGAGAAAGAGGTGGAACAGTGATGGTGGTTAGATGGACAAACATAGGGTTAATATGTTGAGACTGACAGGACCAAAACATTGAGAAAAACAGTCCCATCACCACCCAGAGTCATAGAGAAATAACGGCGTACTGAATTAGAAGAGGATGAAAACGGCATATGAATAGAAATGGTTAAAATTAAGGATACCAAAAGTGATCGGTCACCAGTTGTTAAACATTTCAAACACATACTCTAAAGGGTTATTTATGACACATGGATATTTCAGAAATAGTGCAACCTCTATGTATTGTATATAATTATTTATATATTATGCAATTTCGTTATCTATCACTAAATGATCATATCATTTAAGATTTAATATCTATGCTTTTGACTGGCCATGTTCCTTAGTGACATCACACCAAACTGGCAAAACATTTTGAGGAAAACAAGCTCAGATCAAGAGAGCTGATAGGCAGTCGACAATTGTGCCCAGTTCAGGACCTTAAAGACCAAACACATCCTGCCCAACCTTACAAAACATTCCTGTAGCCCTACGCAGAGAAGAAAGCTTCCCAAATAAAACATTCACTTTCCACATATATGTGCAAAGAAAGGACTGTTGACTCAAAGTGCTATTTCAAGTGTTGCATTTGGCCAAAGTGAAATGTCTTCTAGCGACTTGGGGTATGTGAGAAGTTTTGGTTGGCTGTTTTTGTTTCCAGTTTACCCATCTATAAAACCCAGCATGGAACACCTGACAATATGAATTTGTTAAATGAAATGTTCTTAAGCGAAACAATTGTGCTTATATAAATGGCTTATAAATAATGAGAATGGTGGATTGTTTGAGTGTCTGTACATAATTTGTGCTGCATTTTGGGTCCACATGGCAATTAAATAGGACTCACAGAACATAGAAAATAAAATGAGCATCTACTTCTGAATCCAGGTAATTAGGTCATCTGTATAAGGACATACTTTACTTGCACAGTCTGGAGAATTAATACTCAATTTACCACTAATGTTCCATGTACTGCATCAACCACTGACCAATCTGGCCATGTGTAAAACCTTTTTAGACTCTGATAATGCCTGTGCAGTAAAGCTGCAAACAGTAGGTGATGTAAGTAGGCATTACTCATCAAGTGTTCCTTCATGTGTGACAACCCTTACATAAAAAACTGTGCAAGTATTACCATTAGAGTGTGATTAATAGCTTTATGTCTGCATAAAGAAGAGACCAGAAGAGTGCAGGAATGTGTGTTTATCTCCATAACACAGCCATCCATTCCACACAGGACAAACACAAAAACGCATACAGCCAAAGAACAAACAAATATGGAAGAAATGTTTGGTTTGGTCAGTAAAATTCAGTCAGTAAAAGGTGTATTTGTTTCCTGTGGGTCAGGTTTTACCCAAAAAAAAAAAATAATAATAAAACTGTTCAAAATATTAATAAATACTAAAATAACACTGCTGTGGGTATGTGTGTAAATTAATTAGTCAATTATGCAAAATAGTAAAGCTGTTACTGATTGATTTACTTGCCGATACACACAACTTTTTTCCTACAGTATGAACATGAACTGAATCAATTTGATGAACCCATGCCAGAGATAAAAAATAAAAAATAAAAGTCTGCTTAGGTTATACTACCCCAAAGTGGACAAACATTATAATGCATTGGGAGCATATCTACTGTTGTTTTTCTCTTTTGGTAACTGAAAGGCATTGTTTAACAAAACATATTATGAATGTGTAACACATCACACTGTTAATACTCACAAGTTATTTTCCGGCTCAGAGGTGGCAACAGTCTCGGCTCCACTAGACATCTGAGTGAGGGGTGGAGTTGGGGAGCCAGATGTTGTAGAAGAGGGGCTGGTCAATACAGGACTGCCAGGAACAGGAGAATTAGAGGAATCTGACTGCTGAGGGGAGGCTGTGCGCATCACCTCTGAAACACAGATAATGCAAGTGAAGTGTTAATGCTTTAATCTGTTAATATAGGATCAGAAACAGTGATGTACAGACACTGGATGTGTGAAACAAGCCAAACAACCTTCAGTGGACAGCAGAAGGTACAAGAATGGGGACGGAGAGAGACTGAATTGAAGATACCTAGTGTAGGGCTATTAGAAGAAACGGATACGGTTGGGGAGGCGGGTCGAAAGGAATTATCTGGGAGACTGTGAGAAGATGACCGCCGGCTCCTCCTGCCCTCCTGCTCGCTGGGGGTCAGTTTCCTTCGGTCTCTACGGACGTTAGGTGCTGCATCATCCATCTCGTCGTCTTCATTCCTGAGGGCATTCTACAAAATATACAAAACGCAGAACACATCCAGTATTTTTTGAGTTAAAATCTCAATCAAAAGTTTAATGTTTTTGAAATAAGTCTCTTATGCTCACCAAGACAGCATTGATGATCAAAAATGATTAAAAAAAAAAAAAACAGAAATATTGTGTATTACAATTTAAAATAAAAAGTTATTTATTCCTGGGATGCTAAAGCAGAATTTACAGCATCATTATGATGTCAGTCTTCAGTGTCACATGATCCCTCAGAAATCATTCATTTATGATGATTTGCTGCTTACGAAATACAGTATTTACTGTTGAAAACCGAAAACTACCATTATTGATTTTGATAATTTTAATGATCTCTTTGCTCCATAAAAAAATATTTCCTCTTTAAAAAAAATTGAACACTAGTGTATGTTAGAGAAAAGTTGAAAGATGCCATATGGAGCGTATGAGGTGCATTGAGAGTTTACTTCATAAATGGTGAACTGCTGTTTAAGGTCACCCTCTGTGCCACTGCTAGCCATGTGTTTTTGGATGATGGCTTCCATTCCTAACTGCTCCAAACAGTCTGTCACATCATAAAATGAGTCCTGATCCGGAAGCGCTGCCAGAGTCTGAGAGAACAGAGGAATAAATTCACATCAAGAGCATTGAGGTGCAGCATTAATAGATTATGGTTGTAGATTAATAAATGTCAGTTTATCCATATTAAAGTACCTTATTGATGAGGGTCATAGTGTAGATGAGCAGCTCTGTGTCTGATCCATTCTTCGCAGACAGGATATCTGTTAAGTACGACCAAGGCTTCACACCTGAAAGAGACAAATTATGCCCTAAGCTCTCTCAAACATGAACACATACCCACTGTAGTTCGTTGAGAGCATTTCAGCAAGCTGACAGACCAGCAAACAGGCCAGTATTCTGGTCTTCCAATATTCAATACATCTTCCTTTTTGTCTCACAAACAAAAATATTTGTATTTTTCTGATACATTGAAACAATTGTGTGGACCAAAATATGTTGCATTATCTAACTAGTAACACAGATGAGGACTGCAAAAAAAAAAAAAAAAATCTTGAGAAAGTCTTTAAGTTGGAATTGGCTAAAAAAAAAAAAATGAAAATAGTTTTGTACCATGTGAAATTGCTTTCCCAAAAAAGTATCTATATGAATTCATAGGTGTTATGTGAATTTTTAATATCTGAATTATTAATTAGTAGTTAATTAGAAGAAGCAGGGCAGGTTAAAATCTGCTACTTCCAGTTTGGCCAACAGCAGAAAAAAAAGTCTTCATGATAATAACCCAAAAAAAGATTTAATGGCACATGACGGATTTAGAGAATCGGTATTATGAGAGAAGATTTAAATGTTTAACCTCTCTTTCCATCTACAATGTTGACAGCTTGAATGAGGAGTGGACTGTTGGACTCTGTGTATTCCACAAACACTATCAGCAACTTCAGAGCAGTCTTCACAACCAGCCGAGACTAAAGAGACAGAGAGAGAGAATATAAACAGGCTGCACTTACAGTCCTCATACAGAAGATGGCAGTATCAAACCTCAATCTTTTTAATGCAACCAAGTACTGCACAGTGCACACAATAGTGTGTAAACATGAGATAAATCTGCATCTCCAACATTAATCGAGTTATTTATCTCTAGTGTTTGTTATAAAAAACAAAGTCTGTCTCAGGTTTTATTTCTGAGAGTTACTAGATTAGCCAATCGTTCTCCTCTCATTTTCTTTTCCTCTTTGAAATCCCCTGGAAGAACATAATCTCAAATTGATGCTCAAGGTGACTGAATCCATTACGGTAAAAGTGTAAAAATTTCATGTCAACAGATACACACTAACTTTACATAAAAAAAACTTCCAAAACAATGCATAAATATTTTCAACTTTAATAATGGAAACTGTAAACCAACCTAAACCTAAACCTGAAATGGTTGCACAACAGCACCAGCCAGTTTACTGTGCCCCATTTCAATATCAAGTAAGCTGTAATAATCATTTCTGTGGTGGATCTGGCAAACTATTCTACCACAACAGTAATATTGAACTTTAATAAGAGGTTAAGGTTGAACGTGTAGATCGAATAACTTGATTTTGGTCCAGATTCACACCTACATCTCTGCACTAACTTGTCCTTTTTTGGCCAACTTGCTATTATTACATTGCCTTAGGATGAATTGACTGTGTTGTGCATTCATTTTTGTTTTCTCACATTAAGACTCTTTAACAAAAAGCAACAAGGAAACAAACCCATGAGCTTGTTGTACTGCTGCACTGTTTGAGCTATAAAAATCTATTTGTAATTTATGTTGGATCAAGAATCTGCTCAATGAGTCATCCAATGGTCAGGAATCAAATGATTATCATATACTAATCAACTTCTGCACATTAATCTATTGATTATTAATTGACTGACATGTTGTGGTATTAAAGAGTTTATATGCATAACAAAGCCCTAACGTAACTAATACAGTATTGTGGTCAGTATCTATTTACAGATGCTGTGGCGTGATAGATCGAGATGCATGCTTGTGTTGCCATCACTCACCAGGCTGCCACTCAATGTGTACAGCCACTGTACAGTCTCGTTGTGGTTTACAACACCGTTCATTCCATCCACAAACAGCATGATCTGACTGAGAGCTGTGAACAGGACAGCAGATTTTAGCCTATAAAGTGATTTGTCCAAAAGCTTTCCTGTTTGCTGGTCTAATTCCAGCCAGTATAAACTTCCTGTAAGAGATGGCCTAGTTAGCCAAAAAGTCCTTTGTGCTATATGAAGTCTGGATGCAAGATGCGTGGTGTACAAGCATAATAAGTACAATACATCATATTCTACAATACACTGCTTTTTTAGAAGCTCAGGACCACAATACATTCACACACACACATCTAGTGACAGAACCATCAATAGCTCTGCTAACATTTTTAATCAGACAAGCATTTTGTAGCAATGGTAATATGAGAACAAACCTCTGAGGATGTAGTTTTGGTAGTTATGATCTGCCTCAGCACCCACTTTAATGAAACATGTCAGACCCTCGGAGAGCACAAACTCTGGAACCAAGTCCTTATCATCCTGTGCAATATAAAACAGAATTAAATCTGCTTCAATTGACAACACTACCATTCAAAAACTGTGCGGTCAGTAAGATTTTTTTTTAAACAATTAATCATTTTATTTAGCAAGGATGCAAATAAAATGTAGCCTTGGCGATGAAAAGAGATGCATTTCAAAAACGTTAAAAAAAAAATCTTCCCAACCCCAATGCAAACGGTAGTGTTTGTTTGTATAAACGTGCTTTGACAATGGAATATTTGTCGGTTTACAACCATGATTGTGTGTTTCAAGGTTATAAACTGCATAGCTAATAATAAAGACGACAGAATGCTCTCCATACATGAACCCATTAGATGAACTTTATAAGTATTTTTTGGTATTGTTTAAGGGGTCATCACATGAGAAATCAAATTTGCCTTGATTTTTTGGCATATGAAAAGGTCTTGGTGTACAGTGTACCATTAAAAAATCCTACACTGGATGTGAGCGTCACATCCAAAGCAAATACAACCCATTATAATCAACAACAGAGCCTACACTTTCTCTCTACAGTCTACACTTTCTGACATGCTCCACGGAGTTGAGTTTGTCGACAGGACAAATGGAAGAATTAAAAAAAAAAAAAATGTTGGCTTTGACGTGTCCAGTTTAAACGGTTCATTTGCGTCTCTTTACAGACTTCTTAAGGATACCAGCATCTAAATATAATGTTCTAACGCATCATTTAGTATATTATATAAAGGAAAACACTAAATGTCTTTAAAGCTTCTGGAACCTATTGAATATTAAGGTGGATTGTATTAATACTGCATTGTCCTGTTATGGGATACTTCCTCAGTCAGGATTATATTTTCTGCTTCATTTTCTCACAACATCAGCTAAATGCAGAAGTGACCCCCATACAAGGCCACTGTAATACATATGTGTGGATGAGATATCAAGTTATCCAGTTCTCTCTTTTAGTCTGTAAACTTCTTTATTATCACTTTATGCAATACCTTACAAGCCTAGTCCAACTCATTCACAAATGACGTTTTCTCTCGTTGTGTGTACTGTATGTTTCATGATCTCACCTGGAAGAGTTGCTTTAAAGAAAACAAGGACCGCCGGAGCTCAGGGCCATGGGAGTTATACAACTTCTCTATGAGAGGAAAAAAGAAAAAAGAAGTCATAAATCAATCAACAACCAGTACCTAAGAGGCAAAGATTGCAATGACACATTCTCAAAGAGCCCTTTAACACACACCTCATCAAGATGAGGATCAGCAATGAAAATGGCCACCTAATGTACGTAATTTACCCACTGTCTACAGAGTATGAATTAGTGTCAACAGCTGGCACTTAACTCACTCATCTAGTCTGTGGTGGTAAATACAAGAAAATCGTTTGCATTGAGAAAAACAAGGCATTATTAAGCATCAAATCTTTAAGAATTCTCTCGCTAGCTTATAATTTTGAGGAATTTAGGAGGAAATGAGAGGTGATGTCCCTGACTGCCTGTAAACAGTCATTCCAGTCATATAAATGCCTTTCACAAATATAGCACTGGATTGACAGGTTAGTCATGACACAAAATAAAAGACATTCAACTAAAACAATTTAACACACTGAACTTTCACCTTCTTGATTAGCATTTAAAATTGTTGTCCACTCCCTGACACACCAACTCATTCTTTATCACATTTTGAAGCAAAAGTATGGTAATCAAAATGGTGAAATATCACAAATGTAAAGTAAATCAAAAACAATTGTAGAACTCATTTTCTTTAAAAGCCGTCATAGCTTTGGCCTTCTACATTTTCAACCAGCTTCATAAGCAATCCGTTATGTGGGTTAACTTGTCCATCGGAAAGGTGGAATTAAACCTTTGGAGTTTTTATATCCAGCTGGTTAGCGTGTGAGAACTTTAAGGAACTGGCACAGCAGACACATGATCTTCCTCAATAGCAAACACAAGCTGATGCACAAACAACGCATGCTACACAAACAGCCTTTCATAAATTGCCCAGCTGATTCACCATGTAACAATTAATCATTTGGAAAATTTGCAGACACGCTTAATAAACAGTCACTCCTCAATGCCTGGGAATAGCATCATTTGTAAACAAATGTTTGTAATCTTTTCTAAAGCAGCGCAACTTTTGAAACTCCCAGTTCAAAGGGTCCAAGACTCAGCAAAACAGTGTCTTAAGGCTCCATTTTGTGTAAAACAGCTTTAAATTCATATATAAACATAAATCTCAACTTGGCAGATGTCTGGTATAGCCATGAAAAGTGGTTTCTAGAGAACACTGATGCCATCTTCATTCACAGACTGGTCATGAACAGTGAATATTTGTACATTTTGTGCCCAAGTTAATGTCCCACGAGAATCAAATATTACTGGCCACTTGAACCTTTGATGAAATGTCACGAAGCATGTCAGATGAAGAGCTTCTGGCTTTCAGCAAAAGCATGGGTTTCGATTAATGTTTTGAGGATTTGTTTTGACAACGAAAAGACCAAAAGTCTGTCACTATGATGTGTTCTGTTGTAGTTACTATCCCTGTGTATGTGTATATTTAATACATACGTGTGTGTGTGTGTGTGTGTGTGCACTCAAGTACGCAAAAGGAGAGAGAGTGAAATATAGAGATTGCCAAATAAAGGGGGGCAGACAGACTGAGTGTGTGTGTGTGTGTGTGTGGCCAGGCATCTGAGCTCAGTGGTAAAGTCCATGACAGCATGGAGAATGATGCAGTGCATCGCTGACAGCTGCTTGCTACTGATAACGTCACCACACAGTTCAGTGTCAAAAGAACACAGACATTATAGATGGTCCCCAAACACACATCTGCTCATTTATATGTGGCACTTATGAAGAACACGTGAAAATGTTATGCTGCTGCTTGGATGGATGCCACAAGCAGCCAGGAAGTCAAATGCCACACACAAAAAAGAGAAACAAGCATGGTTTTATGGAGAGATTGTGACACACATATTCTATCAACATCTTACTAAGAAAAATATATATACTTTTCACATTCTTCACATGCAAGCATATATCCTTTCAATAAATTATTTTCAACCTCTTATTATACAGGGTAATAGATCTGCCAAAAATGTTACTGTCAGCAAATGTGGTACCATGAACTTCCCAGTCTAAAGCTGTACATCAGAGGCTGAATATCACAGTAGATTCCCACAGTTCACTTCATGAGAGAGATGAGGAATGACAAGAAAAGAAGTGAAGGTAGATGGGCAAAACATTATGAAAGATATACGCTCACCTAAAGGATTATTAGGAACACCTGTTCAATTTCTCAGTAATTTAATAATCCAAATCAACCAAATCACATGGCAGTTGCTTCAATGCATTTAGGGGTGTGGTCCTGGTCAAGACAATCTCCTGATCTCCAAACTGAATGTCAGAATGGGAAAGAAAGGTGATTTAAGCAATTTTGAGCATGGCTAGGTTTCTAGGGTATATTTTACAAAGAATGGTGTGAAAAGGGAAAAACATCCAGTATGCGGCAATCCTGTGGGCCAAAATGCCTTGTTGATGCTAGGGGTCAGAGGAGAATGGGCCGACTGATTCAAGCTCATAGAAGAGCATTTAAAAATGACTCAAACGTGTAACCAACAAAGGATCTGTGTGTTCCTCTGATGCTCTTACATGCAGGGTCAAACAGAGACTAAAGCAAACAGCTAGACTAAAGCAAAGAGATTTTTTAGGGACTTAACTCGTTTTCTTGCATTTCAGAAGTAACTTTCTTGCATTTTAGACAACACTAAAAACAAAACCTGATGATTGCAAAAATATGAAATGCTTACAAACTGCTTCTTAAGAACAGTACTCTATAATTTGTCATTTGTACACCATTGGTTCGAGGATGGATCATTCTAGGTTCGCCTGAGGATAAGCGAGTGACAAAACCAAATATGACAGAGGACACAGAATCCTTGAGAGAAACTGTGACTTGGCACATTCTTCATGTCACACTGAATAAGATTATTCTCACAAGGCCTCTCCCTCTGTTTCTACATTAACAGTACTGCCCTAACTCAAGGCAAGTAAAAGATATTTGCAATGTCTCTAATGTTAACTTTTAGACAAAAATTGAGTAATTTAGAATAACTGATCTTCACACAGCAGAATCATTCAAGAACACCATTTAGACAGGGTCTTTGGGATAAAGATATTACAATGATATCCATACAGCCCAACATATCAAGACAATAACTATCCTGTCAGTTTGCCCTGAGTAAAAGATATGAGATCAGCATTATGGGAAGTATTCCTCCAGACATGTATTAGTCAGGCAGTTCTGCAGCACTGTGACAAAGTGCTTCAGGAGTCATGCCCATTGTATGAGGGTTTCAGCACAGGAAGACATTTTGGGCAGGAAAAGGAAACGTGAGAAAAGTGACAAGGGAAGTCAACAGACATTACAACGGCCTGAAACTACTAATTTAGGATCAGACATGTACAGTACAAAGACAAAAACATATCAGCATTCACAGTGGCCCTGTCCCAAATGGCACCCTAAACACTTGCGGTCTTTCTACAATTCTGTACTTTCATTACGCCACTTTGACTGTCGGCAGACTCGGCACCCTGGGAAACCCTATGGTCTCATGGACACGCGCAAGCAGCAGGCATTCTAAGTTCACAAGCCCGAAAGCGCAGGAATAGGTTATATTTAAATTTTCTTACAAATAAATTAGTTATTTGTAAATATTACTGTTTTTACTGTATCAAAATAAATGCAGTCTTGGTGAACATAAGAGACTTATTTTTCAAAAAGTAAAACCTCCATATTAAATACACACTTCTAAACAAGCATGCACGTTTTGGTTTTCTTTGACTGGGGAATCAGAGGAAAACAATCAGATAGGGAGTGATTCATGTAAATACATTGTATGGACCATGTTGGCTTCCACAGAAGGGCCTTCTTCAGCATTTTGCTATACTAATTATCTTTTCAATTCAGGTTAAAACACGAAGATCAACTTCAATAATCTGAATGTAGCAAAACAAAATGTTCCCAACAGGTTACTGAAGGCTTGACATTTGAATGAAAACAAACGTGGCAGCATTTCTTGCCAAACACAGTGCTATTCTCAGTGGCTGTCTGGCAAGACTATGGAAATAATCTTCAACCTCAGTTAACCCCCATTCATATGTTTTCTCAGGGCCTGCTCCTCTGAAAGTTGATATGCTGTAAGCGGTGGTTCCTTATACTGCTCTATTCCATAAGAAGGTAAGAATAGAAAGTGATGCAGGCATCCAAACATCCAAGCAACAGACACAAAGATGCAACATATTCAGGCTTGGTTGCCGTGAAGATTATGTTTTTAACATCAGTGGGAGTGTGAACTAAACCTGAAAAGTCTTCCATCCCAGGGCAGGTCAAAGGTAAACACTGCAGGGCAAAACAATGGCAGAACAGAAACTCTCTGTTTGACCTGTATACACATGCCATATTTTATGATGTCTTATGATTAAGCCTCAATTATCGCCCCTCAAGATCAACTACGCCGCTTTACAACTATGAGACAGGAAGAGCTAAATAAACTTATTGCATCTAAACCAACAACATGTTCATTAGATCCAATACCAGGGATGGGCAACATGACATCATGACTTATGCGTAAACATAAAATAGTGTTCGTCCGCTCCAGTTTGTATCTAGCCTCTCTCGGAGACTTCAGATGCCCCAACACCTGCAATGAGACGACTAAACGCCTGTGAAGAGACGACTTACGTTATGCCTTAAATTAATACATGATTAACTAACTGTATTTTTCTATGTACATTTCTGAAATGCACTTTCTGTAAAGCTGCTTTGAAAAAATATGTATTGCAAAAAGCACTATACAAATAACTTTGAATTGAATGCAGCGTTTTTAGTAGTTTTCACAGATGCATGTGAACGGGGATCATTTTGATAACGTTGTCATCTGTACAAAGAAAAAACATTTCAGTTTTTAGCACATCCTTGTAGTGTAAACGTATACCCTTAATAGCTTTTGGTTACCTGATTGCAGTCCATTTAAAAGACAGAGCCTGTACAGCCTTATATGGGCAAACTAGAAAAACACTTTCTTTTTTCTGATCTTCATCAATAGAAAACATGCACAGAGAACATTGCCAAAAAGAGTAATCTAAATTATTCCCAGAATCTACGACCATTTTCAAGACATCATCACCAGTAAATGAGACCACAAAAGCAAATTATGCTTAGTTCAACAAGAGACATCAGCTACAGGACAACCTAAATTTATTAAACTTTAGTGCTTAATAGTTACTGATCCCCAACGATTACAATGGTCCCTAAATTGGGAAAGTTTACTCTTATTAAAATGTGACAGGCATGCTAAATGATAGACATTTACCCAGCTGATTCAACTGTCATATCAAAATCATGTGTAAGCTTAAAGCTTTGTCCACCAGCCAAAGAACCGTGCTGTTGTTGGCTATCTGTGTCCACTTAAGTTCACACGAACAGATCTTTATCACTCACTGCCTTCTGTGACTTCAAACCCCACTTCTTGCAGTGGGGATCTTGGCTTATGTCATAAGAGCAACAACATGCATGCCCTAAATCCAGTTTTAAGCTAATGACTTAAAACTGACGCCAGGTGTGAGCAGACATAAAAACACACAAGAAAGGTCATGAGTGTAACCACAAACTAGTATATATATAGAGAGGGATAGTCTGGAGCCTAAAGATTTTGTTGTGTCCATAATGTTCTCATCTCTTTAAAATAACACAGCACATGTTCTACTAATAAAAAGCTATTTACAGAAACTTTTTGGTCAAAGAACTGCTGTGAATGTTGAGCCAAGAGCACCACGGCATGAAATAATTCTGTCACTGCTGCCAATACATTAAGTTGGTGATAAGGATTGACTATTAGCTGAAATTGTGACAACAGCCAAGTGTGCCTGGCACCTTGCACAAAAGCGAGAGGGTGGGAAAAAAGGCACACATATCCGTATCCTGACTGAAGATAAGCTTAAACACCGTTAAACATTTTGAGAACCTTTAAAAATGCTTTTCAATTTGACAAGCTTTTCAATTTGCAGACTTTACTTAGCATGACCAGACCGATATATCGGTAGGCCGATATTATCAGCCGATATTAGACATTTTCCAAACTATCGGTATGTTATAATGCCGATAAATGAATGTTTCAAAAATAAAATAAAAAAAATGGAGGAAACATGCTTAAACCCTGTCATGAGTGTTGGAGTTGTATAGTTTTTCCACCAGACGGCACTCTACACAGTCCCTTCAGTCACAACTTTTGACTAATGTGACTGAAGTATTTCTTTAATAGCGCGTGACAGTTAGCAATGAGTCGTATCATCTCCCCTTGTCCTGTTATATTGAAAATGTATGTTTTACAATTTGTTGCACGTTTCTGAAATAATAATTAAGAAAAAAATAATCGGCCGTTATATCGGAATATCGGATTTTAAAACCAATAAATATTTGTATCGGTATCGGACTTTCAAATACTTTATCGGTATTTTATGATTTATAAATACTTTATAAATCAACCAACTAACCAACCGCCGAATAAATAATATTGTGAAATATTCAAAATTCATAGATCAGGGATTCCAAAAACTTGGGTTTGTGACGATAAAAAGCTATAGTAATTTCATCATAAAAATTTACAATTTAAATGAATAAATAGTTTTTAAATAAAAACGAAAATAAAAATTAATAAGATGAAATATTTTACTTGTTTACTTACATTTCATTTAACCATGAACCAATATTAGAAAACTAAATATTTGAATGTGATATTAAGTTAAACATTAACTTAAAATCTCTCATATTTTAGGTCAAAGAGCACTGGCAAAAAGTTTGGGAATCCCTGGTAGTTGGGAAAATGCATGTAAACTCAGACTCTGAAAGGCTAATGACTCATAGTACATCCACTGGACTCCTGCCAAATCCTGACGCAAATTTGACACCAGCACCGGCTCACAAAAAAATATCATGACACCAGTATTATAGAAGAATTTCACTAGGTATGAAAGCTTGTGATCTAAATGAGTCACCAAGGGTATGAGGAGTCCCCAGAGAGATGCCAACACAGGGATGTGAAATGCTTCAGGGATGAGTGTGATGCTTTAGATAGACTCTATCAACTGGATGAGGAACAAGGCAAGAAAGAAGTCACAACGAGATCAAGCTTTAATGGTCATAAATGACTTGGGCACAGAGGGGGGAAAAAGAGATGGTGAGCTAAAATTGGATTTGCAGTATCATGGAAAAATGTTCCAGGGTTTTGCAGACTTAGGTAACCCACAGTACATGTGTTGGCACATTAGTTTCTGATTAGCCCGAAAGGAAAAATAAAAATTGAATCTGGAACATTGAGTGCTTGCAGGCATTCAGCATTGTATCTCTACACAGAAACATTTTATAAACAGACTCCAAAAGGATGCGGGTCCGGCTAAACCACCCCCATATCCCGGTGGACAAAACAATTGCCAGCCATGCTTAAACCAGCTCAGAGCAATTGAGGAGATGGGGGTGTATTATTTACATAGTAAGAGTCTGGGGTGGATAATATTTCAATTGAATATTTCACTGATGTCAATGAAACTTATAAGAGCCCCAGATTATAAACTTTTCTTTCAGAGCACACAATATGAGAGCTAACAAGTCTGAACAAGTGGGGCTGACATGCAGAAATCAGAGACAGGCTTACAGTTTGCCTTTGATATCAGCGTTCCCACACCTTTTGACAACTTTTTATCCATCCTGATATTTTAATTAATGCATCAACCATTTTTCATCCATTTAATATCCATTGCATTCAGCTCAAAAATGGACCCAACTGACTTTTTTGGGTTCACTTCTCCTATTAAATTAACAATTATTATTTTTTTTAAATGTGTCAATTCCATAAAGATTTAACTCATTTCCATGATCTTTCCAAGCCTGGGATGCTCCGTGATAATTCCAGGTTTCCCATGACTGTGGGAAGTCTGCAGTATGGAGACGAAAGGATTTGAAGCAGATCATCCAAGTTAGATCCAGAAGTCACCGTGTTTCTTCTATCTACAGCTTAAATATTTAACTCTCTCCAGCTCACACAAGAAGAGATTTGAGGTATATAAGTGGGTTAAGAGTGCACGGGGTGGCAGCTGTTTATTTCATAAAGTCGGCATGAAACTGATATTGTATTATATTGAAACTGACTAAAGTTGTAATAATTTTTTCTTGCCTGACACAGCTGTCCTGTTTTGGGACAATGTATAGGTCAAGGTTTGAAACAGTACTTGAAGTGATTAAATAAAATGTTTACTTGAATATGAACATAACCTGTGGGTCACGTGTCAGTACAAGAGAGAGGGGCCTGTAGAGGTGTTAGAGGATGAATGCTAATGACGGACGTATGGTTGGCTTCGCTCAAATATGAACAGTATGTGCTGCTGACCAGCCTCACATAAACATTAAGAAATAGAAGCCAGAGGCCTTAGGGATGACCTATCTGCAGAATGGCATTTCCTGTTGCCCAATTTAAATGACACTGTTCCTCCTACTGACAATTACTTGGGAAACACTTAAAAACACCACAGCCTTTTCTGAGCTTACGCCTATAAAGGAGCTTTATCAAAAGTGATTATTCTGAACGATTTGAATTAAATTAAAAGTAAAGCACATGAAGCTAATTATTGTTTTTATGGACATCACAATCTATTATTTGGCATTGTATTGTTGCTTCAATATCACACATGCAGTTTAAATCAAAAACTAAACAAACTGCATGTATTGTATAATATATCTTCATATTTTGTCTGAAACCAGGAATCCAAAAAGCAACCTTTTTTTTATTATTTTTTACCCCCATTATCCACAGCAATATAAGGCTATATTTGACTTATGACTTTATAAAGTCATAGGACTTTTTTTTTAAAGAATACATTTTATAATTAATAATAAATAAATAAATAATATTAGTAGAAACTATAATATTAATTATAGTTTCTATTAATTATAATTATAAATCTAATTAATTATATAACTAAAAAAACTATAAATAATAGTTTTTTTTAAATACTATTTACTCACAACTTATACATTTAAAGAAGGCATAACAGAAAAAAAAATAATAATAATAAAAAAAAAATATATATATATATATATATATATATATGATATAATGCCCATTGAGTCATAAGACTTCATTTACATGACTTTCTGAGATATCACACTTAAATATCTAGATATCACACATAAATATCCAGGTATTTCAATACAGTGGGAATTAGAGTTTCCAAAAAAAAAAAAAGTTTTTTTGAGATGGTGAATTAAATGGAGAAATATCTTTATTTATTTTTTTTTAGTTATTTTGGCTAAACTTTAAATGCTCATTTAATCCCATTTGAAATCATTGCAATTAATCTTTAAGCCAAATTAAAAGTTTGTCCCAACTTTAAAAAACAAAAATTGAGAACCACTGACCCCAAAGCTAATGCAGATTGTTTTTGAGTGTGCAGCTCAAAACTGAATGCCTTTTGTCTAAACATTACAAATCTTGAAGTTTAAAGATGGCACTAGCAGACAGCAAAAAACAAACAAACAAACAAAAAAACCTTGATTGAGTACAGGATATGATGAATTACACTGTTTTGTGGGAACCTGTGCAAAGTGCTATTTTGTTGTTTCTTTCTTTCCACTTAAAACATTTGAATTCCTCTTTAGAGGGAAGTATTTCATTATTCAAAAATGACTATGCAGGATGCAGCATCAGCTTATTTCTAAACCAACAGGAAAACAGAGGGAGATACAGTAAAGGCCGTCTTAGTCACCCCCACAATCTTAATGTCGGTTTTATAAAGGAGCAGCAGCACTTATTTGAGACACAATGAGCGCATTAGATATTGATGAGCCTCTGCGGAGTTATAAATCTGAATGGATATTTAACACACTCCATCAGATACCCGGGAAATAACTCAACGGATTCTTTTGTTTCCAGAAATTATGTCTGCACCAGAGAGCAACAGAGGACACATCTGATCCTAAATGGAAAGGAACACAGTGTTCTGACACAGTAAAAGAGGAACTTTCTGGAGATTAGTAATTGTATGAAACACAAACGGTGTTAAAAAAAAGCCCAATTCACACTTAAAAAAAATGTGAATTATGTAAAAGTGGGAAAAGCAAGCCGTGATTCAGCTAATCATCATCCAAAAACCATCACTGGAGGAGGAGCAGCAACACATGCAACCTAAAGACCAATTCGTGTGCATAGTTTTGTTAAAGATCAAGCATTACTAGTTTGAAGACAAAGAAACATTTCTCAAGACATTACTAGAAAAGTGACAAGCCATTTCCAGTTCCAACAGATCAAATAAAATAAAAAAAACAGCCACGACTAATAATAACTCCTTCATTAAAATGCTGGACCTCTGTAAAATCAGCCACTAATTTTACTCTGACCCGATTGGCTGGGCCAGCTGGCAATGAAAACATCAATAGAGCAAATCAAGAGCCAAAGTCATGTGACCATGTAGTCACAGCGAGCACTGGAACGAAGCCTGGCCACTTGTTTGTAACAAATGAGTGAAAGTGCGAGCACAGTTTGACTCAATTAATCAAACTGAAAGAATGCCAGACACTACAACTGCTCTGTGGTGGTTGGACAGAGTGGAATGAAGTTCTCTTTGATTTAAAACCGATCCAAATGTTGTTATAACTTTCCCAGTTAAAAAGGTTGTTTAAAAAAAAAAACTAAACACTTCAAAGAATTACAGAATTTTTATATTTAAGCATTCAATAAAACATTGAACGAGAAAAACATCTCAGATCGGGAGAGAAAAACACGTCATGCAGAGACACTATCAAAACAATCAGGCAATGTGACTAAATACCTAAACATTCCACATGACATTCCTGACAACACAATTACAAGCTGCGAGGACTCAGCGTTACCTCAATTATTACAACACAGTTGAATTTTAGAAATAGAAATCTATCATGTAAAACTGCTAAATATATCAATTGTGCATGAGCACAAGAGCACTTCCACAGATTAACGTATAACACAGCAAACCATCAGAGCCAGTTGGGAGTGTTGTTTAGCGTGTACCATGTAGTGACCCAAACACCCCAGGGCTGGACCGGTCTGTCCTGTGTTGAGGTATGTTACTCTCTTTGTGTCACTCACACACACACACACAGAGAGAGAGAAAGAGAGAGAGAGAATAGAAAGAAATAATCAGGATAATGTCACACAAGACAAGACATGTATTCAGACAGAAAGAGGGGAGAGAGTTGTTTCCTTGTTTGAGCTGATCACCTTATGTCACACAATACTAATGAAAGTGGATAGTAAAGAGCAGGGGCGTGACTATATGCCATGGCTACTGGCCTAAAGCCTCAAATGCTTTTTAATAGCTTCAAATATTTTCTGCCTAAAAAAAAACAATGATCAAATGAAAGTTTACTCTGACACATTAAACTTGCCAACTCAAGGTGCAGGTAAGCACATTTCTAGGAATCACTGGAGAGGGAACACTCACAATGGTAATTCTTTAACTACATTCTGGACATCAGAAATTAGATTCCAACTTGACACTACACACCTAGGGCTGTACCACTGAAACTGTGCAGATGCATGAAAAATGAAAACAATGCATTCTAGTCTGAAACTAAAATTTCACAACATTTCTTCTCACAGACTGGCTGATATTTGGCATTTGTTGACTCGTCCAAACTCGAAACTGGGACAAAAATCTGGGCAAAAGTCATGTAGTGAGCTCCAAATTCTCTGAAGAGGCTTGATCACTTTATGTGATGAACACATTTAATTTAGGCTTATATTTGCACATTGATCAGTCAACAAACAGAAGCTCAACCGAACCTGCTTGACGCGCGAGAACACACCTCTTGCTGAAGCTTAAACGTGCTACGTAACACGAGAATGAACCGCATTGGTTCTCGAACATCAAGTGAACATGCTTGAGCTTCGGTTTACCAAAACCAATGTGTGTTGATGAATGTTTATATGTGAATAAAAGCCTAAGAGCAATTGTGTCCCTAGCGAAAATTTGGACCAAACCCCTCACTTCATATGGATTTTAGGATCTCTTTATGAACTTTTTGAAGCGTCAAAGTGCTAGTTACGTAGACAGTCAATTAACGGGTAGAAATCTCAAATTTCATTAAAATACCTTCATTTTTGTTTCGAAGATGAACTAAAGTTGTACGGATCTGGAACAATATAAGGGTGATTAAATGATGACATAGTTATCATTTTTGGGTGGACTAACCCAAGTGTGACACTAATATGTTCATTATTACTTTAATACAATGAGAAGCTATCTTGCTGAAGGCGTCATTGAAGAATTTGAGGATATAGTTGGAATGATCCCAACTGAGGGGAAAACCGAACAGAGATAATATCATTTCAGCATTTCTGGAAAACGTAGCCCATTTCTTCCTTCTCCAAGACAAACTAAACCAACAGCCAGAGTGGAAGGCCAGGGATGACGTATTGCCACCTCAGCAAAACACATACAAACCCTGAAATGAGCGAGTGAATAATCTGTCACGTTCATCGAGGTGTATTATTGTGCACACACTCTTACCTAGGATGGAATGAACCCGCACTGAGAGCTGCGTACGGAGAATCAGGATGGGCTTTTTGCCTTTTCTGTAGAAAGAAAAAAAAATTAAGCAAACTCAATAACTTTCATTGACATAAACGACCAGTTTATGCTCCTCATCAGCATTCTAGGCAAGTTCTATTCACCTGAATCATTTCACTACTTGAATAATAATACAGATGGAGCAAAGTACATTTAAAACAGATTCTGAATTGGTCATTATTCCAGTTGCTGACACATACACTTTCCTGAAGTTTGACTGGAGATGGAGTCAGGAAGAGTGAATATGGGTCAGAAGGGATTAAGGTATGGAAAGAGAGAGTAAACAGGCATGGAAACTATGCATCAAGGGTGTTCGTGGCTAAAAATGGACTGATCCAGGTCTTACGTTTTCTGCATAATGTTCTGTGTGGTTCATACACCCAGTCACAAAGACACTTAAACTGGAACACATGCCACACACACTCCAGTTTTGTCTTCTACTTTCCAAGTGCTGCTGCTTCAAATGACGCGTTTCCTGTTGTCAGTTTCAGTGAACCTGAAGGAGCTCTGGCTACAATTTTCCCAGTTTACGAATAAATACACACCATGTATGCTTTAAACACATGCACCCAAAAATGCAAACACTGTGCACTTAGAAAAAAAATGACCTCACCACCCAATTAAAAATACTTCATAATGAGAATTTATGGTATTTTCACAGAAATGGAGCAGCTACTAGTCCTCCAACGAGTCGCTTTTTGCTATATTTTTCATCATGTAACATGGTCAACTACTTTTACTTTTACACTGTAGAAAAAAAAAGACATTGTAAAGTATGGCAATATTTTGCATCACAATACCAAATTAATATTGTTATCCAAAGAATCATTATTTTTAATTACATTAGTGACATTGTGTTGATAATAATGCTACAATATATTTGGCCTTCTCTGAAAAGTACAGTATGTGCTATTATCAATGCACACTCATTCTACATGACCAAAATATCAAGTCAGTAGGAATAAAAAATAATAAAAAAGTCCATGGCAGAAGAAAGAGAGGCAATGAGTAAAAAAATTAAAAATACTGTATCATTAAAGAGGTTTAGGTGAGTGACACATACATTACTTCTCTTGAGTTTGAGTGCATGACAGAGCTGAAATTGATTTTAACAGATTTAAAAGTGGTCTCATGCTTAAGAAAAACTTAACTTGTGCTGAATCAGTTCTTGATAAAATACAGTAATGAGCAAAAGTTTGAGTTCAGTAAAATACAAATATTTTGTAATATTAATAACATTTAAAAATGTTCCATTAATATTGCCTGTTGAATTTTTTTAGCATCATTACTCCAGTCTTCAGTGTCACATGATCCTTAAGAAATCATTCTAATAGGATGATTTGCTGCTCAAGAAACCTTTATTATTTAACCTTATTAGTCTTTACGGTCACTTTTGATCAATTTAATGCATCATTGCTGAATAAAAGTACTAAAAAGAATGTCTTTAATGACTGAATAAAAATGTCTTTCCAAAAAACTGGCCCCAAGCTTTTGAGTGGAATGGATTGTACATGCTTTTACATTTACTTCACAATACTCTTTGGAAATACAACACTCTAGGACTGAACAAATCTGGAAAAAAATATATCAGCACAAGTATTACAGTACCAAAGTTATGCAATACTTCATTTTGAGCTGACTCAGAGTTCTAGATCTGCGGTTTAGTGTTTTTGCTCTATTCAGTGTATTCTGAGACGGCCCGTCTAATCTGTGGTCAGCACACTCACTGCAATGCTGGCTCTGCCTGTGTGAAATCACTCATGCTTATGTGTCCAATGACTACATGTTACCAAGCAACGCTAGTAAATGATTTAGTGAAACTGATACCCGTCATAATTAGGTAAGGCGAATATTCAGGGGGATCACGGACATTGTACATAAGAGTTTGGCACGGTTTAAACCGAATAAATTAATAATAAATAAGCATTAATATCAAATTAGTGCTTCTTGTCCAGCCATTGTTTGTGGTTTAGCCAATACACACATTAATTCAAGCATTTTAATATGTCCAAAGTCAAACATCTTTATAAATTAGCCAGTTATTTATATATTAAAGGACTTAACATCGGTCTTCTTAAACATTAGCGTGTAAACCACACTAGAGAGTTAAATAGGGCCATTTTCTTGAAGCTGTGCTGTCACAATACCAGAAGTACCATCCCACTTAGGAGTAATGGTACATCCCCAAAACTGTTAAACGGCATACACCCGTGTAGATTTTATTTCATCAGCATTTTGAGCATGATTGAGCAATGTCAGAAAAAAGCGTATCCTTAATGAGAAATCAAATACTTATTCAAAAGTTATGATCTTGTGGACATCAAACAGCTATGAAAATTGTCTTTATTACAAAACAAAAAACACAAAATGGGGGAATTCCTCAGCTATAGTGTCAAAGACTAAACACAAACACAGAGAGAATAGAGTTATCAGTGCATTTCCTGACTAGAACAGAATCAGCAGCATTGTTTCAACTCCGTTCCATCCGGTCAGAGGAACAAATGGATGGATGTGTAGAGACTGAGACCTACAAACATCATAGAAATGTTCTTGATTTTACCTTGTTCTGCCAGACACATATCCTAAAATAATGTTTTACATCTAATACTGAAATAATGTTGGATTCAAAATACACAAACTACAAACTGAACAATCATGTCGGTAACACTTTATTTCGATAGTCCACTTTATACATTCTACTAACTATAAGTAACTTTTCAACTACATGTCAACTAACTGTCATTAGAGTATTAGTAGAATGTCAGCATAATATCTGCTAACACTTTATTTTGTTGGTCCCCCAACAGATATTCAACTGACTACAAGTAACTTGTCGACTACAAGTAAACTTATTCTCCTAACCCAAAGCCTAACACCTAACCATAACCTAAGTCTACTGACAGTCTACTATAATATACTAATACTCTAACAGTTAGTTGGCATGTAGTTGAAAAGTTACTTATAATTAGTAAAACGTCTAAAGTGACTATCGAAATAAAGTGTAACCATCATGTCCTTTAGCTGAGGAAAGTTGAGCATGTCACACTAGAGACAAAGAGCGAGCCAGGGGTAGAAAGGGAGCAAGAGAAGACACTCTTACTCACAACTTACAGAAGTGCACACTGTTTATTTATATAAAAACAATCTTTAATTCTTCTGAGGTGAATTAGAGGTTTGGAGAATTGGATGCAGTTGTATGAACTAAAAACTGAATTTCAATCAATCTCCTGAATCAGTTGTAGGAAAATGTAAATGAATCTTGAGAGCTAAACAATAGTCTAAAATAAACTGAATGCCCCCCTTTCTCACACACAAACTAAATTAGATCTGGACTAAAAGTACACTTTTGTGCTGTAAGTATTTTACGAGGTGGTGATTTTGTATAGCAAATATGTACAATGTGATTTTTGAAAGAAAGCAAGCATGAAGGTCCACCACTAAACCTAACCGTCGTTGGGGCGTAAACAGAATACAAAAACTGGCAAATGAGACGCATTTAGCCACAAATTCGCCAAAACGTAAAACGGTTACGAACAGCCATGAGTGTGTTGGCCGAAACCCATTCTCTTTCTTAAGTCATGTATCCCAAAGGGTCTGAATTTAAGCAGCTGCACCTTCAAAAACAGACAAGTTTTATTCAATGGAGCATGTTAAGAATTAATATATAACCTCAAAGATTAAAGATTTAATATCGGATCTACAAAGCCAACATAAATATGTTCTACAGGACATGACCATCAAAGATACTCGAGAATGCAATGTCATGACTCATGATTATAGTCTAATGACACCATGTAATAAAAAGACAACTAAATATAGCATTAGAGAGAGCAGTGCTGAAAACAATACTTTTAAAGCTAATGCTGATAAATGCATGCATGATATAAGGTCCCAAGAGGTCAAAATTGGATTAACCTTTACATTGTTGTGGCACATCCCAACAAATAGGTAAATCAGTGTGTTTTTCTTATCCACTCTCTCTTCTAAACGCTCTATCATTATGTAGCCACGTTCCCAGCGTCTCTGACTAATTTCGTCCCTCTGGCCTCACTAAGAATATCTGTGTGTGAGTAAGTAACATTCACATTATGAACGATTCTCCCAAATTTGGTTCTTGAATGTGACTAAGAACTCTGACTGACCCAAGAATGGAAATATTCCTTCACTTTTATGGAACTTTATGCTGTATTTCCTACTCATTAAAACTATAAGAAGGGTGAAAAGGAGTCTCTAATGCAGTCTAAGCCATGTCTAAAGTCTTTCAAGTCCAAATCAAGTCTAGGTTTAGATTTGCGACAAAAGACTAAGATTTGAGACCGAGTCAAGACTCATATACCTTTCGTTATTTTTTAATAGGTTTCAAGGTAGTTTTATAAACTCTGTTGCTGAACAATACTTTTTTTCCCCGAAGCATTTCCTTGATTATAATGAATTCCTCCCTGAAACAACGTATGAGAGTTTTTTTTTTCATTATTATTTTTAAAATGAACAATTTATTTTAGTCAGCAAGGGAGGGAATTTAGAACAAAAAAGTCAACTTTTTTTCTTTCTGTAAATGCCACTATTGAACATTTATTTTTGTTTTCATTTCATTTGCGAGTGAACAATATTTTGATAAAATGTTTTTTGGAAGACAAAAAGTATTTTTTGAAGATGAAGGCAAGTCAGCCAAGTTAAGTCTCTGGTTATTTTTTATATTTTTTATGCAAGTTTTCATCTCTGGGAAAAGTCAAACTAAGTAAGACAGAGAGAAAAGTTAGAGAGAAAGATGATTGGATGGCAAAATGTAAAGTCATTCTTACTCCACATCTTCATAGAGCTGCTCCAGTTCATCTCTCTGTTCAGCAAATGATGAATCCAGATCCAGATAGTTGCCATTAGAAGCCAGTTGCAGTGCACACTCCTCTAACTGAGAGAGAGAGAGAGAGACAGAGGAACATCACTGCCTAACATGGTTTCATGACAACACATAAACAGATGGCTGATTCATATTAGACTCATGCTTTTTAAATGTGCAACTGGAGGAGTCCTTTTTCACATATTTTGATCTGACAAGATACAAGTACAAAATAAAAGTGAAAATCCAATCTCAAAGATGTAAACACATTCACATTTATGTATGAAAATGCACTCATTCACAATCAGCCATCATTATTACTCAGCTACTCTAAAAGAGAAGTTATTGTTCTCATATGGTACTGTTTGATGCAGTCACATCTGAAGCTGTGCTGTAATAATGGGTTGATTGAGGAGCTGAGCTTATCTTCTGTTTACAGGTCCCACCCTTTCCGCAAGCATCAACTCACTTTCCAGCTGCAGGCATTTCTGGAGCTCAAGCACTGGAGACTCTCTCAAATAGTTACTTACATTCACAATATCCAAGTGGATGAATTTTTTTCTTGTTTTTTTTTTTTTTAATAAGACTTCCCATTAATGCCATCATCATCATCTTCATTCATGCCGATTTGTGAACATGTGAGCATGAATATTAGAGGTGGAATTTACTAATCATGACCGATCATATCCAATCATATCAATTCATCTGAATTACCTCCCACTAAACCCACCGCACGCTCGCTCAATGGGCTCAGGGGAAGCAAGCAAGATGTGGTGTCCCGCTCTAACTTTACCAGCGAGTGCCACTGTTGGACAGTGTTACTTTAGAAAAACAAGTGACTTTTACTCTTTTTAATGTCACAGTTTGTAATATTTGTGTTGTTTCCCTGCTGAAAAATCCAGCCAAAACCAGCCTAAGATGGTCAGGCTGGTTTTGGCCGGTCTCTTTTGAGCACTATTGCTCTCCCAGCCTGGTCATCGTTGGTTTATCAGGCTGGTTTTAGAGGGGTTTTGAACGCTTTTTTAGCTGGTCAAGCTGGTTTTGGCTGGTCTTAGCTGGTCAGGCTAGTTTGAGCTGATCAGTGTTGGTCTTAGCCGGTCAAAACGTTGTATAAGACAGTATCTTGAATATGGCAGGTGAACGAGGAGTCATCTAACCTAGAAATGTCCATAGATGAGGACATTGACAATTGAATGACCATTGAAACATTGTACTATATGGGCATAATCCATAAACACTTTGTAATCCTTGGATTTCGACACTATGATTTTCACGAATGTAACAAAATAAACTAACTTCAAACCTAGCATTTAACAGTCATATTTTAAATTATGGTAACAGTAAAAGAAGTAAACCTCCATGTAAATTAAAATAAAAGTGAAACTCATATTTATTTTGACCTCCTAATCCTAATGTTGACAAACAGCATTTTTTTTTTGTCAAAACAAGAAATCAGGTGTGTGTGCACTCCGACCTCCCTCCCTCCCACAACTATTACACCAACTCTCACACAATAGGTTGATCTATGGACTATTCATTCATATAATGAACCGAGCCATTTCCAAATGATTATGACTACAAACATTAACCCCATTACATTAGTTTGGCGTTACATAGAGGCGCGTTGATGCCTAAAACAGTCAACTTTACACGCTGATACTTATCAGGCTTTCGGCGCAGGTAAGCAGCAGCAGTCCTTTATGAGGCAAATGAGATTCACTGACCTTCAAAGGTGCTTCGAGCAGCTTGTGAACACCGGCGATCTGTTCGTTCAACGGCAAATGCTCGTTCAAGTCATACTGCGGAGGTCTGCGGGGCTCGGGGAAATTTGTGCACACAAATGGGTCTGAATCCTCTAGATATTGCACTCGACACGTTATTGTAGCCATGGTTCATCCGTGGTCACAAAGTCTACAAGTTAAAACTCGCTTTTCACCGCGGATTTCAGTTTGTATTTTGAGAAAAGCGACTGACCCTACACGCTCCACTGTCAATACTGAAGTGAAACTCGGGCTGTAGTCAAATTAAAGAGCAGAGCAGTGACGTCATCAGGAAACAGGCCGAATGAACTTCAATGTTTGGGTCGGAGCGACATAGTCCTCTACTATTTGTGTCATAGAAATATATGGTAAAAGTATTACGAGTAGTGTGCAGTTCTTAATAAAATACTTATATTATTTATGATGTCACTTTTACAAAATTATAGAAACAATAATATATATATATATATATATATATATATATATATATATATATATATATATATATATATATATATATATATATATATATATATATATATATATATAGGCTATTTAACGAAACTCAATAGCACGTTATAGGGTATGATCTTGACAACCTCATGTTAATTTATGAAAAAAAAGTATTCCCTGTGAGAAGGTACAGCGTACAGAATTGAAAAACTGTGTTATGGCTCCATCTGCTGGTCAGATAAAGTTGTATTTGTGATGAGTCTGTTTTTATGTTGAGTTCAAATTTCACTCAAACCAAATGACTCATCACCAGCCAAAGGATAATCACTTAATTCCTTTCCTTGAAACAATCAGCGCTTTTATAAACACCATTTTCCCATATCCACGCATGTTTCTCAAAAATGTCACCCAATGGCAATATAAAGTGAAAAGAGGAGAGGGCCTGTGTTAAATGATTCTCATAAATTTCAATGGATTGGTTTTACATGGCCGAGGTCATTTGTGTGTTTATCAGTCAACATAGCCTGCAAAATCCGACGTTACAACACAATTCAGCAGCACTTGAGACCATTTATGTTTTTGGGAAACTCACCCTGGTTAGGGTTCTTAGACAACCTTGATTAAAGGTACAATATGTATGATTTTCGCAGAAAAATATCCAAAAACCTCTAGGCCAAAGTTATATATTTTGTTTAGTTGATTACTAACAATATCCCAAGATGTTTCAAACTATTTGTAAATCGTGAGAAAATTGCGATTTTAACCAAAGAAACGGGGCATGTGAGCAGGGGTGAGGAGTCACCAGAAAGGAGTAAAAGAAATGGACACAGCGACCCTATTGATTTCAACGGAGAAGACTGAAGCCCGATTATGAAGCTGAAGCCAGTTTGAGCGCAGGCTCAAACTGAGCTTGACGACAGTCTGACAGTTGTACATGTTCTAGTAGCTGTGCCAAGACAAATCTGAATCACCTAATTCCTTAAAAACGTTGAAATATTTTTTCTTGTTGCTTTTATGGACTCTATGGCCACCTTCAGCCATCCGTGCGAGCTACGCTATCCGGCGACGTATCCTTTCTTGCAAAACTTACTGTCTAAAAGAACAGCGAGCATCTTTTTCAAGATGCCTCACACTTCCTGTGGCTTGTTCAGAGCCCCGCTCAGCGACGGAGACCGCCATGTGATCTGCGCTCTCTGCCTGGGCCAGGAACACGCAGCTCTCGCCCTCTCGCAGTTGGTTATCTTTAATTGTCTTTAATTCGTCTAATAAACTGACCTGTGTGAGTATTAATTCAGCACTAGCGGGTAGTTCGGTAGAACAAAATGTCTTTATTCCTTTATATCCGCGGGACTCGCGTTGCGTGTGGCCCTGGTATACGTCTCATTTGCAATCACACCCTGCTTCAAACACGGTCACGTTAAAACAAAGTATTCACTCATCCATAAAAGATCCATTGGCTTGACGACAAGATCGATAATTTAGCTTGATGCTTTGTGTCATCGATTTACGCCTTTGTTATATTAAGAGGTTAGCGACCCCTGGTGGTGACAAATCCTACATATTGTACCTTTAAATACTTTTTTTTTTTTTACACAAGCCAACCAGGCCTTTTAGATTGCCTGAAACAGTTTTAGATATAAGTAACTTAATCTACAGACAGAATAGAATATTTGCAATACTTTACAAAATGTTTATTGGTTTTTAAAACCACTTTTTAAAAAAAATCAACATCAGTAAGCACATTTAATACAAAAGAATGAAGAAAATCTTGCAAAAATGTCTTAAATTTATCAAACTACCATAAAGAGTCTGTACATAAACAATAACAACATAGGGAATAGCAAAAGTAAGAAAGAAAGACACAGGAAACGTAAGTTTTACCAGGTCAGTGAATAATACAGTCACAATTCTGGCCTGCCTCTTCATTAAAGTAGAAATAGTAGTGCTTGTTCAAAAACAAATGTTCACATACATACTTTAAGTGGAAGGAAATAGTACATGAAGACTTAAAATAAATGTAAAAAACATTGAGTTATTTCAAAACAATTAAACGAGTGAACTTTCTTCTGTTGAACAGAAATTCTTATGTTATTTTGAAGAGTCATGACATTTATGTACAGTGATTCTCAACAAATGCATATTTACGATTTTGATAATGTAATGAACGTTTGATTATTAAACGTTCAAATTATTTAATTAAACATTTGAATTGCTTTCACTTATTTACATCTAAGTACTTCTTCACCAAGATCCTCATAGGACTCTTTTTTTTTTACTTAAATCTTTTTTTCCAAAAAGTAGTTCTTCAAAACAGTCTACTGAGGCTTCATGTATTGCACTGAAATTCTCAAAGAAGCTCATTGAAGAAATTAGTGCAATAAAAGGAACCACTAGAACTTTGCGAATTTCCAGTTGTTACATTTCCAGTGTTAATCCCTGTTTATCAAAAAAAAAAAAAAGAAAAAGATATGCAATCTCATAATATAAAACCACAGTACATATTTTAAAGTCCATGCTATATTCACACACAAAAGCACTCTTCTGCAAAATGCAATAAAAAAACTGAAAAACCAATTAATAATAAATAGAAAACAATGCTTAAATTAAAACACACACACATCTATATCTATACAGAGATGTCTAGTTGTGTAAAATATTAATTGTAACAAAAACAAAACAAAAAAACTGTCAAGGACCATTGATCACTATTATCAATATGAGTGTTAGTCAAACTGGTAATACATTGTTAATTTTTTTTTCTTTTTTGCTTTTATAAATGGAGCTTATTTACAGCGCATAAACAGTTCACTAGTCCACTTTCTTCATCCCATAAGAATCGTCCTGCTACAAATACCAGAAGTATGAAGTCTGACATGATCAGTAGATAAAATTCAAGTGCTACAGACTTATGCAAATGCCACTATGCATTCACATAACAAATTCACTTTTCAACCTCACAATCTTGGCCCCATTTCAACCTGGGTGATATTTCCACAAATTCATTTTAAAACATGCACCTTAAAAGCTGGGGTAATAATTCAATTTGAATGTGGTGATTACTTCAACATTTACTCCGTAACTCCAAAACTTGTCTTTGGTAAGGAAGTAAGGCTAAGATGGACTTTAACTATACCACACTCAGAAACAAAGCGTATGCTCTGATATTCTGAAGGCAGTCAACTAGTCGAGTGCGTCAGTACAGCATGGTACGGTAATGGCCATTCGAATTAAATGTCTTCATTCCAGCTTTAAAATTAGCACCGAGTTTGTTTATTAGTAATGTGATCTGGGTAATTTCAGTTTCCTGATGTTTTTACAGCTGGTACGATCTTTTGATTAAGGGGTAAAGGCTCTTTAATAGTGCATGTTATAAATAAGTTCCTGAATGAAGAGCTCAAATAGAAAACAGTCATTGAAAATGCCAAAACAAGGCATGTGCATGAGAGCATATATACGTCAATGAATATCATTTATGCAAACTGCTAAATGACAAGCATCAATTGGGGGGAAATTCATATGAAGTCAAAATGTGGCTAATCATCTTTTTGTTAGCCTCATTAATGCATAGTTGACAATAAAACACACATTTGAGATGGTTTTGAAAACTGTCCTAATTTTATATATATATATATATATATAATCCACTTTGGCATTTTGGTTTCACCAGTTACTATTAACCCTCCCCCATTTTTCCTTCTAATTCTTCCATTTAAAATGAGACCTTTTCTCAGTCATATTCAAATTGCAAATACAATATAAAGGTGCCGGCTAATGCAATAACCAGTGCCATTATTATTCAATGATTGTGTACGAAAAAATAAAAATAAAAATCACAGCCTGTTCTGTGGGATAAAATCTGAATGATCTCTTTAAATCTAGAGACTGGGGGAAACCTGAGATGCAGCTCAGGACAGCATATTGAAAAAAAAGGCTTTCATGGATTTCAATTTAGTTAAATATTAACATATACCTGTTTATTTTAAATAGCAAAAGTGCACTCATTTATTCATTTTGAATATTAATCATCAGCCATCTAATGTAAAAAAAACCAAAACAAAACAAAAAACACTTTTGTGCAAGTAGCTGCATACATCCCAATTGACAGTGGCAATAAGAACGAAGCTGCAAATATCATTTATCTTATTACACACAAATAGAATTTGTAATTTGAGCCAACAAGTTATTACTTTTTGAACAGCTGCTGCTGGTATAAGTTGAAATATTTCGATATTAAGCGTCACCTGAAAGCTTAAAGGCATACTCCACACAAAAATGAAAATTCTGTCATCATTTACTCACCCTCAAGTTGTTGCAAACCTGTATGAGTTTCTATTTAAAGAACCTCATACAGGTTTGCAACAACTTGGGGGTGAGTAAATGATAACAGAATTTTCATTTTTGGGTGGAGTATGCCTTTAACAAAGCTGATGCGCTCTTCCCTTATTCTCTGTTTACTGAAGGACAAAACAGATGTTACAGTTATATGTTCAAAGCTGTCACTTATTATGGTTTACTGCAAATGGAAGCACCGATTTTCTTAACAGAGTGTAAAAAGCTAATTAGATGAGGTAAAGTACCCCATACAGCTGGTGTAACCTCAAAATACAAATAGTTTTCTTTAAGATAAAGGGTTAAAAGGAAATTCTTATTTTCCAATTTTCAATAAAATGCCCTTTGACTGCAAAATGTTCAAAGAACTATAAAAAAGTTGCGTAAATTAATGCACGAAACAGCGTTGAGGCATAAAAAAGCTTTCTGATGACTCCTTATGTAAAGCTCTGTGGTGGGTTTTCTTTACAAAACTGGTGGGAAAGAGGAGGTAAAATGTGACAGCACTCCCCGGTTAGACTGTGTTGCCCTAACCATTGAGACAAAACCCCAACGATTTTGAAAGCACAATAATTTCTGTTCAGCCTGGCACTTCAATATGGACCTGTATCACGATGTCCAGGGGCTTACTGTAGTAGGTGGTGCACAACAAAGAGGTGAATACATACATCAATGTGATTTCAAAAATGCGTACATAGAAACCTATACAAATTTTAAAAACAACACAAAAGCACAAATTAACCCAACATTTCCACCGTTGCCTGGTCTTTACTCTCCAACCAGTCAAAGCCAGCAGAATTCACAGTCTCGCTGCAAATCTGTTGAAAAAGTGGGTCATTCTTCAGTTCCTCCAGTGTTGAGTCTTCATACTGTCCTGGCTGCTGACTAGGGTCAAAAAGAAGGTTGGTGTCCAATGTATTTAAGTCATTTATGCCACCGGTGAGCTCAGAGGTTAGTCGCATATCGCTGGGAAACTCTGAACCCCCAGCACTGAGCTTTGATCCTTGATCCACAAGCTGTGAGCTAGCCTTCAAGCTTTCCTCATTTAAAAGATCTTTAACAGTTCGGTCTAAATCCAATGGTTGCTGGTTCTGATGTTGTTGGAGGTTTTGCTGTAGGGGCAACAGTATGGCCTGACTCTGTTGTTCCTGCCCAAGGAGCTGCCGTCTTCCTAAGTGCTGTTGCTGTTGTGACGGCTGGTGCTCCCCTGAGGATGATTGTGCTTGGCTTTCGTCTACAGAGAAACTCATTGGCTCCTCCCTGGCATTTTTCATGAGGTAACCAGGCTTTTGGGACTCAAAGGCTGATGAACAAGGTGAGATCAGAGCTTGGTGGCTGGCACTACCAGGAAAGCTGGGCACTGTGGTGGTCTCCAGAATCTGGGTGAGATTCATGCGGGCAGTGTAGTTGGACGGCATGTTGTTGATTCCTAGGCCACGTACAGAGTCGTCTCCATCGACATCCATTTTGCTGATGAGGACGTTGGTGATATTTTTGGTATTAATCTGCTGGCCTGATTGCATTGGTAGAACCTCAGACTGCATCATCACGGTGACTGGAACGGACTGACTCCTCTGTGCCATGCTGCTGACACTTGCATCAGGGTCAAAGTTAGAAAATATGTTTAGCACTTCAGGTGTTACAGGGGAGTTGAAAGGAGAGACCACCGAGTTGGGAACATTGGGAGCTTGAGTCCCACTCAAGTTGCGCTGCCTGACTGCTGGGCTAACGCTGCGGCAACGAAATGTTCCAGACCCCGAGGTGGTACTGGCTTTGTTGTCAAGGGGTGCTGGGACAGCAAAACCCTCTTTCTTGTTGAGGCTAGCCATGCTTGCCACTTGATGCTGGACAGGTGAAATGGGTGTCAAGCGGCTGATATGCGTGTCATGATGTCTGCTTTGCGGTTGACAGGTCTGGCCCGGGATGGCAAAGGCGTGAGGCTTTCGAAAGTGGTCATCTACCAGGTCTTGGTAGCTGGGCAGAATGCTAATGCAATTGTTAGAGTTCCCACCACTGTTATTGTACCCACTGTTCATCCACTCCAGTTTAGTCTTATCTGGATGCGTTGCCATTGGTCTTTGCATGGGCTTGACAGGGCTCGAGGAGACAGTTATTCCATCATGGTATCCAGTGATGCTGGAGTTAATCGGAGTGAATGCAAAAGGGTTCCTGCATTCCACTGGGCTGGGTGGGACACTACTGCTGCAGTTGGAGTGTGGCGTGCCAATAGGAGTTTGTCGACTACTTCCAAGAGCACTGTCGACCGGAGTGGTGGGGACTAGGCGCAAACAGGGGCTTTCGTGCATCAATCCCTGGCCGTTTCCCATTATCTCCGAAGTGGGAGTAGGTGTCGGAGTGGGTGTTTGGATTGGGGTGCTCCTGCTATGAGCAGAGCTGTAGTACAGGGTGTTAGTCTGGAAGGTAGACATTATGGTAGTCTGCATGGTTTGATGCTGGCCTTGCAGTGAAATATCCACACAGTTGCTGAAACTTTGTATGCTATTGCTCATTTTCATCTGCTCTTCCATTTGTACAAGTTCCTCGACAATGCTATCCTGGGTCATGTCATCATCATTAAAGGGGTAGTAGCCAACGTTGGCCTGAGTTCCATAGTCAATCATCTGAGCCTGTTGGTTGGCAGGAGAGGGTTGAGCAATCGCAGGAACATGCTCCATCACTGGGGTGGACATTTGCTTTGGCTCAGACACCATTTGCGGACCATAGACTTCTTGATGTTTTTGAGTGCCATCTTGTGGCTCACTTTCCCAAAACACATGCTTCAGTTCATATACCGAGGAGTCGTCGGATTGATCTATAAGCAAATTCTTTGAGTTTTTTGTTACTTGTTGTAGCAATGCTAGACCTGGAGCACTAACAGTACGGGTGACCTCAGCTCTACCTTCAATTCCTGCGGAAGATCCTTCCCATCTCCCTTGGGAGATACTTCGCGGCCTGCTAACAGTCTGAAACTTTGTGTTCCCTACTGATGTCTCCTGACTTGATGTAGAGGGGACAGGAACTCTATAATCCACAACTGATGAAGCTCCTTCCCATCTTCCCTGGGAGGTGCTTTGTGGCCTGCATATTGTCTGGAAGCCAGTATTCCTGACCGGAGCTGCAGTAGCTTTGCCTATGGCTGTAAGAGGTGCACTTTCTGGCCTGATTGGAGTGCATGATCTTGGAAATTGCTTCATCATTATTTCAGACTTCTGTTCATCGGATCCACTGGCTGATGGCACAGAGATGTTGGCTTTTTTAACAGGTGTTGGGCTCAAATCAGTGCATAAGCCAGGTCTCTTGTGAGGGCTCTTGGATGCCAACACCACATCTTTGGGTGACGTCACAACTGCATTACTGCTGATTGATTGAGTGCTGCTTGTGTTTTGGTACAAAGTGCTTTCATTAGTGTTAAATGTATTGTTACTGCCAGCAGCCAGAGTATTGGCACTAAGAAGTGTCCTCCCATTGCATTTGGTCCCTATGTACAATCCCAGAGAGCCCTTGTCAAGAGGAGTAGGTACGCTAGTTGCTCTGGGTTTAAGAGTTCCTGACTGTTGTACACCACCTACGGAGTCTGAAGTAGTTGCCAGCCTACTAGTGCCACCCTGCTCTTGACCACTTCCAACTATGGCTTCGATATTTGTTTTAGTGTCGATGACAGGCATTGTGGTTGAACGTCCGGATCTTGCCGAAACTGATGACATTGCAGCTATAGACCCACTGCGAACACGCGTAACTGGCTGTGGATCATCACTGAGGCTGGCCACTCCAGCAGATGAAGGTCTGACTTTGTTGCTGGTAGGGGTATCTGCTGGTGTGTTGGCACCACTTCCATTAGAGCCCAGAGATATGGTCGTCATTTTGACAACATTGACCGAACTGATGTGCGGCGTCGACATTACCGGCTTGAGGGGGCTGTTGGTGATAAGCAGGGTTGGCGAGCGCAGGGTGATGCCACTTGAGGCAGATGGTTTGGGCAGGATTTGGGCATACCGTTGTCGTGCTGACCGGTCACTTACAGGACTAGCTGGGATGTTATGAGGTGTCTTGGGACACTGCTTAACAGGCTGCACTGACTGGGTAACCACTTGAAAGTTTACAGGAAGAACTTTACTGTCTGCAGCTGCCATAGGAAGAGGGCTAGGGGACGTTAACTGCTTACTCCTCTGAACCTGCATGAAATACAAAAAGGAAAATAAGAGAAACATTAGTTAAATAAATATTAAATAAATAGGTGTTATTGTTAAATTATTTATAAAACTACTATAATCTAAATTCAAATGTGAACTTTTTTGATATTTTTGTAATTTTGTGTAAAAATTGTAGTTTACTGTGATGGGGCTGGAAACAGCTGCAACCACAATCCCAATAGGTTGAGGCGAAAGAAGAGCAGGACTTCCGCAAGGTATGCCTGTCCCTGCCCCGAGAGTTATGCCCCCATCTACCCTCCTGGCCTGAGCTTCACCAGGGAGTGGAGAATGTAGTTTCTGTTCCTGCTGCTTCTTCTGTATCTTCCTTTGTAGTTGCTGTTTGGCATCTACTGAGGGTGAGACCAGGGTTTTAACCTGAGGCTGGAATGAGTGCGCATCGGCTGTGGGAGCGAATGCAGATGATTGAATGGACATCTTTGCTCCTGTGGGAAAAAAAAGAAAATCAGTTGTAGAATTATGACAACATTAAAAAATAAATGAAATACATTTGTTTTTCCAAGAAACATATGCACTTATTTTTAGTTAGGTTTGTCTTGTGTTTGCTAGCCACAAGGTGGAGACATTTCCAAGTGTAGGTACATGGAGTGAAGTGCTGGGCTGTTACAAGTTTACTGTACCTGAGGGGGAACCGGTCATCACAGTAAGAGCAGCCACAGACTTAGTTCCAATGTAGTGGCTGTTCAAAAGAAACCGAGCCAGATCGTCAATGCTGTCAAACTGCCGACTCAGCACTTTCTGTGCCCACTCGCACACCAACCCACACGCGGCAATGCGCACCTCATCTTCTGCACTTGACAGTTGACCAGTAGCTTCAAACACTTCACACTGACAATGAAAAATCAGCACAAATTTTCTAGGCTTTCATACATGCAATTTTAGGTATTTGACAGATGATATTAAACATTATAATGGTAAGAGTGATAAAATTGCAGCGAATCAAAGACAAGACAAGAAAAGATGAGTAAATAAATGAAAGAGAAAAAAAAGAGTAACTCACCCCATCACCTGATTTGTGAAGATCTAGGTTGGGTAGAGAAGGCATGTGTACACAAGCCTTCTTCCTAAGTCCACTATAGCAATATGTTCACAGAAGTCAAGGACAGTACCACATCACAGTGCTTGACAGTTAATGAATGCATCTACACTCTTCAGTATGAAAAGGTTGGGTAAGAAAATGGACCATATGTTGGCCTACAGAAGGTTTTTGATCTTATGCACTCTAATTGTACTTTTGTCACATGAACATGTCACAGCTTAGAATGAAAGCTGATATATTTTCCAGTTTTTGTTCCTAGATGTACACAGTGTGTGTTATTACATCAAACATGACCATCAAAAACCTTACCGATATGGCAACTACAGTATTGTTTGGAAAAATCAATCACCAAAAAGCATGGGCTTAAATTCAATTCTCGTGCATAAGAAAATACAAGATGTCCTTTACTGGAATGCAAGCGTTGCTTTCTTGGGCATTAGAGTTGGTGAGGATTGGATTTCCGTTGCAGTAGCAACCGTCAACAACAAGCATGGTTTATTTCAGTGACGCACCACTCTGAAATTAAAAATAATATTCAAGCTCACGAATGCACTTTTAATCCTTCCTTACCCAACACCAAAAAAAAAACAATGACCACAGTTACACAACCCAATCATTTCTGAGATAGTTTTCTGAGACGTAACAGTTAAAATACATGTTGTTGTTATGTTGCTTACTATTTATGGTATCTTTTAACAAAACACAAAAATAGAAATATGAATTTAGATTCATATCACCTATTAAAAACCTCAAAATAAAATCAAGAACAAAATCAAATTTTACTTTTTCTATGAATAAGATTTTTTTTTCCCTTTAAGTTATAAAGTAGTAAATAGCCAGTACTTCCTTGAAAAACAAGGCTGTACAGAAATTAATGAAAACTTGCTGGATGTCTTTTGAAGATCCGCATTTGGCACCCGATAGTAAACAGGTTTCCTACACAGCAAAACTGTTCAAGGACTCAAAGTTTATTTTGAAACGATTTTTGATCTATATTTAGCAGCTACATGAATTACAGCAACAGATGCTTTAGTACACAGAGTTCAGGGACAGGAACATGTATGTGTGTCTGCTTTGGGGGACTGGGAAAAGGGAGGATGGGATTGTTAAAAAAAAGTTCAATTGAAGGATATTTGGATTTGCCTCGCATGCCAAGTCGCCTCGCTTTCATGGTGGGAAAGACGTTCTTCATGATCTTTCCAAAGTCTGCAGCACTGAGAGCGTGATAACCCAGGCTATCACAGTAACTCCTGAGAAGCACACAGAAAACAAAACAAAAGTATATCAACTATCAAGCTCTGTGCAAAAATACTTGCAGTACATTCTTCATAAACTTAAACCTGAACCAACTCTGGCTGAAATATTTAGCAAGATGCAAGATGGCCCAGAATTCCTGGCTTACTTGTACTCATCATAGACTTCTTGTTTAGGCAGTGATGTTTCAGGGTGCTCCTCAAGATGGTTCCGAATCCAGCTAAATGCATGCATCTGCTGGGAACGACTTGATGACATGGCGCTCTGCTCACTGATAGAAAAGAATGAAACAATACAATAACAACTATTAGAACTATAGAATAATTTCTAGCCACAGATACTATTTTGCTGATGTTTTTCTCCTACCATTAGCACATACATAATGTAGAAAAAGATGGTGAAAGCTTTAGTGAAAAGTTCCATTGCCCTCATTTTGCATTTGATTTTGGTTGGGTGTAGTTTAGAAGAACCCATAAGATCACTCACTTTTTCTCAATGCCACTGCTTGGTCCAGACGGCAACTTGAGATAGAGGTAGAGTTTTTCAATGTCTGTAAGCTTCTCCACATCTTGCTGAAAAGCAACAGAAACACAGATGACGTGTGCTCAATAAAGCCGTTATTATGCCACAATTCAAGAGTTTGAAATGTCAAGTACAGAAGACTTAGCATCAAGTACAGAAGAAACCTAAGAAAATTAGATAATCATGACATAAAAGTATAGTGACATGACAGCATTTTACTTCTTGTTACACTGAAAACAAGCTTTTGAATATAGGGAAACGGTAGCCTATCTTTAGAACCAGACAGAAAATTGTCAGGTTTGATTCAAAATTAAATTAAGGTTGATCAGATGGACCAAATAATGGACCAAAACCTTTATTTTCCAGAACAACAACTCAAAAGTTTGGGGTTGGTAATTTTTTTTTAATGTTTTCAAAGAATCTCCTATGCTCACAAAAACAGTAATATTGTGAAACAATATTGTGAATATTGTGAAATATTGTTTTCTATGGGGTTGAGGTCTGGAGACTGGCTAGGCCACTCCAGGACCTTGAAATGCTTTTTACAGAGCCACTCCTTCATTGCCCAGGTGGTGTGTTTGGGATCACTGTCATGCTGGAAGATCCAGCCACGTTTCATCGTCAAGGCTCTCACTGATGGAAGGAGGTTTTGGCTTAAAATCTCACGATACATGGCCGCGTTCATTCTTCCCTCAACGCGGATCAGTTTTCCTGTCCCCTTTGCAGAAAAACAGCCCCAAAAAAAGAAAAACAGCATGATATTTCCTCCCCCATGCTTCACAGTAAGTATGGTGTTCTTGGATGCAACTCTGCACTCTTCTTCCTCCAAACACGACGAGTTGAGTTTTTACCAAAAAGTTCTATTTTGGTTTCATCTGACCACATGATATTCTCCCAATTTTCTTCTGGATCATCCATATGCTCTCTGGCAAACTTCAGACGGGCCTGGACATGTACTGGCTTAAGCAGGGGGACGCGTCCGGCACTGCAGGATTTGAGTCCCTCTCGGTGTAGTGTGTTACTTATGGTCGCCTATGTTACTTTGGTCCTAGCTTTCTGCAGGTCATTCATCAGGTCACTCCGTGTAGTTCTGGGATTTTTGCACACTGTTATTATGATCATTTTGACCCCACGGGATGAGCTCTTGCATGGAGCCCCAGATCGAGGGAGATTATCAGTGGTCTTGTATGTCTTCCATTTCCTTACAATTGCTCCCACAGTTGATTTATTCACACCTAGCTGCTTGCCTATTGTAGATTCACTCTTCCCAGCCTGGTGCAGGTCTACAATTTTCTTCCTGGTGTCCTTCGACCGCTCTTTGGTCTTGGCCATGGTTGAGTTTGGAGTGTGACTGTTGGCAGGTGTCTTTTATACAGATAATGGGCTTTTTACAACATTACCATACAGATGTGTGCATTAAAAAATATCTTATTCTGATCTTCAGGTCTCTTTATTTCTCTTACAGCTGAGCTGTTACTAAATGTTAGAGTAACATTTAGGCACTGAACAGCTCTTCAAAGAGAATGTGTAAGATGTTAGGGTGGGGCCGAGCTGATTTAAATTCTGCCCGAGTAGAGAGCAGCAGACACAAGTCTCTCCCTCCAGGCACTGCTCCCCATTTTCACTTGCCGGCTCTTTCTCACTTGCAAATATGCCTAAACCCACAAACAATCTATAAACATTGAATAGAGATATTATAGTGGTTTTTGAAATGTGTTCAGCACCTTGCAACCATCATGAGCTACATGCAAGATTAAAACTCTGAGGCCTTTACTCGACAAGCTGGGCTGAGACCTGCAGAGCTGTGAGCAGCGAATTAAAATAAACAGACTTCAATAGGATTGTAAGGCATAACCTCAAACAGGAAGTCATCCAAGGTAAAAAATAATCCCGAAGAATACCTAATCCCTTAGCGATCAGAGCAGTCAGTTAAGCCTACATAAACAAGCCTTTGTTTTCATGGTGTCTGCCTGTGGGAGAAATGTGGGGATCTTCAAAAATCCCACAACACCACACCTCTACATCAACATCATGTGTCCAAATTACCTCTTCAGAGTAAAGGCCGTGTGAAAATAAACAATACCAACAACACACATCTTATGAAACTCAGGGAAAGACTGTGGGGAAATGCACCTGTCACTTAAACATCTCTTCATCAGTGATGGCATCATCACACTCTGCTGATTCTCTCGCCCTCCCCTTTCCATCAAATTCTAAGAATAGTTGTGTCTCTCTGTCTTTTCCATTCGTCTCTTCGTTGCTAAGGGTTGATGGCTAGTAAATAGCTAAAGTTATCAACCACTGAGCGCCGTTAGCGTTAAAATTGGAGAGGGGTAAGAAAACTAAGTAAAAATGGCACGAGAATGCAGACGTCTCGGAGCCAAGTGGACAACTCTATTTAAGAGAGGACTTGGCATGACTTTTTAAGGGTGGACAAACATATCATAAGCATGTGGAAAACAAAAACAGCACACACACGCTACCGTTTAAAGGTTTGGCGTCTGAAGATTGTTCTATAATGTTTACTAATTGTTCTAAAGTTTTTGAACGTCTCTTATGCTCACCAAAGCTAGATTTATTTTATCAAAAACACATTTGCAAAAAAAAAAACTAATACTGTGAAATATTATTGCTATTTAAAATAACGGTTTTCTATTTTAATATATTTTAACATGTAATTTATTCCTGTGATGTCAAAACTGAATTTCCAGCATCATTACTTCAGTCTTCAGTGTCACATGATCCTTCAGAAATCAGTTCTAAAATACGCTGATTTGCTGCTTAAGAAACATTTCTTGGTATTAATGTGAAAAAGGTTGTGCTGTTTCATATTTTTGTGGAAACCACGATACGTTTTTTAAAGATTTCCTTTGATGGATAGAAAGTTAAAAGAACAGCATTTATTTAAAATAGAAATATTTTATTATAAATGTTTTTGCTGTCACTGTTAATGCATTTAGTGCATCCTTGCTGAATAAAAGTATTCTTTTTTTTAAATCATAATATCATAGTATTTTACAGTAAGCCAAACTGAAAGACTCATGTACTTTTGATTGTCGCTGATTTTTACAATAGCTTTGTCGAAAGTGTTTTCAACCTTATCATTCATTCATCAGTCTTTCAACTTCGAGATGGAGAAGAAATTGCCAAACAGGTCATGACAATGTTAGGGAGATCCTTTAACTCATCATCACTATAGTTCATTCATGCAGGTGTAATGTCCTCTGGGGAGTGTGAAGGCTCCTTACTCAGCAATACTGAGCCTACTAGACATGCATGAATAACTCATGCATTATTCAAAAGGACTGATCCCACATGGCCACATCACCCAGTTCTTTCTGACAAGCATACAGAAGTTTATCACAAGCAAATTCTTCCAGGCCGGATGCCAGAACAATTCAATACTGGGACAAAGTGCTGATTCAGTAACAGCGAGTGAACATGATGAATTGAATAATTGTACAATATCCAGCATGTTTTACATTAACCGCTTAAAGAGATAGTTCATCCAAAACATATTCTGCATCATTAATGTCATTCCAAATCTGTATGAAATTATATCTAATGTGGAATACAGAAGATGATATGTTGAAGAAGAACATCTCAGCTTTTTGTTAATAATATTAAAGAACAAAGTTGTTTTGGATCCCACTGACTTTCACTGTAGAAACAAAAGCGGTTGCAAATATCTTCCTTTATGTTCCATGCACCATAACAATTGAAACAAATCAAACCCGTAAACCTGTTTGTTATAAAGAAACCTTACCATAAAGAAACCTTTTTTTGCTCTGAATTTCCAATTTACAAGGTTGGCAACTGAAATATTATGAACAATTTTAAAATATTATTATTTTATTTCTTTATTTTTTGACTGACACTGTTAGTAACATGTAAATATGAGATAAGTTGAACAGTAGAGCTTTGTGGGGTACTACTATGGAATGAAAGTTTCATAAGAGGAGGCTGATGCAAGACTCAGCGAGGGCTGGCAACATCCTACAGAGGTCAACAGCGGCAGACTAGACGAGGAGGGGGCGGATAAGGACAGAGGAGGTGAGCAGCTGACACAGGAAACCCTGTCTAATATCTGGAGAAGATTTCATGTTACTTTTACCTTGAGGGGCGACACAGACCGCTGTCAATTTGGCTTTCCCTCATAGGTCACCACAACTCAAAACATTTAATGGTTGCAGTCCTACTTCAACTGATGTGAACTGTCATCAATTTCTCAGCAATCCCTATATTACACAAACTCCACTGCCATGCACACTTAGGTGACATTTGTGGGACATTCCCAAAATTGTGAGCTTTGTCTCACGTCCTGGACAGGGGCGTCAATTGGATATGCCATACTGTACCTTGACTGCCTGGTTAGGTCAATGCTAAGTAATATATTTTTAATGCAGGACTAAATGGAGTTATATTGCTATGTGTAACATTTCATTTGTTATCATTAATATAAGAGAAAAGCAAGTAAATTAAAGAGATCAGGTTGTTATATTCATGTCACTTGAGTTCAACGGCTTTGCAAATGTGTCTGTTTACAATGTGTTTTTGCAGCATGAAAGTCCGCAGCATTTTTTGCAATGAAAGTCTGTGTCCTTTCATTTGCAATTTTGAAGAAAATTTTCTTATTCATGAGGCTTTGTGATTTTTGAGAAAGATACAAAAATAGATGTATTAAATGTTATAAAAGTGATTTGACATTGAAAAAGTATAAAAAATAAATCCAAAAGTAAAATGTTTGAAAAAACTAATGGCCAGCAGCCATCTACTGGTTTTAGAGGTCATTTAATGTCTTTTATAATTTTCAAGTATAAGGTTTTGTTTTTCATCAAGTGTTGGTTTTCCTACGTCATGAAATTCAGACTTTTGAGATTTCAAGAGCTGGAAAAAGTTGTGTGAAGTACATGAAAAGGACTCCAGATTCCAGATTAATTGAGAATCATGATTTTTGTTTTGTTTCAAACAGATCTCGATTCTCCCACCCTTCTGAGCAGACAACTATAGACAACTACTTTCTCCAGAGGAGGAAGGGACAGCACTCACTTTCAGTTTGTGTTTATCAAACCTAATGTAATATTTGCTGTAGTCTACATTATTAACAAAAAATAAAAAATGTAGTTGTCCAACCTTAATATTCGATTCAGCAAGTCAATATCTTAAAATTAACCAAATAATTCAATTTGTTGTGGTTTATCGAACATTTGCAAGTGTTACCTAACCATAATTTTACCTTTTACCATAATGTTAGATAAAGCTCAGTTTTTTTGTATTATAAATTATGTTTGTTTTAAAATATGTATGTTTAAATTATGTTTATGTCAATTACTACAGTATTCTCATTGAATTATTATTAATTGTATTTCCAGTGAAACAACATTTTTCATTGATATAAAATACTCACCAAAATGCAATCCACCTTTGATTGTACAGTTTTGCTGCAAAAAAAAAAAAAGACAAGAGAAATAATCAGCATGACACAAGGGTAACTTGAGAAACATTCATAAAGCTGGCTTTATTAATAAATCATTGGCATTCAAAACATCTTTCCATCCTCTAACCCGTCGGCCTCGTTCGGCTCAGACCAATATATCCTCAGGAACACATGTGCTTACGCACAAAAAAAAGTATCTTGCTTTAGTGTTCCATCAACCTGGTCTATTAATATTCCTGCCAAACTGAATGTTTTGACCACCAGGAACCGGAATGAACCAGTATGGAATCTATATACAGGTATGGAACAGTAGAGAGAATCAAATTTGCATTCAGAGTAATGTAAAGATAATTTCCTTGTGATGGCTACATTCATAAATTGAACATTCAAAGGATACTATATTCTGGGTACTACAGTCACAGGTCAAACTGCATTAAAGGTGAGAATTATAAAGAATGACCCCTTGCAAAATGCGCACACGCATTTCTCAACTAACCAGAAACATTTTCTCTTCCATTTCCATCACCATCGCAAGAAATGTCATGTCAGGCCGCACAGTGGCTGTACAACAAGATGGTGTGAGGACAACAGAGAACAGGGCATTTTGAATTCAGTGTATTTACTGGTTGTTTGCATGAGCTGCAGATAAAATATACACATAGTGCAAAACAATAAATGGTACTTTAAAGGACAAGTTCGGTATTTTACACTTAAAGCCCCGTTTTAAGATCGTTTCTGAATAGAACGGTTAAGATTGAAAATTGGACACATGCTGCTGGCCCGAGAATTTTCGGTTTCTGTGGTAGCACCCACACAGTTCACACAAACATCACAGTTACGTCACTGCAGTTCTACATGCATTGTGGTGAAAGAAAAACAGTGGTAGCAAGTGGAGGAAAAAAGGCAAGATGCCTTTGGATTTAAGGATGTAAAAAAAAAGATGGTCTTCTTTATTACAGCTTCTTTATAACAGGCAGGACAGATAAAACCTGCGACGAATACCCTACTATTAAAAAATGAATTTGATGAAAACAGTACTCACATATGAAGTTCATACGAGGCATAATGTATTAGCCCATACAGTTACAGCATGAAATATTTAAACCTATATCATTTTACACATAACATTTAGATTTTTAGATCACAATTCTCTCTTTTTTCCTTGCAATTGCGAGTTTATATCTCCCAGTTCAGATTTTATAACTCGCAATTGTGAGTTTATATCTCCCAGTTCAGATTTTATAACTCGCAATTGCGAGTTTATATCTCCCAGTTCAGATTTTATAACTCGCAATTGTGAGTTTATATCACAATTCTGAGGGAAAAAAGTCAGAAGTACTGGATATAAATCACACTTGCAATTATGATTTTTCTTATCAGAATTGTAAAATATAAACTGAAAATTTCAAGAAAAAAAATCTGAATTTGTTTGTTATTTAAAATATCTAATGGATGAACTCGCGCCTTGATTGGACTCAAATTATTTAATTACACGCTGTCAATCATGGTAAAATAAAACTTGACAGTTTTATGGAGACCACCATGTTTGACACTGTTGCTATGGTTACTGCTAGAAGTTAGTTAGAATGCGGTTGTGACATTCAAGCAGCGACTTTATACAATTTACAATTAACGCTAGATTAATCAATTGAATTTTTTTTTTTTGGGGGGGGGGGCCCAAATTTTACAGCCCAAATTTCTCTGGCCCTGGCCCTGGGCCATCAGGCCATCCTCCTGTAAAGCTCAGATTTGCTAATCACCAAAGCTACACCACACATAATGGCTTTAAAATTATAGGACATCCAATCAGGCAGCGTGTTGTTTCAACATTCTGACATTTTAATCCCATATAAAACCTTTCAGGCTTATGCCATAGGCCAAAGCCAAATAGCATTTGTGTTCTTAGAGAGTCAGACATATAACTGTCCCTATGAACGAGGGAGGTCAGGGAACTAATGAACTGTTACTAGGTGAGTTGTCGTTTGTTCTCATGTGGCTTCAGGCCAGGTAAAACTCATTAAACTGTTTCTAGGTAGTCTTGAAGCAGGTTTAGGTTCACACCACTGTTGTCAAGGCAGCCAGTATAAACAGTAGTTCCCGTTAATGTTACTTCCTGTAGCAACACATGTTATTATCAGACTGTTTCAAGCAGACACCTGATTGAGACTTACTTAATGAGCTAAACATGCAATCATCAACAGCAAAGTTTAACACTATTAGCCCGGTGTTCACATGATACACAGATAAATGGTTTAGAGAGCAGTATGTCTTAAAGGTACAATACGTAGGATTTTTGCAATAAAATATCCCAAAACCACTACGCCAATGTTATATATTTTGTTCAGCTAATTATTTACAACATCCCCAAAGTTTCCAACTAATTGTAAATCGTGAGAAAATTGCGATTTTAGCCAAGGAAACGGGACATGTCAGCAGGGGTAAGGAGTCGCCACGGTTTCCACTCGTACTGCCATACTGCCCTACAAATTAGATGTTTATGTAATGAAAATTATCTATAGCAAAATTTTGAGCTCAAACTTGACTTTTGACCACTATTTTAAAGTTACTGTACTCTGCCTTTGTATTGTCAGCAAAAAGTGAGAAGTCATGCCAAGGCAAAAGGCAGTAACTTCCACATTATCAATATTTGGTTGCTGATCATTAACGAAAACATTATAGTAACACCTGTATAAAATCTAGTGATCTTGGCATTTATTTTGTATGATTTACAATTACCTCTAGCCTTCTGCTTATTGTGCTTTGGTTGCATTCTGGTGGCACTATTAATACATTAGACATGACAAAATACCTCCATTGTGGTAAAGACTAAAGAGTATCTTCAAGTGGTACTGAGTGGCATAAGACGCATGCCACTCAGTACCACAGTACCACTGAACACGCATTCAAAATGATCATGATAAAACAGATCATCTTGCACATTCGACCCAGAGACTGGTTTATAGCAGTGGATCAGAAAGACAGATACTTTCACAGGCGTTCACCGAGATTCTTGTCCGAAGGTGTCACGGTCTGTTCATGAAAAGTAGCCAATGCAGTGCTTTACCCCTTAAGTAGTCTTTTCAGTATGCGTTGGTTTCAGTCTGCCCTATTGTGCGTGTACTTCGCTTGTCCCACGGATTTACTCCGGACGCTGTGTTTAGTATGCATGCTTTTATGTTTTGATGTTGATGTTGAACTGCACCAGCACTTCTTGCTTCATTATGTTGTATGCACCAAAATACCCTTGTTTCTTCATTATTATCACTCCCTTAGTCCTGCGTCGGCTTGACCGTGTTCATGGCGGAGCTGAAGACACCGGCGAAGCTTTGGCACTCTACCGGCTAGATGCATGATTGATTCAACTAGGTCTGGTACCCGAACTGGGTGAGGCAGGGCTTTAGTTCTTTGTTGTATTGACCAGCTACGGCATGTGTAACATTTTTCTGTCAACTCTCTGCAAATATCCTTCGCGACTGATATAACACGTTTGTGGATGGAGCGGGTTAAGAGCATACTAAATGTTCTTACTGCATTACTGCTGGACAAAGCTGAGGACATCAGAAGTTACAGGGACGGATGGTTGCTGTAAAAGTACACAAGCTACGTATGTATTATCGGAATTGTTTGTCAAGCACATCCCACAGATGCTCAGATGGATTGAGAGCTGGGGAATTTGAAGGCCAGAGCAACATCTTGAACTCTTCATTATGTTTCTCTAACCATTTCTGAACAATGTGTGCAGTATGGCAGGGTGCATTATCCTGCTGAAAGAGGTCACTGCCATCAGGGATTAGCATTGCAGTGAAGCGGAGTCGTTGACCCACGTTGCATCCTGGTGTCATCACTTCCCCAGGTAAATGGCGTATATCCACATGAAATTAAGGAAAACGGGGTTCAATGCACCAGACAACCTTCTTCCACTGCTCCAATGTCCAGTTGTTCTGATGCTTAAGAACTGATGCTTTGAAAATGCAACAGTGGACAGGGGTTATCGCGGGCCACATAAGCAGCAGAGTGTAATGTCGTAACTTGCATATTCCATTCAACTATCATTAACATTTTCTGTGACTTGAGCCACAATAAACCTTCTATCAGTTCTTTGGACCAGACAAGCACCGATTTGTTAGGTATTCACCACTGCAGCGCTGACCAGGAGCATCCCACAAGCCTTGCAGCGTAAGCAGACACTTAACATGGGAGTTCACTACACTACATTTAATTTAGTAAAAATGATTGCCAAATATGAACAGAAACTCAAAGATCTTTACAACAAACTATCAAAATATAAGTATGGTTTAACTTGAAGAAATTTACAGAAATATATTAATATTGTAAAGCAACATGTACATCTCAAAGTAAAAAAAAAACAATAATAATAGAAATAGTAATAATAATAATTTATTAAAACTTCTGTTGTGCACAATTTATTTGATGAAAATGCAATGTTTTTTCGTAAACCTCTGTGATAATTACGGTGTGGAGAACCTCCAAAGAGGCTTAACACCAGGTCCGTTGCTTGCCCAGAATGAAGCACGACGGTGGACAAGTCATGGTTTGGGCTGCAATATCATGGCATTCCCTACTGTGCTTGATGGGCGTCACTGCCAAGGATTGCCAAACCATTCTGGAGGACAATGTGCACCTTATAGTTCAAAAAATTTGTAACCTGAAGGGTGTCCCGTGTATAAGCATGATAATGCACCAATACACGCAGCAAGACTCGTAACAGAATGGGATGATGAACATGAAAGTGAAGTTGAACATTTCCCACGGCCAGCACAGTCAGTCACCAGATCTATATATTTTTGAGCCACTTTGGGGTATTTTGGAGGAGCAAGTCAGAATATATTTTCTTCCACCAGCATCACAGAGACAAGGCCACTGTTTTGGAAAAGGAATGGCTCAAAATCCCTTTGGACACTGGAAATGACTTGTATATGTCATTCATTCCCAACATAAATTGATGCTGTAGGAGGACCTAAACCACTTCCCAGGTAAACTGCATAAATGTACACAGCTGTCCACATGATATAAAGAAAAATGGAATTTATTGGACCAGACAATAAATTACTAAGATAAATTATTGGGGTCTAAAACCAGGTGTTTTGGTTTCATTGTCCAACTCTTATATGCATGATGCATGTAGTGTATGTGTATATATTTCTTTAAATATATAATTACAATAGACATTCAAAGTTTGTTTTTTCCTGTAAACAGTGGCCTGATTTAAGCCACAGACTCTTATCCTGTCGGTCACTGCCCCTCCCCCGAAGATCCCCTCCTCCAGCTGGCCGCATGTGCTCTGATCATAACAGGAACGTAAACAACCGCCTGAGAGAGAGACAGATAGACAGAGCGAGGGAGAGACGGGGAGGTGGGGGGGGGAGGGGTGAAGGGTCACTGTGTCACTGGTTAGAATGGACAGCATGAACATCTCTATCTTTTACTCACAGTAAGGTTGTCCTGGGAGAAGGGCAGAGACCTGTGAGCTTCATGGCTAATTCCACATGAACAGAGTGCTGACTGAGAGCAGCCAGACATTACAACAGAGAATAACACTACTGCTAGTCAGCATGACCTACATGTGTGATATTTGTGTGTCAGTGTGTGTGCTAGAGAGATTGGGGATGAGAAAGCTCTCTCTCTCTCGCTCTCTCTCTCTCGCTCTCTCTCTCTCTCTCTCAGTGGGGTTTTCTATCTGTCAGAGAGAGATAGAAAACCCCACTGAACCTGATGAACTCAGCTACTACTGTGCTGCATCTCATAACCTCTTGTGTGCACAAAAGGCCTGATATATTTCACACCAGTTTGTTCTTTGATTTCAATTGATGTTCGTTTAGAGCTTGTTTGTTGAGAGTGAGTTTCCAGAATGGTCGCTCTGGTTGGTAAACACCTTTTGAAATACGTTTGGTCTGTGCTGGTTGGGTAATTGACTTTTTTTAAAATCAAGTAGAATTTCTATAACTCTGTGTGTTGAGCTGCAGTCCGTAGCTTTTATGGGGTTAAAATGATCCAAAATACATATTTGAGAAACTACATAACCAGCCAGTGTTCAAAAGTATCTGCTTGCCTTAGCTTGAATTCAAAGCGGTAAGCTTAATAATGATTTTAATTCCAGTGGTACTGGTGGATTACCGCTGGAGATTCAAGCATGTCTTTGCGTCATTACATCACAAGACTGTACACATAAAGGAGGAGTTTCGGCTAGTAGGCTATATTGCGTTGTGAGGATGCTGGAGGTGGAGATTTATAGCCTTTTCTCACAGCACTTGATATAATTAAACTTATCAATTAGATGGCAGGTCCAGAAAGGTTCAAATGACAATTACCAGTTGTTCTGACCTGGAAAATTACGTAAAAAAGCACGAAATGCAATGGATACAGATGCAAATAAAATTATGCAGTGTTTTGCTTTCCACAATATTTTGAAAAGTCAGCAAAAAAAGTCAGCAAAACATTGGTCTCGTAACGTCTTCAAACACGGATTTATTTCTGTAACCCTGCATTTTTGCCAGCACTCTTCGTCCCAAACACTCAAAAGACATGAAACCTCCACATTGCTCCACTATGTGTATCCTTCGTCCTCCATCGCACCTATATAAGTCATGTGATCTCAGTTGGTGGTCCATCTGAGTTGACGTCACTTTTTTAATGACGTACGACTCGCATTTACTGGGGAATATCCGATTTGTGTGCTAAATGCACGTATCCGATTTATTACCATATGAGTGAGGCTGAATCCGATCTGAGAAAATAGGAATCTATGCTTTTTTTCATGCTTACACGTTCTCCGGTCATATACAATTCGTGCCACATGAGAGGAAAAACTTGGATTTGGGTCACTTGAACCATGCAGTGTAAATGGGGCCTAAAGAGACAATAAGTGTAACACTAAATCTGGTAAAACATTACACATTGCTCTTTGTAATGTTGTAAAATACATTCATGAAAAACAAGATAACAAAAATGAAAAAGATCAATTATTATATATAGACTAGTCTACTATAAAATTTGAGGCTTTTTTTTTTTAAATATATAGGTTTTATAGCGGTTTAATGAGGCAGCAACATGTGATAAATAGGACAGAACAAGAAAAGCTAATAATCTTTCATTGCGCAAAAGAATTATGATATGAAAGACTCCAATACATCATAAAATCACATCATAAAAATGATGCGTTTAAAGCAACACTGACGGTAGAGATCCACTTTTGCAACACGACAGTCGCATGTTGTCACGACGCCTCCGCACATTTGTACTTTGATGGGCGTTCCTCAAGTTTACTGTTGAAGTCAGACAAGAGAAAAAACATTGAAGTTGCACTTTTATTTGAGAGCAACGCTGACACTTTTTCATGTTTAATAATATTGTAAAGCTGCTTGCTTTAAACCAATCTATTGCATAAAGTGCTATAGATAATAAATGTGACATGTCTTGACTTTTGATTGAATTGATATGATCAGATGCTTTCTTAACTTGTTGTATTCTCACCACTGTCATTTTTGTTGTGCATTTATTTTGTTGAGAGGAAAACATGTGGCACACAGGTATTTCACAATATTTTTTTTTTACACCAAAGCAAAGAACCTAAGTATATCAGGGCCTTAAAGGTAGTGTAGGTCAGAATTAAAAAAAAAAACACAACTTTTTTTTTCCAAATTTCTTTAAACTTTCTGTATATATCAATGCATAATTAAAATCTAAGTACTCTGAAAAAGAAAGTATAAAAATCGAGTGTCTGTAGACCTCTCACGACTGTTTTAAAGACAGCTCATTATTTCCATTCACTTCACTCCCTCCCTTCTGGGCTCCTTCCAAAGCCACGCCCCCAAAACACATGAACACGCAACTCCGACAGCTGAGCTGAAGACGCATTATTTACCTGAGACGAGCGGAGAGGAGAGGAAGGAGTGCATGTAGTGACATCATGTCAGAAACACATGTAAATAAAAAAAATCTAACCATCATTATGAAGATAAACAAATAAGTTGTATTTTATTACTCACCATCAAGCTAGCATATTGATATTGGTAAAGTTTACAATATATATTTATTGATTTGCTAACGAGCTAGTTATCTATAAGGCAAAGCTAAAAACAGGTTGCATGATACACGTTTTTCCATTGTCATTAATGTATTTTAGCGTATATGTTTCATATACTAGTATATAACCGAAGCTGTAGATTGTAAATTTAAACATTTCTCGTTCTTATTGTTTTTTAGATAGCTTACATAGCAGCATAGCATTTATCCGCGGAAAACGTTAGAATGACTAGCCGAGTCAAGGCTGTTCCAGGCGGGCTAATTAGATGTGCTGCTGATCCCTGGTTCTGACAACTCCGAAAACGTCAGAACAATGTTTTAAAAAGGCGCAATCTTTATAAATAAACCACAAATTTGAGCTTTAAAAAACTAGCCTAAATTCTCGACTTAAAAACTCTTAAAATGACATTTAATGACACAATAACAGTAATATTTTTAAATTTCGCGGACTTTCTCCTCTGCTGTTGACGCAACCTACTATGAAAAGCGCTAAACAAATAAACGTATTACTTGAAAAGCGCTAAAAACAAATAAACATATAACTTGATGGCAACAAACTGCTTTTATCAAGTTATCGTGAGAACATATTTAGATCAGGCATACTATGGGGTCCTAAGGTGGGACCCATCTCTTCAGGGGGACTCATCTCTTCACCACACCGGTTCGAAATAATGAGCTGTGTTTAGTGCAGATTAAACGGTCTAGAGTCACTCGATTTTTATATATTTTTTTTCAGAGTACTTAGATTTTAATTATGCATTGATATATATAGAAAGTTTAAACAAATTTGGAAAAAAGTTTTTATAAAATTCTGACCTACACTACCTTTAACACACACACACAATCCAAATATTATATACAATACAAACTGGTATTACACAGTTTTAGAGCAAAAGTACAATTAAAAAAAAAAATCAAACCATGACATGACATTTTAAACACATACAGATATCTTAAGCACAAATGAGTATCATAGGCAGAATGCTAAAGCTATTCACACTTAGAGAGAAGCTAATAGCAGAAAAAAAGCCCAGCTGCTCATCTAAGAGGAACTGTCGGCTTCCCAGACTGCTGTGTGCAGCGGGGCGATCTAAGGTCTGGTAGTGGTACACATGCCTGGTAAACCATTGATATCTTAGGGTGCGTTCACAATTACAGTTTGGTTTTCTTCCTTCCTTTGGTCCAGACCAAAAAAGAAAATTATACCATTTTGTCCTGGTTTGCTTAGCATTAAATTTCACACTGTCATTTTTAACATCAAACCTAAAGATGTAAGATACTCAACGGAACTTACCCAACATCCAAATCAATTTTGTGTGCTCGTTCCGGCACTAAACTGTAATGGGCAACACCACTCCTGTGATGAAAAAACTAGGTAGGTATACTTGTACTTTTTAGGGTCGCATCTTGTGATGTTATGTCCAGTTTCTGGATTGTTTAGATATATTTGGTCCGTCTTGATTTGGTGCCCAAGAAACATTTGTTATTATTATTATTGAAAACAGCTATCTTTATTATGAAAACCACAGCATTTACGTAATTGCAAAACGTTGAAAAAACGTAATTGCTTTAAAAAAAACAGTAGTGTATGTGTGTATGACACTACTGTTTGTGTACACGTGTTTTGAGAGACAAGAAATATGATCAAAAAGTGCATCCAATATATTCATCTGTGTGCAAAATGACAATCTCACACCTTCTAAGTAAATCACAGAAAGACAAGAGAGGAAATGCTATGATGAACTAGTCTTCTCAAACAGGAAAACTGTAACTTTCATTAGTGAGAGTATATTCCAGATCTAATTAATTGGTTAAGATTAAATGAATTGGTCAAATAACTGTCAGTTATGTCCAAAAAACTGCATTAATCTATTTCGAATCCACTGATAACAACAGCTGAGCCCACCAAGTGCAACTATATCCAAACAAAACTGCATTCAAACAGAAAAGTACTTAACACTGTTACTTAATGACTGAATTAATAGATATTTGTCTCAGATTCCAAGGAAAAGGCAATAAAGGTCATAATATCAACAAGGTTTCACCCCACCAATAACTGTATGCGTTTATTCCAATAAGAATGTTTTAGCAAAACCACAGACATAGATCCTTCTATTGTTTGAGGCTAAAAGAGAATCATCTAACAGCAATAAAGCAGCAGTTGCGAGCCATTCTCAGAGACTGGAGCTTGGCAAAAACAGCTGGGCTTTTTGCCAGCGGTGCTATAGCTCATTTTCATTTCTCTTTGAAGGTGATTACCACCATTGTGTATGGATCTCTTCCCCTCCTCCCAATTCCATCTTATTTCCCTTCATATGTAGATGAAGAAAGATTCACACACACTGATACGGATGTACACATGAACACAGCCAAGTAAAAATAAGGGACCTTTCAAACTCAGCTTTGTGTGTAACTTGGGTGTGTAGCTGTTAATCTAAAATTACCGGACAGATTTGGTGTAAACCAAGTGACAACATCTCTAAAATAAGCTTGAAGAGCTAGGCTAAATCACAGAATTACACAGAAAGTCCAGCTCATTCTTAAACAACCCCCTCTGCTGGTCTGTTGGCAAAAATATATATTTTTTTCCTAACCAAGTGAGATTCTCAAGAATTGTCTGCTTCTTCTTTTCAGTTTACAGGGATTATTTATGCATCAATAATCTCCATCATCAATGTATAAATTACAAGATATTCCCATTAGTAAAAACCTAGTTGCTATAGGCAAATCACAATCTCTTTTCCACAAGGCTCACCAGTACCAGTGCCAAATACCCTGTTCTTTTCCACAGAGACAGTACCATGTGCCAACCAGCATGCCAAATGCAGCTCAGGGGTATCAGCTATCATAACGACACGACAGGCCTAACCTTTAGAGCTCTGCTCAGAGTGAAGGGCAAGGAGCACAGGCTGAGACTCTCCACTCATCATATGGATGTCTGTGTAAACAGTCAATCCATTTAATAGTACTTAGAGCTATAATGAACAGCAGAATTCGGGAGTGAACGACACACCGCTTCAAGTTAAAATTAAATCAAATTTACAACAGCAAAAAAATCCATCTGTGGATCATCTGTTCAATGCTCGGCCCTGGACATTAAACTGATATTGTTAAGTATTCTGTGTGTGTGTGTGTGTATTTTGTTGTTATTGTTTGGTTAAGATTAAATGAATTGGTCAAATAACTGCATTAATCTATTCCAAATCCACTGATAACAACAGCTGAGCCCACCATTTTTTCATTTCATTTTATTTTTTATTTAATAGGGACAATGCATGTTAATGAACATAAGTACAGAGTACAAAATGTAAACAAGCCGGATTATAGCAAATTGCTAATTTACGTCCATAGTCCCTAGGCAGGTACAACAACAGACAACTCACAAGACGCCACTACAACACAATACATTAAAAAAACCCACATCATAATAAATTACTAAGTAAAATGTTTACACACTAGTTGCACCAAGTGCAACTATATCCAAACAAAACTGCACTGTGCACTCAAAAAGAAAAGTGCTAAACACTGTTACTTAATGATTGGATTGATAGCAATTTGTCTCAGATTCCCACGAAAAGACAATAAAGGTCATAATATCAACATGGTTTCACTCAACTAAATGATAATTCAGTAAACAACAGCAACAGTGAATATGCTACATTGAGGGTCCCCACCCCTTTTTACAAATTTTACAATATTAGTTCCTAATGAGTACTGGATAAAACTTTAAAGATGAAGAATTATAGAGGCATACATAGTTAACACAACATTGAAGAGGTTAAAAACGTCTATTTGCTCAAGAAATTCCCATGACTTTACAATTTCACGCCAAAATACTCAGCAGAAACACAAATAATGCATACTATTGCACGTAAAGGTAAACAAATCTACGCCCCACACTGGACGTACAGTGGCCGCTGCTGCAGATGCATGTCGTTGAGAGCATGTCTCAACATGCAAAAACAAGGGTGGTGGTGAGGGGGATGGAGGCTGCAAAATAATCGTGTCAGCGTTTTTTGTTTTTTTTTTTCGCTGCCACAAGCAATGTGCACCAACAATGATCAATTCTAGGTAAAACTACTGACCTAAGACAGGTCTGGGTTGAGTGACTATGCACACAGAAGCTACACATTTTCCTCCAAAATATATACTGATAACACAAATGCATACGTTAGAACGCATGCGCTGCTTCGCTATAAACATCTTAAGCCATGGCTGCATGTTTCACGATGTCTTCTAAGCGCGTGCCCGGTGAATTAATACACATTTTGGATCACCGCAACACAACTATAATGTGAAGAGCACAATAGCTCTATATCGGATGCACTGGTGTCTACAAGGAAAGCGTGTTCGTCACACTGGCCGTTTAAATGCGCGCGGCTGTACCCGGTCGCTGCTGCTGCACGCGAGTTGTTTACCATCACTAGCGCGCCCACTAAATCTGTTAAGAGCGCGTGGTCGGGGGAAATCTTTCGCCCATTCCAAGACACCGACATTTCAATTTCTGCACACTTTCGCGAGAAGACAAAAAAGCTCTTTGCCGATAAATAACAAATACACTGTCCATGACAGCCAAGACGAGTAACCAACCTCAGATTTTAACCTCCATCTGTTCCGTCCAAAACAAACAACTTTGATAAGTTATCTTATCGAACATCATCACAATAAGGAAAGCAACGGCGAGATTAGTTCAACACACACACATAGCCTAGTTAACTTACTGTAGCCATGACTCACTGTCAAGTGGAAACGAGGGACCATCTAGAATAGAGCTAATTAGGATGGAGAGCTTTCGATTCCATTAACCACCACATATCTAGCAACACTCACTTACTGGCCATTATTCATTCAGACAGACTTACCAGATTGAGTTCTTTATTTTTAGCTGCAAAGCATTCGCCTCAGTCCCTTGCAATCCTTGAACGGCCGAAGGTCCGACCCCAGGACCAGACTGCTGCTGGTCATCAGCCATCACGATGCGACTCTGTTGAGACGAGGATGGGGATCTAAAAAGTAGGCCTTAACCTGAACCTGGATAATGCAGCTTTCCTCCGTATATAGTACATCACGATCACTGCCTGTTGATTTCACTGACAAATCGGACTCGGCTCTAATACATCACGTTGGTAATTCATGGTTTGTGGTTGCAGCTGAGGTCACTATCCCTGCGCGTGCATCAGGAGCAAGGAAACACTTCGAGCTGCAGCAGGTTCAAAGTCAGACACTGACACTACCTACCTAGTAGCTCACTGGCGACCACTGGGGAAGCTGCTGCTACTGGGACCGCGCATGCGCACTGCGCCACCAGCGGAAACCCGCACGAGGGTGCTGCAGCGAGTTCATTTAGTTCAGACTATAATCACTCATGTTCTGAAGCATAACTGGCTGTCAGTAAGGATTGATAATATCCCTCTCATTGTTTTACAAGTTTCCCGTCATATTCGATTGTTTGTCTTTTTATCATAAAGAATTCACCCTGGCCTGGAGGTTGTGTTAACATTTCCTGTCATCTATTCCCATAAATAAATGAATAAATACAACATCAAATGATCTGAAATACACCTTATACTTATTTTATCTCTTATTTATTCCCACGTAAATTAAGTAGGCAATGAACGATGACGGGTTTTTTTTAAAGAAACACGTTAAAAAAGCATGTATACATAAAAAAAAAATAATGAAAGGGATAGTTCACGCAAAAATTCGGTCAGCATTTACTCACCCTAATGTTGTTTCAAACCTGTAGCCTATAATTTTTTCTTTCTTTCTGTTGAACAAAAAAGAAGATATTGACTTCCATTGTATTTTTCCTACAAAGCCCATCAACTGTTTAATTACTAACATCATTCACTCCATCTTCTTTTGTGTTCAACAGAAGTAAGAAATTCATACAGGTTTTGAACAACATGAGGGGGTGAACTATCCTTTTAAATGCCTCGCACGAAAAGCTAAGGTAGAAAGTGTTGCTTAGCAACGGCGTCTCGCCTCTAACAAAAATGGCAGACCGCAGACCCAGACCCGCGCTACCTCCTGTAAGTCTAACGAAATACAACTCTTTAATCCTCGTTTCGAGTTATTCCGTATTAATAAGAGTTTTCCCTAAATACTCTGTTGTGTATTACATAAAATGGTCTACGTTTTTCACTTTAAATTAAGAAAAGCCATAAGAAGTAATAAAGTGAGTGCTATTTTGAGTGCGGAGAAAGATCAGAAATCGCAAATCGCAATAATACTTATACTTTCTGTCTACTCAGTTAAAAAAGCCTCAAACGTCTTACTCAGAAAGGCCTTCCAGACCCACACCTCAGAGCAGGCCTTCATCTGCTCCTCCAAAGAAACCACCACAAATTGACCTCTTAGCTAAAGAGGAGGAATACAAGTATGGGTTTAGTACTTAAATGCACATTAGTTAACTAAATACGCTGCTTTATATGTTGTTTATACCCAGTGACTGCATAACAGGTGCTATAAAGTATTTAGATGAGAACATGGTATCGTAAATATCTAACTGCTTGCAACTCTGATACTCTTCAGGCGTCTCAATGCAGAGCTAGAGGCCAAAACAGCAGAACTTGTTCGGGAAGCAGAGAAAGTTATGGTAAGAGTAGACAAAAGTGTGAATGTGAAAAATAGCAAATGATTTTGAAAGATCTGAGAGAATATGGTCTTTAATTTTAATGTGTATAGATTATAGTAGCCTATGTCATATGAATGATGTTGCAACAAACCCAGACATTGACACTTTGTGTTTGTGGTTTTCAGAGGGATCAAAATGAGGTACTCTCTAAACCAATCTCCTCCCACCTCTCCATTGATACTGACTGTCATTTTGAGGTTTCTGGGTAATGGCTCTCACAACAATTTGACATGAGCATAAGCAACATAATTTGCTGTTTGCAAGCATAACATTGTGTTTGTCTTATTAGGACTATAACAAAAGAAACAACGTCCAAGCAGCCCACTACGGTACAACACAAATATCATATGAATAAGTGCAAATGAGGATTACGTCCAAGACCACATTACTGACTGGAACCCATTTCTGTTATGTTTTGCAGATTATGAAAAACAAGAACATCTCTGTAAAATCTTCAAAGACAAACAAGCCAGGTTCAGGAAATAGAAAGAACCCTCAGTAAGTGTATCCTCATTTATTGTATATCATGAAATGCTATGAGCCCGAATGATTTGGGGTCTTTGTGGTGGTGTCAACAGAAAAGCACCACACACTGTAGTTGATGATGTTGCTATCCCTGAAGACCTTGGGGATTTCTCACTTGCTAAGACAATCAGCATAATCGAGAACAGGGTTAGTGATGATCTCACTGAGGAACACTTGCAGGATGACATCATGCCCAGTGCTGGAGATGAGATGGGCGCAGGTTGGTTAAAAAGGCCAAATATGTTCAATTATTGAATTTCTTGTGCTGTTATACTTTTTGCATTTTGACTTATACATTAATTTCATTTTTACAGAAGCTCAGATCAGATTTTTGAAGGCTAAACTTCGAGTAATGCAGGAAGAATTAAACAGACTCTCATATGAATCCAACAAGAAGGTAAGCAGTTTGAGATGTGTTCAAGGTTGGTTATTCTATTCAGTCAGGTCAACTTACTCTGGCTCAAAATCCCTTTTGTGAAGGATGATGAAAACAGCACTTTATGCAGCAAACTGAAGGACGTGGAGGAGGAAAGGGCAAGATTGCAGAGGACTACAAATGTCCAACAGACTCAGGTTGAGAAGCAAAGAGTTTTAGCTGAAGAATCCAGTCGGAAGTGTGAAGGTCTGCAACAGCAAGTGGTAGCACTGCAAAAGGTACTTGAATAGTTGGCAAAATATTATTCAAAATTCTACTGAAACAATCCACAATCTACAGTAATTTATTGAAATTACGATTCTGACAGAACAAGTGTTTCTGACGGAAATGTTTTTTTTTTTTTTAACCTCACTGCAACTCAATTCCTAAAGGAAAGTATAACATATTTGTCTTAATTCCAGTTAATCAAAGCTGTGCCAGGATCCAGAGCCGTGGAATCCTTGGCATGGGCTCTTTAACCTGATTAGTCCTCTGTGTAAATTGAGACTGTGCCACAGCTGCTCGGAGTGCAGAGCACACTGCACTTGGGCTTCTGGGACAGATATCTTTGGAACTCACCCTTTCCCTTATGATAGGGTCATGGAAACTTAATGATGACAGAGAATAACAGAATAACCAGATAGAAATTCCAATCAGAATGGGCCATATTGCTTAAAAAAAAAAACATTCACTGTCATCTTACTTTAGACTTATTGCATGTGTATGTTTGGGTAGGTTAGGGTTAGAAGTCTCCCCTGGAGGCATGGGTTCGAATCCCACATATATATAAATTGTAAGTCGCTTTGGATAAAAGCGTCAGCTAAATGAATAAATATAAATTTAAAGTCCCCATGAAATCAAAATTGACCATACTTACTTTGTTTGCCTAAATTGATCGTTTTGTGGTGAACAATTCATACATGCAAGTCAATACACAAAACATTTTTTTGGCTTCGTAATCTTTAATCAAATTATGAAAATGCCCCTCCCCTCTGCATTGGAGGACCTTGCCCGATGACGTAGGCTTTACGGTTTGGGTATCTCCTTAACATCCATAACCACGCCCCTCCAACTGACAGCTGCTGTGTGTTTGAGAGCGCCGAGCGAGCATTGATTGACAGTGTGTGTAAACTTGCGTAATCCTCCATTTCAGAATGAAACACCCATTTTTCTAGATCCAATCAGGTGCTAGTTGGAAAAAAAAGCCACGCCCACTATTTTGCCTCATTTAGTATTCCGTTTCTCTCGGAAATACGTCACAACACTGGAGAAAAGTCGTTTGCAACTTTCGGTTCACGGGGACTTTAAAAGCTTTCCTTAGGCCTTACAAAGATCTGAGTTATTTACTCAACTTTATGTGATCCCAAATCTGTAAGACTTTCGTTCATCTTCGACACCCAAATGAAGATATTTTTAACGAAATCTGAGCACTTTCTGTCCCTGTGTTGACAGCTACGCAACTACCACTTTGATGCTCCAAAAACTTCATAAAGAGATTGTAAAACTAATACCGAAATTAGCGGTTTGGTCCAAATTTTCTGAAGAGTCAGAATTTTTGGGTGAACTAACTCTTTAATATGCATATCATTGGGACATCTGCATCTGCAAACACAATCTCTGCACAGTATGTTTTCTTCGGTTATACGTAAATGCCTGTGTCTGTCCAATCTAGGAGTTGGAAAGCATGAAGAGAACCCATAAGCAGGCAGCCAATACACACAGTGCAACAGAGGTGCGGTTGAATAGAGCTCTAGAGGAGGTTGAGAAGACTAAAACTCAGCTCAACAAACTCAAACAGAGCAGTAAGGTAACGTGAACTCGGATAAACCAGCATGAACTAAAACTTTTTTTTGTGCAACAAAACCTTGAGTGAACTGGCACCACATCTACTGCAGAAGTATTTCAAATTTAGATGGCATTTTTACGTCTTCGCTTGTGCTTTTTTTTACCCTACCGAAGGATTCAACCAGTCAGGAGCACCAGAAGATTGAAACCTTACAAGCTGAGAACAGAAAGCTAGAGAGACAAAATGCTGAGCTCATCAGGGGTTTTAAAAAGCAACTTAAGCTGATAGATATTTTAAAAAGACAGAAGGTAAGAAATCAGTATCTTTGCTTCCAAATACAGTAATATCATATCACACTAACTAACTTTATGTTTCTGCTGTATTTTTGAAAGATGCATTTTGAAGCGGCCAAGCTGTTGTCCTTCACTGAAGAGGAGTTCATGAAAGCTTTGGATTGGGGAAAGGATGGAGTCTCGTAGGTTTCTATTTTGTACTTTGTAAATAGATTTAAAAATAGATGACCGCAAAGAGTTTGCATTTCAAAAGCTCATTCACTCTTTAACAATCATCAAACTTCAATTAATAATAATATGCTGAATTTCATGACAGTCAGTGTTTCTCAACCCTGCCACAATAATTCAATTATTTACATCATTGCCATCTAGTGGTAAATACTGAAATCACAACATCTATCCAAATTTGACTTTTCATTTGAACTTTTAATCAATTGCTGTTGTTATTTGTATGTATACACTGATCAAACATGATATTGTATTCCTGCTAGTAAATAACTACTTTATTCAGGGTATGGGCCAAACCCACACTTCTTCATTAGTAGTCCACTGAAGGAAGTGTGACCATTCTGGTGAACTCCTCATAATGAACGCGTCCATCACGTCCAACATTAGCCTCTTTAAAAAGCTGATCCACTGAAAAACAATGCACAGTTACAACACATTCATTCTGTTTAATAGTGCTAATATACTGGGTCAATTGTTTTAGAAAATCGAACAAAATAAAATGTTTTTCTAAATTCCTCTAACAAGATACATCTATAAAAATGTTTCATATTATAATATAATTTAATGGGGTCCATATTTAACTCAATCCAGACCCTGACATTAAAAAAAAACTTGTTTTGATTAGCTCTGATCTTTGAGTAAATCAACATAAAACCAACCAGAAGCATCTGAGATGATTTATACCTTCTTTTTCAGTGAGCTTTTCTCCCAAGCCAGTGAGTTTAGCCCTTAACTCAGATGCCAGAATGTAGCCCTTCTTGTGTTTGTCTGTCATGCGCATAGCCTCCAGAATTTCAGTCTTAGGATCCTCCTGTTGCATCTGTCTGTGCATCATGGTTAGAAATGTAGAAAAGTCCAGCTCCCCTGTCTTATCTGTGGTGAAGATACAGCAGATACTAACATTAAAGGAAGCAAACACAATTCAATTTTGGATATTTTACTTCAGGTTTTGTCTGACTCCAGTGCCTCAACATGCAGCTCTTACACTCGCTATAAAAATCAAATATGGCATAACTAAATATCTGATTGTTATTTAAAGTTAGCATTTAACATTACTATTATTAGCATTTAGCATTATCATTATTATTAGCATTTAGCAATTAACATTAGCCACAGGTAGCACAAGGAAGCTGAAAGCAGACAAGGAAGACATATTCACAATTCAATGACATGTTAATCATGAGGTCTAACAAAAAGTTACCTATTTTGTGGACTTGCAGATGTCTATCCACTTCATTAAATGTGGGACTTGTACCCAAACAGCGCATGACAGTAATAAGGTCTTTGGCTTCAATTTTCCCCTTTCGCTTCTTGTCATAAAGCGAGAAACATTCTTTGAACTCTACATGAGAACATACAAAATAACAGTTAAAACAATTCCACATTTTCTCATTGCTCATAAATGTACTGTACATGTTGTTGTTGTTTTTTAAATAACAATTTCGTTTATTTTGCTAAATTTGTGCATTTACATTACACACTTTCTTTCTGTGTAACACAGCTTACCATCAATCTGAGTTTGTGTTAAGAATTTTGCCTGTAAAGGTTTAAGAAAAGATGTTGAAAAATCAACAATTGAATGAAAATAACATTAAAGAGAAAAAACATCATCAAACTCACCATGTTTCGTCTGTTCCGGGAAAGAGTCACTCCCTCTGGATTACCTGTAGGAACTAAAGTCCACTGCGGTTTTGACGTAACTGATAGCCTCGTTGTCATAGGAACATTGATATAGGATCCAACTATCATGTTATATTGTCTGTTACAGTAGGTGGAGCTCATGATCACACACACTGAATCACTAAAAGGTATCTTTAGGGAGAACACCTTTATTTTGATAAAACATGGACATAAAGTAAAACATTTTACAGTAAGCCACAATGATGAAATGTCTTTATTATTCAATATAGCAAAATAACAAACATAGCACTGTATAGTTTGCCTTGGGCAGACACAAGGAATAACACTGGAACTTAAGGGATCATGAACTTTTTTTTTTAAATTGTATAGTGTGTGTTCTCTGAGGTCCAATTATAATGTTATCAAGATTTTTAAATTAAAATACATCCTAGTTTAGAAGAAATTTCTTGTCCTGTTTTTTTACCCTGTCTTTCAATCACTCAGTTTTGAGGTGACTTGGTAGCAAAGGCCCACTGCTATGATTGGGAAACTGAACAGTTTTATGTATTAAAATAATTTTCAACGTCCCTGCCATAGTGTGCCATTACACGTGTGGAATTGTTTTGAAGATTTCTTATGTTAAAAATATCTTGTTACATAGTTGAAACATTTGCCAACAATGTTGAACATTTATGTGTATTATATGCTTTATAAGACTTGGTTGTATCAAGTTCGAAGTTTAAGTACTTAGAGTTACCACAGTTATAGTTGACAGATGATAACTTTTTCTGTGCATCAAACCATGAACGAATGTACCATTGTTTGTTGCACTGTTGTTCTTATAGGCTTTTCATCATTTATCCTTTTCAAATAAAATGAAAAATGTATACTAAAATGAAACGTGTTGTAATGTCTTTCTGATGACAAAACAGATGATGTCACTCACTGAAGCTTTTATTCAGGATTAAAGTGAATGACTTAGATCAAAACAACAACAAAGTCAGCATTCTCTACGTTCTCTCTTCAAATATACAGGAATCATCCACATTAACCCTCAGAGGATATCGGTTTGTTGCAGGAGTAACCCAGTGTTTGCGTCTCTCTCGTATTTATGATGATTATCTCCTGCAGAGGTGGTCTTTCATCGCATTATGACATAATACTGTGACAAAATCTGAAACAAGTCGTTTTGACAACTTGGTTTTAATAAAAACTGTTTTTGAACTAAAGAGGAAGTTTTGACTTCTGAAACTTACAGGATTTTTTTTTTTTAATACGACCTCTAATATGTCAAAATATTGATTTCTCACTTCAAGACACACCCCCCCCCCCCTATTTAAATAAAAATATTTGAAGTATTTTTATTAAAGAAACATCAGTGAAATGTAGTTCCAGATTTGCTGTTAGTATTTAACTCCCTTTGATGTGTAATGTATAAAAGGACCAAGGCTCAGGGACATAGATGATACCGGGATACTTTTTGCGCAAAACCTCATCATTCCATAGATATGCGACCCAAACCAGAACTAATCCCAGAGTAATGATGAAGTTATAGAAGAGGAAACGGCCATTGCTGTCTAGCCTGAAGCCCATCCGCCTCTGGCGCATAACAGTGGCAACCATGGCAAAAAAGATGAAGACATAGAGAACAAAGATCTGCCCCTCAGTTATCAGATACCTGAAGAAACAGACAACATTTACGTTTGAACAGCATTAACATGCTGATGTATTGTTTTTTATTTTATTTATTTTTTTCACGTTGTTTGTTCTCTTTCACTTGGAAATGTGTCTCAAAAAAATGCTTAAAATTGATTTGAATCATTTACTAACCAATAGTAGACTGCACTAGGGCCAAGTAGCAGCCAACCTGAGTACGGCATCTTCTCATCTTTAGCTTGTGTAAAGCAGCCAGTGAAATACAAGAAGAGGATGATGAAGAATGGGACATACCTATGATGATAACAGATGTTTTAAACTCTATACTGTATGTAAACTTGCAGATTACAAATTACAGATCGAATGGAAAATATACTTACCACATGCAATGCCCTAAGTGCTCATCGTAGTAATACAAAAGCTCAAAGGAATCAATCTGAAAACCACATAAAGCATGAATTAACATTACCATCAAAACAAACCCGTCATTTGTTTGATCTGTAAATCGAACCACAGTACCAGTGAGGTAGGCTTCAGATCCTTGATAATGGGGTTTTCTCTGACAGAAAGATGAAGCTGGTATCCACTGAGGATGAGACGATGGTTAATGGAGTCTCCCACTAGGTGTATGCTGGCTCCCATGACAAAAGTGATGATGCTCAGATAAACAGCCGAGCGAGGAAGGGCCGTGGGACTCCGCTCGATCAGCTAAAAAAGGTTACAGACAGATCAAACCAACACTTTACTTTTACTGATGCATCTCAAATAAAAGCATGTTCAAAACAAGGGTTAGAAATGGGGAATTTACTTTAAATCGTAAAAGAAATTGTATACCTTCAGTAATAAGAATGGTGTAATGACATTATATGCCATGTGAAAGTAATCTCCAACACTTGGCTTATTTAGAGGAAACCATTCTAGAGGCATTATGATCTAGATGAAGAACATACAAAAGTGTTATTGATATTAAAGAAGAGAAAGGACACTTTAATGCACAGATCACACCTTGTTTTAACTTGTAACGTTACTACCATAGCAATTGGCCTCCCAAAGTCTAGTATCCAGTTCTGCACAGTGAAACAGAGCCAGAGATCTGTGTGAAACTGGGACTGTGCTGCTGATGCTGAAGAAACTGTTTTCTCAGTCCCAGCCCTGCTTTTAAACAAAGTACAGCATTTTTAGTACATATACAGTCAAAATGTCATTTTAATCGCATGCCATGCTTTTGAGCTGCCAGACAAAATACAATTTTGACGATTAAAAAAAGCTTAACAGTAAAAATGTGCACAATTAAATGGTGATATTAGATAACATTTCAGCATCTGACCTCAAATATGCCGGACCCAAAGCTGCAGTCTGTGGTCTTCTCCGCATGGTCAATCGATTTTTGTTTTTATAGCAATGCCAAGGTTACTTTGTTGTATTCTTTGCAACTACTCCACTATATCTATGGTTTTGTAGTCAAGTGTTAATTCATTCATCAATCACATTCCAGAGCAGACATCGAAGCCGTAAAATTCTGAATCTTTCATTACTTTCGTTATACACATTATTTATACAACTTGTATCTTACTCAGTTTCAGTTCAATGATACAGTCAAATATATCCTTATTTTTAAGATGTTGATATTTGTGTTTGTTTGAATCACGTGAGGTTCTTCTTCAGTCATGGCTGCAAGTGCAACACAATATATAGCACGCTTACTGCCATCTGCCGGACTTTATTAGTATTGTCTATCCAGCCTACAAGATACTCCGGCTTTTTTATTGACAGGGTAGTATAATATTCCGAATTCAGCCCTCAGCAATGAAAATGCGCATTTTTTTTTAAGTGAAAGTAATTAGTATTAAAAGAAAATAAGGCTGTTCACCACTGTCTTCGGTAACTGAAGCGTACAATCCATGCGTACAATGTTTTTTTTGTCTTTTAATTCTCAATTTTCCACAGTTATTTATTATTTTAAATCATATATAGAATTATTTTAAAAAACGGATTAGTAAACATATTTATAATACAGCTTCGTCACCTATGTCAAAGTGATGGCGTTTTCATTAAGGAACTTTTATTTTGAAGGCACAATACAATAATAGTGATTGTGATTGTATGTAGCCATCTTAGAGCTCTCTCTCTCCACGGCCTACCTAATTTAGGCGTATCTCTCTTCACATCGGGCAGTGTAAAGTTCACCGTGTAGGATTAAAGACCTTGTCATCAGCAGCAAAGCGAGGTATTACTATAAATTAAGCGTTATTCTCATGTGACCACGTCATCTCTTGAGAAAGTTACATGAGTGTTTACGCGTAACGTTACAAGGGCTGTGTATTGAGGTATAAATGTTAGCTCCATAGCTGTCATGATGAGAGACATGTCTGTCAGTGCTTCATATAACGCTTGTAAACGCCCCGGATCAAACGACAGTTGTATAACGCACATACCGTAAGGTTGTCAGTTTTAATCTGTTAGTGTTTAGAAGGTAGATTAGTTGCTGGGACTGTTGAATTTATTACATGGGGGTTGTTTTAAGGTGCAAAGGATAACACAGGGTGTTTTGGCTAGCTGATGAGTGCTACCACTACCACTGCTATTCAATATAGTTTTATAATTCGTGATCTGCCCTGTTGATCATGTCCTGAGTGGATTAGAGGCTAATCCTCAGAGTTACAGTATTTGGGGTGAAGTACAGACTAAAGTAAACGTACTCCGAATTGAATCCTTCTCAGAAATGTGTGTGAAAGAACAGTTATGAAAGTATTTGGAGCTGTTTGTTCAACTAAAAGTTGACAGGTCGAGTGAGCTAAATTATGATGTGTTATGATTATGAGCATGCTTATGATGTGCTGACAATTATTAGTATGACAGCCGTGTGACTGTTATATATATATATTACATTTATTTGTTCTCACAAGCGAATCGTAACGTCGCTGTGTGCCTTTTGCTTGCAGCTATGAGAGGTTGTGAAATTCAGAAGAATGTGTGTTATTTGATTCCAGGATCGCTCGAATCGGGGTTTCTCTCTTTAGTTGAGTAGGAACGAGAAATGGAAAACACGGAGTTTATCTTCGGAATGGGATTGCAGGACGCTTCGAGGAGAGGAGTGGCTTTAGTTCCAGACCGTTTTTTTTTTTTTTTAAGTCATTCCAATTAGCTCGATGATTGATTGCGAACACACTACTGAGATGACACTTTGTATCAGAAATAAACATATTTTTTTGAAAAATTGTCGTTTGCCGCCAATGCGCCAAAATACTCTAGAGCCCATATCTTTGCTTCTGTTATTGCTTATAATGACAAATTTGGTGTCAAAGTGTACATTTGTGGGGTCAAGGAATCCAATAAAATTGTTTTCAAGTAAAAATAATAATAATAATAATAATAATTTCCCCATACCATGACAATTGAGGATAAATATGCACATTTCGCATAAAAATTGTGTCAGAAATGTCATCTGAGTGACTTAACTTATCTATTAATGAGTAGTTCACTTTTGAAAAAAAAAAAACTTTTGCTGATAATTTACTTACCCCCATGTCATCCAAGATGTCTTTCTTTCATCAGTCGAAAAGAAATTAAGGTTTTTGTGGAAAGATTGTAGGATTTTTCTCCATATAATGCACTTCAGTGGGAACCAAACGGTTTAAGGTCCAAAAGACAGTTTCAGTGCAAACTGTTCAAAGGGCTTTAAACGAGTCCAGACAATGAATAAGGGTCGTATCAAGCGAAACGATCGCTCATTTAATAAATAAATAACAAAGTTTAAGTTTTATAAGCTCAAATGCTCGCCTTGCTCTGTACTGCGAATCTGCGATGCACGTTCTTGACTCTCCTGTTCGAACTCGTTCATCAAAATGAACAAATCTTTTTCTGAGTCAATTCATTTGTTTCGTTCATTGAATGAACCAAATGACTCGTGAAAAGATTTGTTCGTTTTGATGAACGAATTCGAACAGTCTAAGAATCCTAAAGGGGTGAGTAAATTATCAGCAAAAGTTTTTTGAAGTGAATTATTCCTTTAACCAGTGCAGCTAATTCTGTACATCACATTTGTCCTAAGTATGACTAAGGTTTCTATGACTTTCTCATTAAATAGAAAAATGTAATAGATAACTAATAATTAGCTAGCTAGTTGACTATGGGAAAAAGCAAAAAACTTAGAGGGAAAACCTCTTTTCTCAAGAATACTGAAGCTAAAAATGATCCTTATAATTTGTATTCATTTAAAACGCACTTGTGCTTGTGACATAAGCTCTAGACCAGGGGTGCCCAACCATTCTCCTGCCGATTGACTGTCCTGCACAATTCATCTCCAACCCTAATTAAACACACCTGCCTTTAATTTCCAAGTGACCCTGAAGACCTTAATTGGTTGCTTCAGGTGTGTTTGATTAGGGTTAGAGATAAACTGCGTAGGACAGTCGATAGACAGTTTATGTGCAAGCTTTTTTCTTGCTTGACCACATGCCAGAAGTCGGTCTGCCCTCATAGAGGGCATCCCAGCCCGAATTGGAGGCATCTGTCGAAAACACTTTCAGTTTTGAGATTACCCCAGCTTTACACCTGTCCGATACCAGTCGACTGCCTTCCAGGGCTCCAGAGCTGTGATACAGTTCTGAGTTACCTTGAGACGTAAATGACATGATTCCCATGCTTGACGTGGGACCCGTGTCTTCAGCCAGTGCTGTAAAGGGTGCATGTGAAGCAGACCTAAACAAAGAAATTATTAAATTGTGAATGGACTGTGTGTTTGGCATGCACTTTTTAATTAAAAAATTGCATACGTCACCTCTAATTGTCATTGTATTTTAGCCTTGGAACCTATTTTATTGGATTCCTTGACCACAAAAATGTACATTTTGATACCAAATTTGTCATTATACCTATAGCAGAAGCAAAGATATGGGCCTCAAGTATGGTCGGCGGCCATTTAAAAAAAAGGTATAAGATACAAAATGTGATCTCACTTGTGTTTTAGGATAAATGTATTTCTATGGCTCTAAAGTACTTCCATACCAAAGGGGACCTTTGCATCATGACTTGAATTCAAAAGTCACTTAACCTCCCTACTATTTTAGACTAAATCGAATGCTTCCATTTCACATTATGAATCTGCATTCTATGTATAGTAGGGGTTTCTTCCTCTTAATTCTCATGACACATTTAGAGGAAGCTTGTACAGAATTGAAAAAAAAAGACTTCCTGAAATAAGCTGAATCTAAACTTTAACCTATTTCCGGGCTTGAAACTTTTAGGCAGCATTTTGCGGGAAAAAAAAACACAACTTGCACTGGTAAGAGCAAATGAAATATTTCCTCTGAAGTGAAGTGATCTGAATGATGAACTGTTATTCTTGTATCAGTTGTTCACTGTCACTGTTATTCAGCTATCATATCTGCCAGCAGATGATCTGACTCTTGATCTGGCAGATGTAGAGCACACTGGTTTACAGGACAAAGGTGACAGCCCACTGATAAGTACAGAACATTGGACATTGAAAGAAGCCTTCCATTGGTTTACATCAGGTCATTTTCAGTTTGATTTTAATGTTTAATTCAAGTTAGAGCAGCACAATTCATTGAACCCTTGAACAAAGGGGATTTATAACAATGACAGGGTTCTTTCTTCATTTTACAACCGTTGCCATTGTCTTTTATTATCATACAATTTATGAATTAAAAATGTTTTTCTTTAGAAGTATGCCTTACTTTCCAGCTTTTATATTAGAAATGGGTATTCAGAAAGTGCACTATTGTTCATTATTTGGGGCTGCTAAGATATTAACTTATTGTTTTACAGTTGCAGTTGCCATTTTATTTGTTTTAAATCCTAAGTTTCGTACGACTGGTGACATAACCTGGACTTTGGTCTGTTTCTGGTTTAGGTGTAACAGTGAAATGACACGACATCATGATCGTATCCCGGTTGATATTATTCTGACTGTTAAAGCACAAACATTTTATGACGTCTAGTGGCGGGACTCCTATACTGCTTATTTTTAATTAAAAAAAGAAACATAAATCATATCCAGGCTTTGCAGAAGGTTGTGGTTTGAGTGCCCCGACTTCTATAATTGCCGTCCTTTTACTTTAAGTTTTTCCACTGAGATGTTATTTGTGCATCTGTTCAGTGACTCCATATCTTTGAATTAAATTCAAAGACGTGGTTTGGGAGATGCTTATAAAAGGTGGAGGTTTGAGCTCAGGCCTCTGTGGGGATTTCACAGTCATGTGAATGACCGCTAGTAACCTCTCATGTGTCCTCTTGCTCTCTTTTTCTCCCTCCTTTTTCCTTCTCTCACTCTCTTACTCACTCATTCACCTTTTCTTCTGTTATGCTATCCATTGGCTTGTTTTCTCTCCTGCTTGTTTTTATCTATTCCTTCCGAACAGCTCTGCTTTGGAGCTATACAACCTACAAAACAGAAGTCACTCTAGTTTTTCCTCTCTTTGTTTTTCTGTCAGTCAGAAACCTGTGACACTGAAGTGAAGAGTCTATTATAGCAGTGAAGTTTCCTCTGATGGCATCCAGAATATTGGAGAGAAAAAACGTTATGTGCTGTTAGTGATGCAGAGAACAACATGGATAGACAATAACAAACCATCATTCTAGGGGTAAGTGTGGCGCTCACTCACATTAACTTGCTTCGGTGCCCATATACACACACTCTACATGTATCAATGCATTTTGAGTGTTTCTATTGGATGCTGAAAAGATTTGACCCTTTTTTTTGTTCGCTTTACCTTAATGTTCAAATCTACTTCTTGTATTTTTTAATTGTGTCATGCTAACGTTCCAGATGTTTGCATGTGTAAACTTTTTGTGTAACAGCCTAATTCATTAATTATTTAACTAATCTTATTGGTATATTCAGAGTAAAATCCAGAATAAAATTCTTGGTGATTATCGTGTTATGGCCAGTATTTTAAATCTATTAAAATTTAAGAAAGAGATTAAAACATACTAAAAACTAAAATATATAGTTTGTATGCTACAATTGAATTTATGAATACTGTTTGATTTAGGAAAAAAGTGATCATAATAATAGAGTAAGGGTGTAATGATACCCTCATGTCATGATGATTCCATACAAATCGCAATACGGAACTCACAATACGAAACTATCTTGATATTTTAAATCAAAATAAATGAGTTTTTTGTTATTAATATTACTTTATTATTATCATCAAAATAATAATATTATTATTGTTATCAGAACCCACAAATATACAGTAGTTTAATCTCCCTAAACTTTTATTTTTCTCATGCAGCACTCATATTTTCAATTCAGCCAAGACAAGCCATGCTCACACACTCTTTTGGCGCTCGCTATGTCCCTCCTCTTCCTCTTTTACTGCACTATATAAGACTAAACCATCTAAAATGCTTTGAATAATCATACTATTAAAACTAAATATACTAAATATGATATAGTGACCTACAGTATATGTGTGCCGGCACATCCATTTTAGATGATAAATGCAATAAATCACACTTCTAATTGCAGGAAAGCATGTAAAGATGATACCCTAGACTCAAGATAAACAGTGGATTTTAATGAATAGTTGGGTATTTTATGAAAAGTTGTTTGTTTGAAACTCTGTTTACTGCATATCTTTTTCAATATAAATTTAGGAGGGTCTGGAATACAGTACATTTGGCCTGTCATTTAACAACATTGTCATTTAAAGAAGTTTCCTTTAGAAGTCCTTCTTTTTTCTCTCTCCTTTTTTTAGTAGTATGTTATTTTTGTGATTTGTCATGGTTCTTTTCTTTTTTTGCTGATAAGGTCATTTTGTAGAATTGAATCAGCATTTTTTAGCTGGATTCTTAAGGCATGGTCACATTTACTCTTGCACAACAAAGTTTCACAGGCAAAGTAGGCAGGCCCCGCGTGTAGTTGGGAACTGCCCATACAGAGGTCACTGCCAGATCAAGTAACTTGCTATTTGGTTATTGCTGCTGTTTTTGTATCACCAAACGTTAAATGATGCGAAATTCACTTTAAATGTGAAATGTATCCTATCCACCATTGGAAGTCCATCAGGAAAATTCCTTTAGGTAAATTTTATGTCGTGTCAGGGTATATGTGATCGAGCCTTTATCCAAAGCATTCGTCCCCAAATCAGATGTCCATCTCATTTCCTAAAGCTCTCAAAACAACACCCATGAAAGTGATTTTTTTTTTTTGCACTTTCAATTCCTATTCTCAAGTAGGCAGTTCATACAACATGCCTAGTTGGCAAAAACATGCACTTAATTTAATTAATATTTCACAATTTCTCTTTTTTTGCATTGCACAGTTTAGCTTGAGAAAAAAATTCCCATGATGTGAAAGGGTGACTCTGTAGTTTTTTGTGAGATTCCCATACAGAAGTGTGACTACTTAAGGAACTGTACTGAGAGTCATTATAGATCAGCATTGCGTGCGTTTATTATCAGTGAGAGTTGGCAGACCTCTGCTGCCCATAGTATGTGACTGGCTTAAGTGTGTCATTGTTGCTTTGATTCTCCTTTGATTTGAACACACTCTGCTGCTTACTGTTCTAATCTGTAGGTGGTTTCGATTTAGTATTGAACTGTATATTCAAAGTTAGTGTTAGTTTGAGGCAGTTCTTGTGCCTAAATATTACAGAATCCTTGACACAAACTTTCATTGTGCTTTGCAGGTGCAGTGCTGGTTCGTAATGACAAGTGGCTGTGTGGAAGATGTCCACCCTTTCTACGACTGATATCACTGATGTTGGTCATGGTAAGACTCTTGTTTTTCTTTCTAAAATGTGAAAATGTTCACATACAAGGGTAGATAAAAATCAGAAGCTGCCAGAACAAAGTTGAACACTTTAGTCACACTTATAAATGTATGAATGTCATTGCGTTTGATAATGAAATATCAAACCAAGTGGCATTTATTTCTAAGAAAAATAACACAAGCTTATTTTAAGCAAAACATTTTACCAATGATTTTGTGAACTTAAGAAGTGACTCCATATATATCCACTAAAATCACCTAAAAGTAATTGTGTTATGAATAATGCATGTTTCCACTGTTAATAACAAAATATCAAAGCAAGTGATGCTAGACATTGTGTTAGTAGCACCATTTACTCACTTATGTTATTCCAAAACTGTATGACTTTCCTCTGTAGAAACTAAAAGAAGATATTTTGGCCAAAAAATTTTATTTATTTACTTTTTTTTTTTTCGGCGTCAGTACAGCGGAGGTCAGCGGTAACCAAAACTGTTTGCCCAACCTGGGAGTTTACAGATGAATTTATGTAGTTACATTTGTTGTTGTTGTTGTTTTGCATGATTAAGATGCTAACGTGTGATTTTTTTTTTTTTTCGTGTTAATATGTTTTTATATAGAGGTGTGGGTAACTAATATAGTTCTTTTTTTTTCTACTCATGGGCATTTTTGGCTTTTTTATTATTTACAAAATTTAAATTTCAACAAAAAAATAAAACATTACAAAAAAGAATAAGTGGGGGAATGCAGAGGGGAAAAAAAATCAGATAATTTTTCTATAATGCGAAATGTTTTTTTTTTTTTTTATTATTGGTGGAACTTTTTTGGGTTATGATAATAGTAAGCGTAAATCTGAAGCATATTTTTTGGATTTAAATTTAAGGTATCTTGCATTTTGAATTTGGAATTTACCCATCATGCAAATGAAGTTTAAGACGTCATCTTGCTCTTCATTGACATAAACATCACAGTGAACAATAACCTTTATGACAGAAATATTACACATGTCAAAACACAAGACATAAGCCAAAAGGTTTGGTGTAAGAACAGAAAAAGAGAGATTTTTCCTCCTTTTGGCAGAAGGAAAGAAAAACGCTTAAATTAAGTTTCCCTAAATATTTAATGCACGGCTAATAATGATGAATGATTTTTAATTTTGGCTTCTTACCAAAAGTCATCCATATGCATGTGTTTGCAGCGCTATATTACAAAAATATATATCTAAATAAAGAAAATCAAGTTGTTCTCACTAATTGGATACCTGTTTGATCATCAGACCCAGCCCTAAATGAAATGTGTGTTGTCGGCATGTATACAGGGGACTCACTGTGCTGTGCCAGTGAAGAGGGCCCTTCAGCACTGACAGCAGAAGTGAAACAGGAGACTCTCAGTCAAACAGCCCCATACAGCACCTCACACAATGAGCTCATGGAGGCCAGCGACATCAAGATGTACCCCTCAGACGACACCCCTGCACCAGGTGAGGTTGAACAACAGGAAGATACATCTGGACTCATGTCATAGATAATATACTTCACACTGCTGATAGTGCTTAAAATGATTTGGATAATGTGGGACATTTACTCATGAATGAACATGCATGTCAGTATGTGTGGATAAACTGGCTTAATTTAAGTAAAAAAAATGTTAATTTATTTTGTTATGTTGCTTTCGCAAACCTCATACGTTAGTGTCTCTGCCCTGTGTGTGTTTGTGCAGGGGGTCAGCCAGCGAAGAGAAAGAAGGGCCCTGCTCCCAAGATGTTGGGGAATGAGGTGTGTAGCGTATGTGGAGACAAAGCATCTGGCTTTCATTATAATGTGCTGAGCTGTGAGGGGTGTAAAGGTTTCTTCAGACGCAGCGTAATCAAAGGAGCTCAGTACAACTGCAAGAACTCCGGCCGTTGCGAGATGGACATGTACATGCGCCGCAAGTGTCAGCAGTGCCGTCTGCGCAAGTGCAGGGAGGCGGGCATGCTGGAGCAATGTGAGTGACGCTCTTTAACCATCAACATCTACACTGCCATTCAAGTTTGGGGTTGGTCTGATTATCAAATGTTTTTGAAAGAAGTCTCTTATGCTCATCAAGGCTTCGTTTATTTGATAAATGTAATAAATGTGTAACTTTATAAATGTCTTTACTGTCACTTTTGATCAGTTTAATGCATCCTTCCTTGCTGAATACAGATATTCTTTTCTTTTTATTAAACGGTTACATTTTTTCACCCATATCTGGCTTTTTTCATTAAGCATGGAAGTCTCAGCTGTCGTCTTATCTATTAAGTTATGTCCATATGACATTATGATCATGTGCTGCTTGTTTTGCTTATCATTCTGTTAGCAGCTTTATCTCTCTGTCTCCTATAGGTGTGCTGTCAGAAGAGCAGATCCGACTGAAGAAGATGAAAAAACAGGAAGAAGAGACGGCACGTACCTCTACTGTGGCAACACCCAGCCCTGCCCCTGAGATGCCACCTCTGGCTCCTGAACAGCAGGAGATGATCGAAAAGCTGGTGTCCATGCAGAAGCAGTGCAACAAACGCTCTTTTCTTGATCGGCCCAAAGTCACTGTAAGTGCATTTATGTATTTTTATGTTTTACTGAAAACATCAAATTCAGTATACACTTTACTGATGATGCATACAGGTGAACACAAGTGCCCAATATGAACGCAACATGTTTAGGGCCAGATTTACTAACAACAGATACATTAGAGTACTGCCTGCCTAAAAACTATGCTTCGAAAGATGCGTGTTTAATCCTTCAAATATCCAATCACACATTCTGCCATCTTTCTGAATCTCTGATGCATTGATCCTAAATATTTACATCAAGATTGTTGTTTTTCAGCCATGGCCAATGAATCAGGACCCATTAAACCGAGAGGTTCGACAACAGCGGTTTGCTCATTTCACTGAGCTGGCCATCATGTCTGTGCAGGAGATTGTAGACTTTGCTAAACAGCTGCCTGGCTTCCTGGAGCTCACCCGAGAGGACCAGATCGCCTTGCTGAAGACCTCAACTATTGAGGTTAGACTGACTGACCCTTAACACACATTGTTTTCAGTCATGTTCTGGTACTGTTTTTGTGTGCACAGATGGATCACTCTTGTTTGGCAGACTCGTTTCCGTTGTTGTTTTGTAACGGGAAGTACTTTAGAAAAATGACACCCGATGTAAAATTTTGTTTCTCATAAAAAAAAAAACAAAAAAACAAGCGCAGCCTGTACTGCTTGTTTTACATACCTGTTAAACTTTCTATTCTCCTGTAGATCATGCTGCTAGAGACCTCCAGGCGTTATAACCCAGCAATAGACAGCATCACCTTCCTCAAAGACTTCAGTTACAATAAAGAGGATTTCGCCAAAGCAGGTACTGTTTGAAATGTTGTTGTATTGGGTGCTTAAAATACTTATAAAGCATAATTTAATAATAACCTAAATTCAATAATAATTTAGTAATAGATTATTAAAGACCACCTGTAGTGAAAATTGCCCCTGTTTCCTTCCGTCACATACATGTAACCAAGCGTGGGGCAGGGCTTTTCTGCAGTGAGCACAAGAACACCTTTAAGAAGCGATTGTGTACATTTGGCAATGTAACAAAGTGAATTGTGATGTATATTACAATGTCGTGATGAACTATATGCCTTTCTCCACTGACGTTCTATGATGTTCAAAGCGTTTGTAAGGATACTGATTGTTAGAAGGCAGCTGTCTGACTCTGAGATGGCGAGCAGGAACATGGTTTGTATAACATTAGCTGTTTGATAATGTAGTCAAGCCATTGGCTAATCATAGCAATTGCCATTATGTGTCAGACGTTGTAGAGAGCAATACATAAAACGCATAACCATTCGGATGCATCGATTTGCTTCCTTTTCTTTTTCTGAATCAGTTTCTGGTGCAAACACATATGGCTGAATTAAACCACATTGTGTAGTGTTTCCAGCCTTTTCCATTGTTGACTCATATAAAAGGAGGATCAGACGTCATTCTCTAGAGAACTTTTCTACCGGATTGCTACATGCTGTGAGACCGGAGCATGGATCCGCTGTTTGGATACTTTATAGCTCCGTTTAATTTGTTTGCTTTAATCTTCCTGGGAATCTGAGCTTGTAAGACTACACTGCTCAATAATGGATCTTTTAAAATCTTAGTTTGAGACATCACCGTTCTAACCGGACAAAGCTGAAAGCTGTTTAACCCATCCGAACCAGAATAGTCAAGTCAAGTCACATTTACTTATATGGCACTTTTTACAATACAGATTTATCAAAGCAGCTTCACAGTGATAACATGAAAATAATACAAACACAGATCAATAATATTGTTGATGCGATACTGTAGTAGACAGTTGCATAGTTATAATTTTGTCCCTGATATTATCAATCTTATAAGTGAAGAAATTCATAAAGTCATTACCGCTGTGTTGCTTGGACACTTCTGGGCTTGAAGCTTTCTTTTTCGTTAGTTTAGCCACTGTTTCAAATAGATACCTAGGATTATGTTTATTTTCTTCTAATAGGTTTGAAAAATAAGCAGACCTAGCCGTTTTTAAGGCATCTCTGTATGCAATTGAGCTCTCCTTCCATGAAATCCGGAATACCTCCGGAATAGAAGAGTTTCTACTTCACAAGTTTTTTTTTTAATTTGAGACCTGTTTTTGTTGTTCATGCCCTGAAATGATCTCTGTCATCTCTGACTCGTCTGCAGGGCTGCAGGTTGAGTTCATCAACCCCATCTTTGAGTTTTCAAAAGGCATGAATGACCTCCACCTGGATGAGGCAGAGTACGCTTTGCTCATCGCTATCAACATTTTCTCAGCAGGTCAGTTTGACACACAAAACCAACATTAGATTGTTTGCCTCCTGGTGAGTTAGTAATGGCCTGCAAATGTGGGCTTATTCTTATAAAGAAATATCAGTATGTCCATTTTCATGGGTGAAAAATTAAAGAAAAAAGCAACAAAATTAGTACAATGGGTTTGACTTCTAGTTATAGAAGAATATTCATGTATCGAGTTCTAATAATGAAGCCTAGTTTGTTTTTAATAAAATTGTGTGATTAGAGATAAACATTAGCTCAGTTTTGAAAGGGGAAGACATTTTAATCATCTGTTAGATTTAGTACATACTAGTTAGATTGAGATTGCCGTCTGGTGTGCTGTTATTTTTAGAGCTTTTAATGATTCAGCCTACAGTACTTCCCGAGGCAATTTCTCACAAAATTAACGGAATGCAGAATTAAACACTTGTGTCAATCACACTGTGTTTGTTTGTGTGTGTGGGGGGGTCAGACCGACCGAACGTGCAGGATCATGAGTTAGTGGAAAGACTACAGCAGCCATATGTGGACGCCCTGCACTCCTACATCAGAATAAAACGACCCAACGTGAGTATGATTTACATTTTTTAACATACCTGTTATATTTTTAAAATGTCATTTATTCCTGTAAATGCAAAGCTGAATTTTTAGAAGTCATTAATCTCAATAATAGTCTTCAGTGTCACAGTCATGATCCTTCAGAAATCATTGTAAAAGGCTGATTTGCTTCTCAAGAAATATTTATTATTATTGTCATGTTTGAATGTTTAAAGGGGTGGTAAAGTTGAAATCATCATTTTCTAACTTTAGTTAGTGTGTAATGTTGCTGTTTGAGCATAAACAACATTATCAAAGTTACAACGCTCAAAGTTCAAGGAAGATATTTGCTTTTAAAGAAAAGGACTACAACCAACGGCTCGTAGGGACTACACGACATTCCTCCTGGGTTAGTGACATCACCAACCCTAAAATATACATAAACCTCGCCCCGGGAACATGCAGTTCATGTTGAGAAGAGGAAGAGTGATTGTATAAGAGTACATTTGTGAGTCAGCTCAAACTTTAGCATCCTTATTTTCACATGCAATAGAAAGTCACTCTCACAACAGTTCCTGTATGAGTAATTTATAGATTACATGAAAGAATATCCTAACTGAAGATCAGCAACATAAATTCATCAACTAACCATTCAGAGACGTCCTGTTGTATTCTACATGTCACTTCTTGACTCTCTCCATTTTGACTGACTCCATTTTAACATTAAAGGCTGAACAGTTTCTGTCATTTTCGTGTGATCGCAGCTGCTAACACAAGCAAGCTTTTGAAACCCCGCCCACCGCAGCAGCTCATTTGCATTTAAAGGGCCAGGCACATAATGGTGCATTTTTGCAAACCCTCAAAAAGTGACAACTTTAACATGCTTAATAAAAATATCTGTGGGTTATTGCTAAAACTTAACACACACACACTGTGGGATGATTTCTTTAAAATAGAAAATTTTGACAGGACCACTGTATTTGTTGTGTCCTTTTACGTCCATTAGATGGCACTGGTGATTCCACACTTGCATCAATAACATACAATAACAATTGACTACAGTATAACCAGTGTTATTATAGAATGTGTTAATATTTTTAATTAGCTTTATTTTATGTTTTCAATTTTGTATTTATTTTGCATTGTTCTTGTAATTTTATTTCAGTTTTAGTCATTTTAATGCTTCAACTTAAGCTTGTTTTATTTCGTTTTTCATTTAATATTAGTTATATTGTATTTGAGCTTTACTTGAATGAAGGAAAATACTTTTAATAGTTTTAGCAATAAAAACACTGTATAACTGGTGAGGTTACTATGTATTGCTAATCATCCACTACTCTTTAATTACCACCAAAGGATCATCTGATGTTTCCCCGAATGCTGATGAAGCTGGTCAGCCTCCGCACACTGAGCAGCGTCCACTCAGAGCAAGTCTTTGCTCTGCGCCTCCAAGACAAGAAACTCCCGCCTCTACTCTCTGAAATTTGGGACGTGCATGAGTGAGCCAGACCTCCCCCTTCAGGACAGAATGAGCCATTGTCAGGGCAACCTGGGTGGGCAAGAGTCGTCTACAGACCGAACACGTGGTCCTTAAGGGCTGAAATGTCTCCCAGAGTCACGAGGAGCCTGGTTTTATCATTCTCTTCCTTGACTTCTATATTTTGGACCCAGTGGTCAGTGAGCTGCTTCCTTTGAATGTGCTTTTGATAGACTGTATGGCCAGAAGTAGCTCAGGGACCGATCAAAACAGGTAGTCGGTTTTTGGGGGTTCCGGGTGGGTTTGGATTCAGAGACTTGCTTGCTAGAGTGAGCGACCACAAACAATGTTTTTGTTTTCATGTTGTTGTTGTTAATGTTTCCAGTACCAAAAGCTTTGAGCAGGTTTTTGGCAATGGTTTCTACAATATAATTCACAGAAGAGGTTGTCTCTAAGGTTGTTCATTACAGAAATGTTTTACAGTGTTTTGTGGTTCCACTCTGGCTGATTGTTTGGCTGACAGCGTTCTGCTATTTTGAATTTGCATAGATCACTCACAGAATTAAGGAAGTCTTCTGTTAGTACAGACTAATTTGATCATTTTTATTACATGATGTTTGACATGCATTTAGTCTTGTGATTCATGTTAAAATGCAATCTTCTCTTAACACCCAAAGGTTTTTATAACAAAAATCAATCAGTGCTTTACCAGTGCTGGCCACATATATTCAGACCCCATGTTACACTGATCCAGCATATCACAACTTTCACGAGGAATTCTGTTTTCTGCTGGTTGGAATATTCAGAAAAAAAGAGAAAAAAAAAACTAAAAAGCCAAATGGCCTAATTTTATGAGGTCGAATGCACTGCCCAATGTTTCGGGAGTGTTTGAAAGTGCTTATCAGTGTAGAATATGGTTGACGGGGATCGGTAAAAGTCACTGTACCCGAATCAGTGTGCTGCTCAACTCACAGCGACTACTGAGATACATATACCTCTGAAAACATAATGCAGACTACGATTATTCCTTTTCCATTACATTATCATGTTTAGTTACAGCAATCTCCAACCTAACATGTCATGATGTGTTTTTTTTTTAGTTGTTGTTTTTTACTAATCAGTTCTTCTTGGTGGAGGCTGATATTGTTTGACAGTTCGTTCTTAAAACATTAACATAAATGCACAAAATATATCTCAAGTTGGATGCCCAAGATGTATTGATTACTGTGTTGTTTTTGTCCCCAGAATTTAACTCATGTAAAAAGTAACTCAAACAGTACAGTAAATGTATATCTTCCAAAATCAGGGGTTGAGATTGTCATGCGACATTAACGGCCCAAGTTATTTTCTATTTCATCACCTCACTGTATTTTCTTTTTTTATAATAACATTGTTATATTTAGCTTTATATACACCCATTCATCAATGAAGACAGTTTTGTCAACTTTTATTTACGCGTACTAAATTATTGAAATCTTTAATATTATTTTCTGTGTGATTTGCAACTATCAAGCATAGTCTGTTTTAACACACTGTTATTGTACCTCACTTATAGATTATGATAATTTTCAGACAGTCTGAATGCACTTAGAATAAATCCTGTCCTGTCCTCATCAAGGGAGATTGGCAATGTAGGTAAAACAACCATATCACAGCATTAGCTCTGAAATAAGGGACTAGATAAGTGAGAGCACTTTGTAATGTCTACTATGCTCCGTGACATTACAAAATCCAGTGTGGCTATGTACAATTCAGGTTTTACTGATTTAAAAAAAAAACACTTTTACGATAGATGGATTGTTGTGAATCAATTTAAAATGCAAAAAATGAACAGAAAGCTACATTTCTACGACTGTCTAAAAGAGTTGGTTTGCTGTGGCATTATTTGCCCTGACTGTGCATATTGAGATTTGTTTGCTGACTTAATTCATATTCCATGTGTATGTTTTTACATCCTTCTGTCAGCTAGATGAATTGCTAATGCACATCATTTTCCTCAAGCTCTTTTTGCTTTCTGATTATATTTCCGCTCATTTTATCATAACAATAGATTCTAATCTTTCACAATGGCTTGAAACACAAGTGCATTGATGCAAGTGGTTTACCTTCTATCCGTTCAGCTTTCAGGAACATCACATTGGCAGTTCACAGACTGAAACTTGGTATAAAATCTACTGAAAGACATGTATTGTTGATCCTCTATGATCTTCCTGTTAATCTGTCATTGCTTAGCATCTGTTTATGCACATAGGAGTTGTGAAGGCTTAGATGAATTCTAGTCATTATTGTAATGAACGTTATTAGCCTTTTCTCCAAACCGAAATGATAAAATGATCTTCTAACAGAATGTTACTACATGAGGCAGAGTGTAATGCAAAGTTGATTTTAGTTCTAATTTATTTGTACCAGCTCAGTGAACCTCATTGCTCGAATTAACGTAGTCTTCAATAGAGAGTCATGGAAGGATGAAATAGAAGTGCAACGTTACGTTTTAAAGCCTTAAGTCCTTGGTATAATACTGCTCTATATGTATAAATTAAAGGTAGACTAAATTTATTGTTTTGTGAGAGTATATATTTATCTGATGAAAATGCTGAAAATTAGATGACTCAAAGACTATTCTTTATACAGAAATACATTTACCTAAAAAACGGAAACCTCCGTATTGTTTCTGTCTTTTTATTATGCTGTTTTTTAATAGATATGGGGTTGAACCTGTAAATAAATACTGAATCTGAGCTTACAACATTGGTGTCGCTGATCTGTCTATTAGCACTTGTGTTATGTAAGAATTTCTCTGCATCCTAATGTAAGTAATATGAGCTTCCGACGGAAGCAGCTTTGTGTTTGTGTACCTTATCAAACCCACCCACTCTAACGAGACACCTACGTCATTAGACATCAGCGTCTCAGAAAATAGACTACCATTGGAAGATATCCACTCTAGCACATAAGGAATGTTTTCATTGTTATCCTCGTTCCAAATTGTTATTGTTAATTAAACGAACAAACGCCACAAAACCCGGTAGTTCACGTGTAAGCATAGAGTAAACGTGAAAAAGACATGTCCCCTCTAGATGCATGAATGGTACAGGCCAGGCTCCGTCTGTATGCGGAACCAATTTGGCGGAACTCACGTTCGTACAGTAGTAATGGGAGTGATTCTTTTCAGAGAATCGGTACTTTTGAACACATCCTTTTAATAAACCGGTTCTTTTTAATGTTCTTCTTTATTTGTTATGTTTTTCTCCGAAAATGCAATCCATCAGTGCAGTCATTTTATTGCAACAAATAATATACATTTACTAGCAAAAAAAAAACGAAATAAAATAGGGAAATTCTGAAATGAACTAAAGAATACACAATAGAAGAGTCAAGCATTCAAATATATATCAACATCTTTCTTTAAGAAAGAACAGGCTCAGAAATCCACTTGTGGTTCTGTCAACACGGTACACAACAAACCGAAAAAAAAACAATAATAAAAAATTACACCACCAAAGAAAACTTATCAATATATTGTTAAATAATATATGAATAAACTGGCTTGTTGTGTAAGCTACTGCGTGATGTACGGCTTTATATAGCATCATAAACATTAATTATAATAATAAATAAATAAATAATATTACTACAGGCGAAACTTATTATTTGCCCTATCAGTTCTCTCTTGAGTCGGTGACTCAAGAACCGGTCGGACCGCGATTCAGATCTTACACATTAAAACAGATGTATGCATGTGAAATTTAGCTAAAATGAAACATTAATTAATTATCTAATATTCGTAATGTATTATTTTTTGAGTATTCAAACAATCCGAACAAAACCGATTCGGACTGATCTGTGAACAAATCGTTGAGAACCCAATAAAACTGAATCATTGAAAAGAACCGATTCAAACGAACAATTCCATCACGAATCGGACGTCGCTTTCATCATACAGTTTGCAAGCAGAGAGAGAGAGAGGGAGAGGGAGAGAGAGAGGGAGAGAGAGAGGACGACGATGAGTGGCGCTTATCTACAGGCACGATCATCACTACATCACTGACTGACCCGCTACCGCAAGATACGGATGTGCAATCGTCGCGTCGTGCTTGTCTCTCACACCATGCGTTCCTCATCGTATGTAGCGATGAATGTGTTTTGAGACGCTGTTTCGCCGCAGCAGGGCCAGAGAGACACCGCTGAAGCGAGTGGCAGTGGCATTAACGTTAGCTCCTGGAGGTCAGTATCTCTTTCATTCCCATTCTCACTTATGGTAACTGATAGATGATGGTTTGCTCTGGATCAGTGGTACAGTGTTCATATGGAAGGTGGCTTCGTTATAACGGTGTAGAAATGTACGCAGCTTCTTGTGTAAGCAGCTTTGACAGTTAGCTATTTGATCCTGTTAGCTACTGCTAGCAGCTGATCATTGTTTTTCACTGTATAAACGCGTGTTACGCTGTAAATCTGCTCATAATATATATGACCAAAGACTCTTGCATTTTAGAAGAGCCTAATAACAAGGATGTCGATAGGCAGAGCTCTCATCAATAATCGATGCCCTCGTACTCAGTGCATGTGATGAGGCTGAATGTTATTAATCACACCCGTTTCCAGATATGCACCTATTTTTTTTTTTTTTGATTCTTGCAAAATCCTCTACCTTTTTTTGTCAACCGGACCAGAGGTCATAAGGACACAGGTTTTCTATCCTAAGGGGGTTAGGATGTAGTGCTGTAGTCATGTCATCATGTTGTCATGATGATGATGATGATGGTGATGATAATGGAGTGACACAGGAAAGCTTGGCCATATCATGCAGTCACCTCTCTGACTTTGTAAACCTCTTTGTTTTGGAATAGCTGCGACATCAACTCAAGCCATGTGTAAGATGACTTGGGTGGTGTTGTTACTCTCTTGGGTGAAATGTGAGACAGCTCTTTACCTTTTGTCAGTTCAGCCTGTTTCCTGTCACTGTTTTCAAAGTGTTCTTTTTATTCAGTGGAAGACTCCATATAATTGAGCTTCTAAAATCACCAATATGTTATGAGCACTAATTTGGGTGTAGAGGTATGTAACCCAGGTTAAAATCTGTCAATGTATATTAAATGTTTGTATTTTGGTTCTGCCATCCCTGTTCCAAATTCAGTCTACTACTTGATGCTGTCTTTGATATAGTTCATCACTGTGTGTCAAAATGGTGAAGTGTCTGTTAAAAGTTAAATAGTATGTTAAAATCCCTGTACAGGATTAATTCTGGACGAAAGGCATCAATATTTTCACAGCTATACACTTTCATCTCTCGTTTATTAATGGGTCAGATGAGGGTAAAGTAGAGAAGTGCCAGTATACATTAATCTCTCCCTTTGAAAAGTTTCATTTTTACAATGACGGATAAAATCTGTGGGAACTGTTTCAAATCTGAACTGAAATCTCAGTAACTGTTTTGAGGACTTTTACTCATATTTTTGCTGAAGTATTGATAATTGTGAAATTTCACGGACATTTAAAAGTACTCGTATCATGAAATCAGACTTTGATCATTATATCTCCAACCAATAATCGTGTTAAATATCTTGATTTCATATAGTGAAGAATTAGTAAAGAAAATGCAAAACAGTGGGGGAAAAAAAATCAAATAAAATTCTATCCCTGATGAATGACTGATGTTTTGATGTTTATGTCCGATCTTAAACATTTCTGTCACTGCTATTTTCCTTCCCTGACAAAGTTTAAATGTACATGATGATCCACAATTACAGATCATATGCCGCCATGAAGCTAAGTCTCTTCTCCTTCTTGGGTGTGGTTGCTTTCTATCCTCAAACATAAAAAGATGGAGATCTTTATCAGGTCTCCCTAAGCAAGTTGTCGTATATGACTCAACATTGTAGGGATATTTCACTAGTCTCATAATATTCAGTAGCAACTGCCTGTGGGAAACTCAACCCCAAGACTCTTTGGATGTTGTTTTAGTTATAGATTTATGAGAAAACCAATGAGATTACCATACAATTTGTTTCTCTGTTATTGATTGGCCTGTCAAAATGCTTATTTTATCTCGAGCACAGCAGTAGCTTAAGGGGTGTGCTGTGAGCATGTGTGCTGCCAACGGGTGGGATGGCTTTTGGCGATCAGCCTCTCTTCTTCCACATCAACAAGTCTGAGTAATGCATCCCTACTGGCTTTAACAGTTTACACTGTATTTTTCAACAAGCGCTTTTGGGAAATTCAAATTACAGTCAAATATTACATCTCATTGCAAATTGTGCAAACTCATTAATAGGCATGGCCATGGCTTTGTGTAGCACCTTAAAAGAATAAATGCATAAGAATATTAGGGATACAAAACTATACTTTTAGGCTGCTTGTAAGCTCTGCTTTTAATGGGGGAAACCCTCCATTCTGACGCAAACATAAATTAAAGCGTTTGAGGGAGTTTCTTTAATTTTTAATCAAAAAGTGGACTCATTTTAGAAAATAACTGAAAGTGATTTTTGTAGCGAGTATTTCTTCTAGTAACAGTAATAGATTATAAAGTGGTATGAGGATTGTGACCATTGCATGTTATTTTAGTTTATTATTTATATGTGCTACATTTTGGTTATTAGTTTTAGAATTTCAGTTAGTTGACAACATTTTTGAATTTGAGTTTTCATCTGATATTTATATTGTATTTAGATTTTGTATTCAAAATCTTTGATTTCTGTCATAGCATGTTTAAATTGAATCAAGTCCAAGGGGCATATTTTGTAACAAATTTTAACAATGTAGTAGGTCACTCTTTTATTCTGCTTCATATTTGCCTGTATTGCAAAAGCCTGTGTTTGTAAGTAGGTTTATTGTGCATTCTCAATGTGGTAGGTGGGGGTGCTGGTGAGAAATAGGCTTAAAAGTTAATCTCAGTGATGATGTTCACCTAGGTAGAATGAATAATGGCTGCAAAATAAATACATACCGATTATGCGTCACAGATGGATGTGTGAAAAACTTGTTTTTGTTGTGTTGCAAGACTCGGCATAAATTGAGCAAAAAAATCTGAGAGAATTCTGAGAATCTGAGAGCACGATTCTGAACGGACAACAAAACAAAAAATAACGTGATTTAGGTTCTTACAAAATGTTTAATTGCTGAAGTTTATTTTTAAAATGTTGTTTATTTGAATACTGGTGTGATTTTTGTCAGTAGTTCGTGTAGTGGTCATTTAGGAATGAAATCGTGTAGGATTTACATTTTTTATTTTATTTTATGTGCAGCTCTAGTGGACTATTGTCTATTGACCACATCAAAACATTTGATATCAATGCTAATCCATTTTTAAGTGGCTCCTTAAAAGGATTAACATCATAGTTCTTTGCCACTTCAAAAAAGGCCTTTTGCAAAGCAGCTGTGTCTGCAAAACCTTAGTCTTAGGAATTTTTGAAAAAGCCTCTGGGTGATGTTAACCCTATTGAACCATGTGATATAACATGCAGTCTTTATGTGGATTGTTGAGACATGGTAGCATTTGATGCTGAGAAAAAGAACATACTCATAGGTCAAAGTAAAATGTCATATTTATATTTGGACATTAAAGGGACACTTCACCCATTTGCATTAAGCTTTGTATCTTTAGAAACCCAGTCATATTTTTGAATGGTCATGGTTTATTCCCTTATTTTCCCCTGAGATGGGAGAAATAAGGATTTAAGTGTTTTACTTCCTGCTTATTATGACGTAAAAATCGTCATTTTGCGTCACGATATTCGCAGGCACTTTAAGATCTAATGCACAGATCCAATGTATTAACACATTTTCTCCTAAAGGTTTACATTCACTGACTGTTGACATGAACACTCACAAAGATGGCCATTTTGACAGAAGCAGCATACAGCCTCAGGCTTCAGAAAAAGCTTTTAAGAGACATGTCCCTTTTAAAAATACTGTCTTCACTTAGTGATCCAAGAGGAAAAACGTGCTCAGTGTTTGACGTCCTCTTGAGGTGCACATCGATTCTCCTCATAGTGACCAAGTGTGATTCTTTTCAGCAATTTTTTCTTTTCAGCTACTGCTCACTCTACAGCAGAATCTTAATATCTTTCTCTGTGTTCTTTGCAGTCATATTAACAGACCAGTTGAGTTCTGATCATTTAAGACAATTTTTTGGACTTTCAGAAACACATGAAAAGCCCAAAACTTCAGTCAGATCCATTACAGATGATAAAAGGCTTTACTGTGGAGAACTGAATGCAATAGCTGATTTGTGATTTGCAAAGGCATGATTTAGGTTTTCTTAATTTCTCTGAATGGAAAGAAGCAATTAGCCTTGTTCATTTTCGTTTTGCTCATCCTCCCTTTATTGGCCAAAGGCTGTTCGTTGTCTGTGTGTATGGTGATTGGGACAGTTTAAAATAGCTGTCACAGCTGTGCTCATGAAAAGAGACTGTATTGGTTTCCACGGCGACCGTGTGGAATCTCATTACCCGAGGCTGATTGTAGAGCCATGAGTTAGCCACACTATGATTGACAGAGGACGAGATCATGTCACGTTTACAATAGACTCATGCTCATATATATGTTCCCTGGAGGTGATGAGGTCTGGGATTTGTTTTGCGCTACCTAATTAACTGGGTAGTTTAGTAAAATAGAGGGCACATTGAGTGCGTCATTACTTTACCGCTGCCGGTTATTGGCTTTGGTTTAAATATGTTCTATGAGATGCGTCAGGAAAGTTATAACAAAACCTAAAGTAAAAGTGTTTCTGTGGTTTGTGCAGCATTGGGAGATTTTTTTTAATAACAGAAAAAAATTAAACACAAAGGTCTGTATTATAATGTTGCTAATTAATTAAAAAAAATTATATATTATTTATATTTTTATGAGCTTGCTTGCTTGCTTGGATGGCACATCACTGGGCTCGACATATCAACGCTTGTCCAGGATAAGTGAATGTTTTTGAAGGGAAACTATATGTAAAAGAGAATTTTACTTCCCCGACAGGACAAATAGCCTGATTAAAGCTTCAGTGATAAAAAAATACCTATAGGGAAGCATCTAAACGTGAGAATGATTCAGGTTTTGTTACAGTCACTGTTGAGGCTTGCGCTGCCTGTCTCTTTGTGAGAGACTTTCAGAGAAATCGAAACAAATGAGTGTAACCGCATAAAGAAACTCAAAAAAGTAAAAATCTATGTAAAAAAATGTATTTAATAATAAACTCATATTCAATTTATTTATAACACATGATATAGTTAAGTAACACAACACGAACTAAGATCAGAGCAGAACTATTGCACATTCTCAAATTGTCTTGTAAGTTTAGTAAGAAGAATTTATTTACGATTTTCTTAGCTGCGATTTTCTAAAATGCAAAATCTTTGCCTTTGGAAATGTAACTTAGTAAGAGTATAAGTATTCCGTTTCAGTATTGCTTTGGTGAAGTACAAATGACCCTAAAAAAAAATGAAGTATAATTACTCATATACTTTACACCCCTGTCCCCTTTAAATATCTGTTTTTAGGCATCTCATAGCTCATAGAAGCCTCCGCTGCGAGTGCAAGTGATTCATGTCGGGTCAGTTGTGAGAGCTGTGATTTAAGAAAAGAACAACACAGAGGTCCTGGTGTCAGATGAGCCGGGTGATGCTTAGAGGAAGAAATAGAGGCGTTATTGATCTGTTAGTCACAAACCATCTGTCTTCTCTCCCCCCTTCCACCACCTCTTCCCATCTGAGCTGTTGAGAGTGACGGAGGAAGAGCAGAAAGTGCCACTCCAGCATAAAAAAATGCTACAAATCACAGTATGAACCCATTGGCTCCTCTCACATTAATACATTCTATTGGACAATGCTGAAGTTGCTAACTGGGCTAGTCAAAAGCAAGTTTGAGTCAAGTTTCAAGATGCATTTATTTAGGCCTAGTTCTATCTAAAATTAAAATTTTCCAGTCTTCCAGAGGATGTGGCTAAGTGAAATATGTTTTGATGGAGATATTCAAATAATTACATGATTTTTTTATACTGCAATCAGAAAATATTAAGTAACAATCAAGTATAAAGAAAAGACTGCTCATTTTCATTTTATTATATCAAGTTATTATATGCTTATAAATTGTTTGCCTTCAAATTTCACACTTGAACAAGTTACATAACCTCCATTAATTGTGACCATCCACAACAGAAAATATTTAAAGTAATGTAATTTTTTTTTTTTTGCACATTTACCTTCTCTCTCTTTCTTTTAAAGTCGGCATGAAATTAAAATTGACTCTATTTACTTGAATGCAAATTATAATTGAACAATTAACCCATGCAAGTTGATACACTAAAAGAAATCTGAAAATTTGCTTCCATCCAGGAATGGCGTTTCCAGTCTGATGTTGTCTTGGGTTGAATTTCCTTAACCACTCCTCTCCGTCAATCTGCTATGAGCAAGGAATGGAGAGGAGGTGTGCTAAAACAAAACCCTGCCCTCTATTCAATATTCCATTTCACCATTGAAATAAATCACAACAATGAATTGAAGTCGTTTGCAACTTCTAGTTCAACGAGGACTTTAGGTTGCTCTGTGTTACACAAATCTTGACAAATGAACTTGAATGTCTACTAAAGAGTGAGTACCTACTCAGTGTTGAACCTGAAAAGATGCTGCTGAATGCCCTTGATTCGTGAGCTGTATGCAGTTACATAATATTGCATAATAGCATCATTGCTATGAAGGGTTCTGCTTTTGGTGCCACATGAGTTTATTTAAAGAGCACCTATTATGCTTTTTTTATTTTTCCTTTCCTTTATTGTGTAATATAGATTTTTGTGCATGTAAATGATCTGCAAAGTTACAAAGCATAAAATCCACGCTTTGTAGTCCTGCTCTTATTTCCGTGACTTAGCTACGTCACCATGTTTCACATTTGCTGCTTTGGCCTACCCTTGAAGAACAGTTCAGTGTTTTTTCCGTCGAGACGTTTCGTTGCTATGATACAGAATGTCCGCAGCACAGTTTGAATGTTGTGACAGTTGGTCAGTGTGGTTTAGTCCCGCCCCTCCTCCTCTGTGATTGGACGGCTGGGTAAAAAGTGACAGTGATGAGCGCTGCGTTTTATCCAAAGTTGAACATTTTTCAACTCTCGGCGACCAGTAAAAAACGCTGGCCGCTCGGCGCTTCAGCGTCAAAAAAAAACGCTCAGCGCCTCGTTACGCTCATTGAAAACAATTGAAAACATACGCCAGGAGCGTGGAAAAACGCTTTAGTGGACACAAGGCCTAAGTGATTTTGATATAGTGAGGTGATGCTGTTTATTTTTCTTTCTCACTTGTATGGACTTCCAATACCGACGCCATAGTTACGATAGATATAAATACTTTTACGGCTGCTCGTGAAGTCTCGGAAGCTGAAACATGGTTATGGTAGTAGCCGTTACATGTCAAAAATGTGTTCTACGCAGTTGACCAGTCACAACAGACTGGGCCAGTTTACCAATCTGAGACTGGGCATTTTGGAAAGCCGGTCTGACACGAACTAAAACAGATGCTGTGTCCGAAATCTCCACTCAAACCCCTACTCCCTACCCCCTATATATGGGGGAGAGAGCAGAGCACTATATAGTGAGCTCAGCAGCATAGTAGAACAACACTTTCGGACACTACTCGATCGTCTCTCGGCGCCGTTGATTACATCATCTGTCACCAGGTGCCGAGCCGGCTCTGGGCTAAATATATTTTTTAAAATAAATACTTTACATTATATTGAGCTTATTTCTCCAAAATTTGAAAACTAAAAGTGATTTCTGGCCGTTTTTGCTACAATGCGGCACTCCACACTTTATTATAACTTATTTTTACGATCAGCGCAATGCATGATGGTATGTAGGGCTTAAGTTAGTGACCATCGGTTGTACACTACTTTTCAAAATGCATTCTGGGATACATTGAGTGGACTATATAGGGTACAATAATCATCACTATACATTCGGACAGCACTACAAAATGGCGAGCTCACTATATAGTCCACTATATGGTGAGTAATGGGTGATTTCGGACACAGCAAGAGTGTTTTAGGCAGAGGGTAAAAAGAGGTGCTGCATCAGTGTATAGTATGTGAAAAATAATGGGGTTCTTTTTTAACTTTGAATCATGTAAATATATTCTAACACAGCCCAAAAATAAAATTATGTTGTAAATAAGTGTAATAGGATCTCTAATTCTGAGCTGTGTTGTCAAGAAATGACTTCCAACCATTAATTTCTTAAATTCTTTGTCAGATGTAGGGTGCAGGTGACTTTGAGAGCATGATGGAAAACTTTTCGGAGCAGAGTACCCAGAACTTCAGATTAGCACTTTTGGGTCAATACTGAAAAAAACTGAGAGTGCAGTAAGGGAGAGGAATCTGCTTCTGAAACGGCATCTGGCTCTCATTTCATAATTATTGTTCTGTTTACAACCTTTCACATGATGAGTGTCTTAATATTTGCTTTAGTTAACAAAGTACATTGAACCAGAAGCATATCCTGCTTGAGTAAATTGCATATTGACATAGACAATACATCTATTTTATTGTCTTTTAACAGGTTGAAATGTTGAAACGATATCATTCAAACCATTCAAACGGGTTATTTCTGATTGAGCTTGCTTTCGTTTGTATTTACTTGTATTTACTTTGAGGCATGTGCTCATGGGCACTAACACACGAGGAACACAAATGGCAAATCCATGTGGTGAAGACACAGCTGGGCTCCAATCCCTTTAGCTTATCATAGTGTGTGTGTGTGTGTGTGTGTGTGTGTGTGTGTGTGTTTACATTTGCTGCTGAGCCTTCTGTCAAGATGTGTTAGAGAAGACCGCATAGGCTTGGCTTGTACAGTGTGCTTTGTTTTAACTGTATAGTTTGCTGTTAGAAACATATGAGTGGTACTGCCAAACACAAAACAGTTTTGGAATAAAAATTGTATTTTAAGGGAATTATGTACCAAAATTTGTGGCAAATATTTAGTTTTGACCAAAATAGTTTAATGTTGATTTATGTTTATTTAGCACTTATCTGACAAAACAGTGAATATTTTGTGAACACAACATGGATAAGCTACAACATATAAATATGTCAGCAGTGTGGACTCACTTCAACCATTGCCAAAAATTATGCTAGAGTAGCAATTTGTAAAATTATGTTCGTAATTTTGTAAAATGATTGATTGACAGCCAGAAATCCACTCAGAGTCCACAAAGAATCAGACCAGCATCTTGTCATTAAATTTGTATTTGTTGCCATTTATAAAGCTTAGAGATGGTACAGAGACAGTCTGTGATATTTCAGTGATACTGTCAAGAAATGGGGATCTTTTCTGAACGCTGATCCATTAAAAAATAACTTAAAGCACTTTTAAGCTTTGCAGTAGTGCATGAGGCTTTAGTTTCACTGCAGAGTAGTTGTTGTGTGATGGATTACTTCTATAATGTTCAATCTTACTCTTCTCCAGACCCCATTCGTGCACACCACAGACCGCAATGATTGGACACTGCCTTCCTCGATCGTCCAACTCCTAGTTCTGCTGCCCCTGTTTGAACGACTGCCTGCCTGAGAGCTGATCGTTGCTACAGTTGCCATGACTTAGAAACATTCCTGATACAGAGATGGAGAAAAAGAAACCGTGTCCCCGCCTCCTGGACTACCTGGTGGTAGTTGGAGCCAGGTAAGGAAGATTGTTCTTTGGTGTGTGGGTGTTTTTGTGTGTGCTTCTATAGGTGCTTAAGTAAATTGCAGAAGAATTGAATCACAGGTGAACTGATTGTTTTGTTTGTACATGGCCCGTGCAGGTGTGTTCCAGGTGAACAGTCTCAGCTGTATGCTGTCTAGGGCTGTAGTCAACCAAAGAAATCCTTGGTCGACCAAAGTCTTGTCCTAAACAACGATTAGTCGACAAAAAAAAAAAACAAAAAAAAAACTTGTTTTGATTGAACTTTTTTTAAACAATTGTCATAGAGCATTTATAAAACAACAACGAAAAAACATCACAAATAAATAAATCTATAATAATAATACAATTCTTTGAGAATTAAGCGATTTTTTTTTTAACTGAAAAAAAGTGAGAAGCACTGTCTATGCAGTCACAATCGCGCATCTGATCACACCACATGCTGCAAAAAAATAACTGCTATCTGCCACATTATAAAAAATCCTAACAAAAGCTCTCGTTTTTACAGGCTTTATATTCTTCTTTACTTACAAAGCTATGGGTTAACTTTTGTCCAGCCGATAGGCATTTTAAACAAACACACAAAAAACCCAAATAGCCTAAAAACACAGCCGGCAACAGGCGCGTTCCCAAGTGTTCAGTGTGTGTGCGCTAAAACTGTGGCGCTGTTACAAAATAGCCTAAATTAAAGCATTTAAAGATGGGGATAAAACAAAGGCTAATTATATTTAGAATACAGTAATAAATAATTGCTTATAAAGGAATAAATATCAAGGAGTAAATCATTAAAAAAATTCTTTCTATCAGTAAAAAAAAAAAAAATGTAACTGGTCGACCAAAAAGAATGTCAGTCGACCAAGACGGCATCGACTGATTAGCCGACTAAACGACTAAAGTTGACAGCCCTAATGCTGTCAGTTAATGTTAAGGTTAAGATATACTTTATTGTCCCATAGGGAAATTTGTACAGCCACTGCATCACATAAAACAAATTGTAAAATGGCAAAATAACATAAATTAGAAAGAGGAAAGAAAAAAAATACTAATTGCTATTTAATAACTTAATGTTAAAGCTAGGCGAGGCAATTTTCAGAGTGCAAGCTAGATTTGAAAGCATATGATCCCACCGTCCCTTCAGAGCGTCTCCAAAGCCACGCCTCGGCCAAACACATGAACATGTACAGTAGGAAGCAAACTAAAGTGTCATGAGAGATGGTGCTAAAACTACCTCATGTCTCAAAGCACAAACATTACAATAATAATGAACATAAACGGCATAAAAGAACAAGCACGGGCTTAGAAAAGCCAGAGATCTTCCTGTCTTCCTGTCTCTCACTTCAGTTTTTTACCTTTTCCTAATCAGGCAACCCAGCAGCGATAGTGTGGCACAAACACCTCAGCTGCTGAGGCGCTATCCGCTGGAGGACCACAATGACTTTCCTCTGCCCCCTGACGTTGTCTTCTTCTGCCAGCCTGAGGGCTGCCTTAGCATCCGTCAGCGCCGGGTCAGCCTCCGCGACGACACGTCTTTTGTCTTCGCTCTCACCGACAAAGACTCGGGCATCACCCGCTATGGAATCTGCCTCAACTTTTACCGGTCTTTCCAGAAGGGCCACCACCGCCCACGAGCTGAAGGGAAAGGTCAGAGTTTATAGCAGTTTCATGAGTTTCACCATTTTATCATCCTAATTCAACTGATTAATTTCCTGGTTTTGCAAACTAACCATCTGTAACCCATCTTGTACATCACATGTGGCTGAAAGGGTGCATTCACTACATAATGTGTCCTTAATATTTGACTTTATACAGGAGAAAGGGCCCCTCATACAGACTCTGCAGTGGAGGCCACAGAGAAATCGGACCCCTCTTCATTGACACTTCCAGGGGAATCTACAGTTCCCCCTGCCGGAGATGGGGCTTTGCCACCAGGAGAGCCGGGCGGCATTGGAAAATCTCCAAGAGCCAAACGCAGTGGCCGACTGGCACCGCAGAACCGGAACAGCACGTTAATGTCTCTGTGTATTATTAGCCACTACCCTTTCTTTTCTACGTTCAGAGAGTGTCTGTACATCCTCAAACGCATGGTGGACTGCTGTAGCCAGCGGCTCAACCAGAGACCCGGTGCTGCCAAGTCCACACAGCGGTGAGTACAGCCTTCTTTGCTTTTTTCTGTGGATCATGTAGTTATGTAACTCGACCCTGAGATTCAGCAAGATAATACTTGAGCACAGAAGCGATGCTTTAATACGCAATGTTTTGCAATATCTTACAGTAGATGTGTGAGTGTCAAATACTGTGGTTCTGCCAGAAGATGCTATCTCTGCCTCGCAACATAACAACTTGCAACATTCTGCCTCTCTGTTTACAAATCTGCATGCATTCCAATTTGATTTACTCTTTTTGAGTTGAAATTGAAAAAAAAAATGAAATTCTAGTGATGAAATGAAATTGAACTCTAGGTTGAAATCTGAAACACTTAATTGGTTTTGTTACTGTTTTAACTACACTAACTTACCTCTTTTGATTTTACAGTATCATAGATGCTTAAAAAATTCAACTTGAAAATAAAATAATTTCTCTCATAACTCATCAATCATGATACATGAGAGAACCCATTAAGGTTTCTTCTTGACCTGACCTTATAAGTTGGTATTGCACTTTAAATAACAAAGAACTTGCCTCATAATTGAGCAACATGAATATGAGCAGACAATGACAGAATTATGTTTTTTGGGGGTGTATTACCTCTTAAAATACATTATGTGGGAATGCCATAAGGGCTCTACGTTGTTAGATCCTGTATAGTGTTGTGATTAATTAGAATGATGAGTAACAAGGTGCGGATGATTTTATAAAAGGAAATCACAAGTGGAAGGATGTGCGACAGCCCTTTGACTCGGAAAGAGGGACGAGTGAGTAAAGGAGTTTGAAGATGTGTTGGTGTGACAGGGGCTGTGATTGTGTGAAGAAGAGAGGAGCTGCTATTTTCCTCCTGAAGGGCTGTGCAATGTGCAAGCAGCCTTGCAGCGTTATTCTCCACACAGGAGTGGTTTTAACTAAATCTCATTCACATATCGCAGTGGTAACGGTAACTAAATACTTGAGTGTCTATTGGTAAACAATCTATACGATTGCACTCTGCTGCAGATCAATAAGCTTTGAGTAGAAGGATTTTTATCTCTGATTTCCTCAGCAAAGCCTATTCTTGCGTAACCTAGCAACCACATCCACCATGAGCCACAGTCGCGCTCGCAGGCCTCAATTTGTTTGCAGTTGAATTGTCCTGCCAAACCCCTTTTATTTGCTTTCAAGTGTGGAGAATAATTTAACCAGTACAGCAGCCTCTGTTGTGTTCAGCTGTAGTGAAGTAGTTCATATATTCTATGTAGATGCAAATTTTTTCTTGCTCATTCAGAATTCTGATCATCTTCATTTCAAATGCATTTAATTGTTTATTAAGCATTCGTGGCTGACTGGAAATATGAAGTATTTCTACAAAGGCATCTGTTGTTGTTTACTTTATTTATACCCGTAGGTAAATTTGTTTTACAGTGCAATGAGAGATACTGTGGCATCCAGTACACAAAAAAAACACACAACACAACACATAAGAACGAATAAATAAATAAAAAATAAAATCATAAGACCCCTAGTACATATCTGAATAAAAACATCTCTACAATTTGTTAAGCATATCAATCGCGCTGGGTACAAAACTACTTTTATATCTTTTCGTTCTGCACCTAGGGACTTTATACCTCCTCGCAGACGGTAGTAGCTGAAACTCATTTCTCAGAGGGTGAGATTCATCTTTTAAAAATGAAAGGGCCATCCTCTGCAACTGTTTGGCATATAGTGATGCTACTCCTGGTATTGACTCACCAATCAAACGGCCAGACCATTTTACTATCTGGTCCAGCTGATTTTTTGCCTTTAATGGTATATGGCCATACCATACTAAAGTGGAGAAAGACAAAACAGATTCTATAAAAGCATGATAAAAGATCTTCATTATTGTTTGGTCAAGATTGAATACCGATAATCTCCTTAGGCAAATCAGGTAAAAGCTGTGACTTCAGCTTTTACCTGATGCTACATTTACGTTGCTAAGTGTTAGTCCATAGTTAGTGGTAGTTTGTATTTGTCAATAATCATACTATAAAGACCCATTCAAACAGAGGAAATCCACACCACAGCTGTAACTATAATCCCAACATTATTGGACATTATCATTATAGTTGTGGCCTAGTGTGAATGGGCCTTAAAATGAATTGGTGACCAATAACCAACCATCTTGACTGTAGATGATACAGAATCAGATTCCTCCTGTGTTTATACAGTGGATTCAAACCCTGGTCTCTCACACTAAAGTCATGTGTCTTATCCACTGCGCCATCACCACCCATGCCGACAGTTTGTCTAATGGACTATATTACTTGGTGAAAGCTTAGTGTATCCTTTCGTTGTGCCTAAGTACACACTAATTTATTGTTTTAATTAGAGTGCCTACCTACTTGGCAGTCTCAAACATGGCCTTATGTCACATTAGAATGAAAATTTCAAATAGAAATGACTCAGACACCATCAAGAGTTTACTGTGTGTATATTTGCCACATAGTGACTGCCGTGAGTGTGTCATCATGTTCTCTCAGTACCGCAGTGACCTTGGCTTTACCCACATTTGTAGCTTTCAGTATGCACTACTCAACCTTGTAATGACAAAACACACCATGCGTCATACTGTTCTCAACTGGGCTACTCTGTGTGAGAATAACCATATGCCAGTCCAGTTGCCTAATCATCAAATAAGAAATCAGTTTACACTTTATCAGCTTAAACTCAGTTTCGCTATTGTTGTTCTCTATTAATGAAATTATTAATTATGGAAATCCAGGAAGTATAAGGGGAATTTTAAAATTGTAATGCCCAGGCTTGGAAAAGTGCAGATTTCATTTACGCATAATCTGAATGCGCACAACTGTTTGACTCAGTAAGAATTTTTTGTTTACTTTTATTTAGCAAGGACATGTTAGATTGATAAAAAGAGCCAGTAAATGTTCATCACTAAATTCTTATCTTTTGAACTATTCATCAAAGAATCCTGAAAAAATCTCGGTTTCTACAAAAATATTAAGCAGCACAATAGTTTTCAGCGTTAAGAATAATGCGAAATGTTACTTGAGCACCAAATCAGCATATTATAATGATTTTTGAAGGATCATTCTAAGAAAAATAAGAAAATTTAGAGTGATCTGTTATCAGAGGTATCTGTTTAATATTACTTTTTTACTACACGTATTTTTAATCAAACAAATGCAGCCTTGTTAAACATTAGAGACTTCTTTCAAAAACATTAAAAATTTTTTACTAGCCCTAAAAAATATTAAACACGTAAATGCTAGCGTATGTTTTTATTTATGGCCAGTTCTAAAATACTTAATTGGGTAGATAATTGCTCTCTTTTTTAGTGAAATCTGTATAAACATGTTTTTTTTTTAGTTAGTTAGTTATCTAGTAATTGAAATTACATTAAAATTATGTAACTCCATTTGTCAAAAGGTGTAGGTGCAATAAGTATAATCTGCAACTGTTTTGCATATTATGGTATTGCATTAGCATCATATTTCAGTGCAGAACTGTTGTTGGCCCAGAGTCACTAAACATGCCTTTCTTAATATGCAACAGTTTAACTATATGCAGCTACACCACCGATTAATAAAGACGTCTCAGTGGTTTTGACATCGCAAATTGACAGTGGAGGGGGAAAAGATAAGACGGGTAGAGTGAGACTGTGAGAGAACAGAACACGTTAAGAGCTAGAGAGTGTGTGAAGCTGGTGGAGACAGGCTGTGTGACAGATTGAGGCCACTGACTGTTCTCAGAGAGCAGCTGTGAGAAGTGGGAGTTCTCAGATGAACCAATTATGACTTACTGCAGTACCTTTACTCTGCCCACACAGCCATAGTCTGGCCTGTCTGGGTCTTTAAAACAAGGCACTGTGTTATGTAGGGATAAATGAGGGACCAGAAAAGCCTTGGCAAACTAAAACCAGTATTATAAGCAAAAAGAAAATCCCATTAGCTGGTCTCCATTTTAGTATTATTAATATTTTTGCTTTTATATTAGAGTTAGATTATTTTAATATAGTGATAATTATACATTGAAGTCATCATATGACTTAAACCTTTGGAAGTTTGATGAGGCCCTCTAGTGGGCCCCGGCTCTGCAAGAAAACGTAAGGATACATGACATTATTCAAACCCCTCTTTGCCTGGGATGGGTTTGAATAATGGAGTGGTCTTAACTTTTGGAGGGCTTTGTATGGATTTTAATAAATCTGGAATAGATTGGACATGGTCAGCAATAATTCTCAGGTGCCATTGACTGTCATCTGACAACCAAAGTTCCAGTCTGGAGATATTCACCTCAGAAAAGAAAGCATACTTTTTGAGTTTTCTGGGCACCATGGTTTGTCTAGTTAACGTACACTTTTTATGTTATGGTGTTATCTAGTGCTTGTAGAGCTTTTGAACTTTGTGCCTGATCACTGCGGTACCATCATTTTACTTAAAGTGATTTGGTTAGTTGTTTAATCCTGAACCGTAGATGCCAGCTGCCACTGTTTTTGTGCTATTTCTGTCCTCCAGACTCTAGAATAGACCACTGAATCAAGACAATGCCTTAATGTACTGGACAGTTGAACTGAACCAATTAATGAACAAGTTTAAAAATTCAAGGAATGAAATGGAAAAGTGCAGCAATATGAACAAAGATAACTGAAAGGGGAAAAGAGCTTGTGATACTTATTCTTGGATGTACTTTTGAACCTGAGCCCTGATCCTCCTTACAGAAAAATGTAAATATGTGTGTATTTCTCTCCCCCAGGGACACAATGTGGCGTGTGTTCACAGGCGCTCTGTCCGTTGAGGAAAAGGAGAAGGGCAGTCAGGTGCTGCAGGACCTGAGGGAGATCGAGTCATGGGTTTATCGGCTTCTGCATTCCCCGGTGCCTGTTGCCGGTCAGCGACGTGTTGACGTGGAAGTACTGCCCCACGAGCTGCAGCCTGGACTGACCTTTGCCCTTCCAGACCCGTCCCGCTTCAGCATTGTAGACTTCCCTCTCCATCTGCCCCTGGAGCTGCTGGGAGTTGATGCATGTCTGCAGGTCCTGGCCTGCATTCTGCTGGAACACAAGGTACGGATGGCCAGGGGAACTTGACCTCAACTTAACTCTGATGACATAGGACCATATATTACCTTATTTGTGTACTATTTTCATGGTGCTATAAGATGCATAAAAAAAACATGGTACCACCATGGTAAATGTCCAGAAATACCATGGTACTTAACGCATGCACCATATAGGAGTACCTTATTAGTTAATGGCCGATATTAGGTTTTTTTTATATATATATATCGGTATTAGTCAATATTGGCTATTTAATTGTTTCTGCTAATTTCCCCTATTTTTACATTTTAGATTACATTTTCACTAGTAATTTACACTTAAATATAAGAATCTCAGTATAAGAATATAAGATAAGAACAGTTAGTATTTTAAACTCGTATAGTAGTGTAATTCTGAATTTTCTTCTGAGCTTGTTGTATTTTTGCCACTTAATGTCTCACAAATATCCTTTAAGTTTTGTTAGTTGTGCATGCATAGTGAGACTGATGTAAACATTTTTAAAATCTTTTATGCTGTATTTACCAAGAGCATTGGACAGGTGTACACTTGAGAGAGCATGCTTTTGAAATATATACTATTGCTGTGTCATTGTTTTTTGTTTCATGTGGATCCAGTCTTCAATTTGTCTATGTGGGTCACACTGATAGTGACAAGGGAACTTCCTCTCACCCTCTGCTGTCTGTAGGTGGTACTGCAGTCCCGAGATTATAACGCCCTCTCCATGAGCGTCATGGCGTTTGTTGCAATGATTTACCCCCTTGAGTACATGTTTCCTGTCATTCCACTGTTACCCACCTGCATGGCCTCCGCAGAACAGGTAACATGACATCATTTTTGTGCAGTTGGTGTATAAACAATGAAGCTCTCCTTCAATGTTCCCTCTATTTTTTTTTCTATCTCAAAACTTTATTCTATTGGGCGGACATTTTTCGCCACCAGAGCAAAAATATTCTTTATACCTGACCTGTTTAGCATACATAGAAACACAATGGTTTGAACATTCAGTTGTAACTTTTAAACTTGAATGTGCCATTTCTATTTTATTTGACCCTTTGATATAACTTATTGGTGTTAAATGATATTTTTGAAAAACAAGCAGTTAAAAAACAAGAAGTCACTAAATGAAGCACATTTTAGGGTTTTTCCAGTGCTGTTAACTGTACAGTCTTTACCAAGAAACCCTATGATTTACAAAATCTTCAGCAGGACACATCAATTCTTTACAATTATAGAATAGTATGAAAGAAAAGTAAGCTGTTACACTGAGATGGTTTGGGAAAAAACATAAAGTGTTTTTGTACAGTCAATTATCCATCAAAGTCAAATGATTGTTTATTGCTTATGAATTTCCAATAATTTCTTTAGCAGGGTGATTTAAACCTTGGCAACGAGCAGGTTTCTATGAAACCTGTAAACTGCATTCACCATTTCAATCTATAGACCATTTCACAAGATGACCATTTCACAACACTGGTCCAGAAGCACTTCCTGTTTCATTTTTTTAACACTACATAGAATCTGGGATAAAATACAACCAACAGAACATGTAAAACTGAATCAAAAAGTTAAACAAACATCTTTAAGACGTTTTCTTTACATGGGAAATAAAGAAAACAGTTACAAACTGAAACAGGAAGTGCTTCTGGACCACTGTTGTTTACATCTTGTGAAATGGTCTATAGCGGTCGACCAGAGCACTGAATTATTTCTCACTTAAACTACAATCAAATAGATTACCCCACACATTTCGCATCAGTCTTCTGCGTGGCATTTTATTCTTTTCTGTGCATCCGTGGCGCAGTTTAGAGGGAACATTGCTCTCCTTATATCTGTCAAACACATCTCTTTTTTTCTAGCTCCTGCTAGCACCTACTCCATATGTCATTGGGGTGCCTGCCAGTTTCTTCCTGTACAAGACTGATTTTAAGATGCCAGATGACGTTTGGTTAGTGGATCTGGACTGCAACAAGGTATATTGTCTATTTACGCGATCTGGAACTACCCAGACAGGGGTTTGTGGATTCTAACATGTTTATAAATTGTGTATATAGCGGTCTTATGTGGGTTGTATATCTTTATCCCTGCAGGTCATTGCTCCAAGCAATGCAGAATTGCTCCCTCCCCTTCCTGAACCCGAGGCCTCTGAGCTGAAGAAACACTTGAAGCAGGTAAACCAACCCGATGTTCTCGTCTCTCTAAGGAGCCCTACCATTAACTGTGAATCTGAAGTGAACACTAACTAGATTCTAGAAGCAATGCATAGTAATTATACTGTCATCAAGCAGCTGCTGTAAACATGATTAATTATAATAGTGCAATTAAACCAAAGAGAAGGCTGACAATGCATGGATATTTTTAAACTATCATTTGAAGCCAAGTGCAGACAAGACATTTTCTGATGTTCCTAAAGTTTGTTGACCAATTCATCTTTTAGTTGATCACTTATGTATTGTAATGACTGTATATTCTCCCCCCTTTTTTGTTCCAGCTCTTGGAGGTAATAAGTTTTGAGTTTCCCCATCTATAGACTCGATAATGGTTCTAGTTCTCTCGCTTAACCCTTTACAATCCCACATAGACCCTTATCTAGAGCTTCTGACCTGATTCTGGGCACCTCTGAGCTTAATCAAACCCCATTAACATTTCACTGTCTTGTCATCAATCATTGTGATACACTGACAAACTGTCCTTCCTCGTGTCTCTTTAATAGAGACGCATTTAATTTGACCACAATCTGTTGTCTTTGTGTTTGTTAGTCTGCAGCAGAATTTCTCAGCCAAATTGATTTACCATTTTATTTCATCTTCCATCAAACATAATTACCATGCTGTCATTGTAATATCTCAAGCCAAAATAGTCAATACACTGACTCATCAGTTGCGTCTCACAGATCGTGAGTCATGAGTCTTCATTCGCCGTTATGAATCACCATTAACCAGGTCCTCATTTTCAGATCATGATGGTTTTTAAACCTGATTTAGATTGAAGGTCATTTTTTTCAGTGGTTTAGAGACGTACAGCAGTCCCCTGTCATGTCAAAGACAGTGGTTCAAGAACTCTGAGCCAATATGGAAATTAACATTTTTCTTGTCATCGTCATTCGGTGCTATTTCTCACTCAATCGAGCTTCAGATTTTAGGGAAATTTTTATTTAACATCCTTAACATCAACATGAAATCAAAATTCACTCTGTTCACTTGGGCTTGGGGTGACATCGCCCAAAAGAGTATCCTGTTTTGCTTTTTGGTCATTGAAAATCCTGTTTCACTCCTAAAAAAAACCCTTCATCACATTAATGAAGTTAAAGAGATACTCCACTTTTTTGGAAATAGGCTCATTTTACAACTCCCCCAGAGTTAAACAGTTGAGTTTTACCGTTTTTGAATGTATTCAGCCAATTTTCTGATGTTTAGAAGAATATCAGTCACCAGACTGGTCTCATTGACTGGTCTCATTGTTTCTGGTCTCATTGACTTCCATAGTATATTTTTTTCCTACTATGGAAGTCAATGAGACCAGAAACTGTCTGGTTACTGATATTCTTCTAAATATCACAAAATCGACTGAATGGATTCGAAAATGGTGAAACTCAACTGTTTAACTCTGGGGGAGTTGTAAAATTAGCCTATTTCCAAAAAAGTGGAGTATCCTTTTAAGAGAATGCCATTTTATTTTGACTAGCACCTACCAAATATGGTTTAAGTTTTCTACACATTCTCCATTGACAAGTTTGTTTGAGATCTGCTTCCCTTTCCACCTCATAACTCACTGGTTTTCTTCAGATGTTGTTTTTTTCTTTCCGTGAGCACTCATACTGTCTAGTTAATGGTCGTGTTGTGTCTTTAAGTGTTCTTTATTTGTCTCTGTGTGTTTTTTCTCCTTCCTTGAATTGTTTCCGCTCACTTTTAGTCACATGATTTCCTAAACTTTCTCAGTGACAGGTAGTCATGTGACATTGCCTCCATGTTTTCTTGTGTCCTTCAGTGTCTGGTAAGGTTGACTGTGATCACCCAAAAGCAGATCTTCGCCTCTGATTCCAAGGTTCACAAATTCTTTGCATTTTGAATGTGCACGGAAAAATAACTCCTGTCTCTCCCCCTGTCATCAACACTCGTAAACCTGTACGCATACACTCTCAGTAACCTTAACAAATATTGAAGCCATACAGATACTTCTTTATTCCACACCCTTTGAATAAACACACTCAGAAACTCACACACTTGTGACTGTGTTTGCCTCCATAGCCTCTAACTGTCTGCACTCTTCCTCCACTTCTCTCTGTGTGATGAAGGTCTTACAGAAGCCCCCGTTTCTTATAACACTATGTTTGGCTTGAGCATGTTCCAATGCAACTTCTCACTTACATTATGCTCATTAACCCAAAGCAAATAAAAAAGTAGCAGGAGCAGATGATGCGATTGGTTTGGTCAAATGGCGTGGCAAACGCAGGGTCTGATGGAATGCCAGCTGAGAGGCATTGAGTGAGCGATGGCAGAATTCCCAGAGTGCTTTGTTAATGGCTCTATGTGATGACCGCACCCTTCCCTTACCATTTTGACTATTTGATTACATTTTTTTATGCAGCACAGTCGTTTCAGGCAATTGGTTTCTCTCACATCCCTCTGTAACTTTTTCAGAACTTTAAAGGATTAGTTCACCCAAAAATGAAAGTTGTGTCATCAGTTACTCACTCTCATGTCATTGCAAACATTAAAGACTTTCATCCATATTCAGAACACAAATAAAGACATTTTCAATTATATCTCAGAGACTTCTGGCCCTCCATTAAAGGGATGATGAACTGAGAAATCAAATTTTCCTTGAACCTTTGACATCTAAGAGGTCATCATATTATAAGAATATCCTGTAAGTTTCAGAACTGAAAACATCCTTGTTAGTCCAATAAAAGCTTTTATCGACACCAGCCTGAGCAAACGGCTCGTTTTTCAAAGTGGGGAACTATGACGTCAAAGACGATAAAACACCACCCCCGCAGAAGATGATCAACACCTACTTCAACATGGCCGGTTTAGCCCCGCCCACCGATCCGCGCATTACACGCATAGCTAAATAACTAAATAACAAACCGGATCGAGAGTGAAACTCATTATAATATGAAAAACTGTTGTCCACTCACAGCAGTGGGCGTTTACTTCCAAGTCTTCAGTGCGACACGCCCATAAAAACCTAGCGTTTTTGAGCTGGGCTCAAAACTAGGGTAGAAAATAGCCTATTACTTATTAGGGCCCAAGCCCTGAAAGGGCGAAGGCCCTATTGTTTTCCTTAGGATTATTATTATTTTTTTTTTTTTTTTTTTTTTTTTTTTTTTTTTTTTTTTTCTAACGACTATCCGGGCACTTTCGGGGCCCTTAACATGCTCAAAAACTCTTGAAACTTTGCACACGGGTCAGAACCCGCGGCCATCAGAGCCGGGCTGAAGCTGGTACTCGGGCGTGGCAGGGCGGCTCGTCAGCGCCCCCTGGAACGGGGTCAGAACACTTTGTCCATAAATCAAACACGCTTGCATGTAATAATATGAAACTCGGTACACATGTCGATCTCATCGTTTCATATATACATCGCGCTTTTACTTTTTACCCCAGCCCAACAGGAAGTCAGATATTTACGGTTGTTTTTAAAACGCGTGCAATGGAATTTAATGTACTCGTCCTAGAGCATTCATCCCCATGGAACGAAACTCGGTCAGCCTGAAGTCAAGACATAGAGGATCAAAAATTGCGAGGGGATTTTTGATATCTCGAACGGTTTGGCTGTGGCGAGGAAACAAAATTATGGTGAGAAACGTGAAACAGGAAGTGTGTCCTAACTTCAGCATACATCAACCGATCTTGATGAAACTTCAGGAGTGTGTTCGCTGTAAGAGGACGATCACTAGGATGTGACTATTGTGTGTCAAAGTTATAGCGCCACCAACTGGCAGCAGGAAGTGTGTCACTTTCAAAATGCTTTGAAATCACCCTCTTATTTTAACCCGATTTGCTTCAAACTTCATCTGTATAATGTAAACATACGGCAGATGTAGACCTGTGAATGGATTATTGATGTCTTTGAAACTGTTGCCGTGGCGACGCATCAAACTTTACCATTCTTTTAGGATGCTTTTGAGACCCTTAGCATGCTTCAAATTGCATGAAACTCCTCAGACACATCACATTTATTAGCCAGTAGACATGTGCAAAGTTTCAGAAACGGGCGTGGTGAGGGCTCAGTAGCGCCACCTTTTGACAAAAGTTGGGTTGTTAGTTTTATCTACAGTTACAAAAATCGGTATGTATATTGTACTCCTCGAGCCGGACAACTTTCTAATTGACACTCATTACCTAGGACCCACAGAAAGTAAGATATGTTTGTTTGAATCTGGTCATGCTCCCTTTGAACCTACATCTCTGTGTCTGTCTGTGTGTGTGTTAGTAGGGGAGGGGCTTAACCATTTCACTGCTGTGTGTTTTTTCTGCTGTGTAATTTCTTAATACATTTCTTAAGCCTGGTATGTTTTAAATAAGTTTTTATTTTAATTTTTATAAGTGAAGGCATAATATAACCCGTTAAATTGTAGTGCATTGACAATAGTTTTATATAATTAGTTTATTAATTAAATTAACTTGGTCCATAAACTTGATCTGAAAATTGGGTCCATAAATCAAACACACTTGCATATAATAATATTAAACTCGGTACACTTATAGATCTCATTAGCCCAAACAACTTTAAGCCAGCCCAACAGGATGTCGGTTGTTTCGGTCACTGTATGTGAATGTTTTGCAAAACCAGCCTTTACATTTTTATTTCCCCTCTCTTAAGTAATTTTTAATTATTCCCACACCAAACTTCTTCAAAATTATGAAAATATATTAAAGATACTAAATCAGGCATATGTACTGGCCATCGGGACTACCGGGAGATTCTCGGTGGGCCGCGGTCTGGTTTGGCCGGCGGCCCGGCGCGTTATGTATTTTGTTTTTAAATCATTATTAATTGTAAATATATTCTATCGTAAGTATTTGTTAAATCATCCAATTCCGGACTTATGCGTCTCTCTCATGAAGCCGCATGAAGCGGACGCGAGCTGAGAGACTGACAGGTCTGACTGTCTGACACTGGCCAATCGGAATCAAGAGCGGAGAAGCGGCCGCTCCCATAGGCAGTATAGTATCTCCCCGCCCTGTGGAGGCTTTCCGCCGTTCTCGTGAAGTTTCTCGCCGGTCTAGTCTCTGAGACCCCTACACCTGGTATTAAAATGCGATCTGTATCCAGATAAGTTATCCGGATAATAAAAAAAGAAATGTTAATGCAAGGTATTACGTTGTGATCGGATTGTGATCGATATGCCTGACCATCTGGAGGTAGGCTAGTCTGGCTCGCATTGTGTTCGGATCTTTACGTGTAAACGCAATCTGGTTGTTGATATCACACATGTATATTTTACTCCTCCCAAAAATGCTAAAACATAAACGAGTGAGAGCGTTTACAGGCTATGTTATAGTCAGAAATGACGGCGCTGCGACACGCATCACCGCCGCAGATGAGCAGCAGCTGAGCGTCAAACTAACTGCAAACATCGCAAATAAAAGTGAAAGTAAGTCATAGACGCTTAATCATCTACACATTCATCTTCAAGTAAAGAAAGAAATGATCTCTTGACTCTTACCAGGGCTGTTGCCACTCTCTCTTATTGATATCTGTTGATGAAATTAGCTGATGATCAATAAAATGCATGCTAATATCTGTAATAAACAACCGACAAAATTACTGTATGATGGTGTAAATAAAGAATCAGTCCAGCATCGCCATGTCAGTGTGTATTGATTCATCATTCCCAGCAAGCAATTTTACGTCCAAAAGACGTCTAATAGCCGTCAAAACATAGCCCAGACGTCTAGGCTAAATCAAGGCTAAATTTGGGCTGTCAGTGAAAATCTAATAGACGTCTAACCATAGCCCAAGAACAGACTATGGTCAACAATTAGACGGCTATTGAACGACTACATGTATACGTCTAATAGGCAGTGCATATGGGTCTAGGCTAAAACAAGGCTAAATTTGGGCTGTCAGTGAAAATCTAATAGACGTCTAAGCCCAAGAATAGACTAGTCATCAATTAGACAACTATTAAACGACTACATATACATGCAATAGACAACAAAATGGTTAAAAGATTCTTTTCACTCAAATATAACAGGTTCACATAAATAACAAGCCATTCCAAAAAAATATATATATATATAAAAGGCTTTATTTAGCAAAAGAACAACATTACGTAACTTCAAAACATAAAAATTACCACACCAATATTAAAATTAAAAATATAAAATTATTTTAACATGAACAACTTAAGATAGGCTAATAAAATAGAAAACTCTGTTGCTGCTGGGAAGTTGGTCATCACAGCATCTGCCAAATAAGAATAAAATAATTAGCACAAGAAAAGCATTGTTGAAAGTACATGTACGTTTTGTGTGTGTGTGTGTGTGTGTGTGTGTGTTCTTGTGTTCTGTTTAGGTTTTAATGCACATCGGAGCTATTTGCATTATTGATATACTGGCGGAGACTTTTTAGATTTGCTTATTTTATATAGCCAATCATTTGTATTTTTATGCTGTATTATAAAATTAATTTGAAAGTTTCAAACTTGAATTAATGAAGGCATTTTGAATGAAACTTCATCTTACTTTGCTTGTACAATAACAAATATTATTCTACTCTATTTGCTTATGCTCTCCAACAAGCCAATGTTCAGACAAATTCAATTTTATAATTTATATCAATGATGGACTTTGTCAAAGACGAGAGATTTAGTGAGGAAATGCTATTTTTATATCACAATGATCTAAAGAAAAGAGCCAAATATAAGTGTGGCTTTCATAACACTTTATAATAGATTGCATGTGTTTCATGTTTACAGCTTTGGATTCAGTAACGTTAGGCCTACACGTGCATGTACCATGACACACCCGCTAAAATGTCACGATTCCAACAACACATGATAACAAATAATTTATCTAAAAAATTAACACGTCAAAATGAAAACACATATGCTTAAAAGACAAAAGTGGGAATGTATTTTACCTGTTGTCGTCGACCGTCAGCTGAATGCAATGCTCTGCCTCGTTTAAAATATTTGAGAATGGTCGATCGGCGATCGCGTGACCGGTGATCTGTGCTATCAAGACTCGCGTTGTCAGCAGTCATGTCTCAGTAGGGCTGTTGCCATCTAGCGGTTGATAAATGTAATTGCATTTTTATTTAATTTAAAATGAAAAACAGTCAAATAAAACCATAGATTTTTAATTAATGTGTGACTGTGACAGCAAACATGAAGCTGCGTGGGTGAAAAACAAGAAAACAATTTTAAGATTTATTTTGGCAATAGCCTACTAATCGCTGGTCTAAATCAGGGCTATAGCCAAGCCGTTAAACGTAGACCACTGATAGCCTCGATTTCGCCAGTGGGCTAAAAGCAGACTGCACATAGCCCATCCAATTCAGAGGATCGTGACTACAAATCGACCATGTCATGATATGACACTGGCACCTTGTAGATATGTTTACCAATGCGAACATGATGGGATATCAACTATCTCATGCGTTGCCTGCCCAACAATTCATTAAAACGACAATTAATCAGTTTCGACTAGAAGTGGGCTATAAATAGCCGGACAGACTATACGAGCTAGATCGCGTCTTCACACAGCCTACACATAGAAAATGTCAAAGAAATCAAACCAAACACCTTGTAATCACAGTTGACTTTGCTTACATGATGGAATATAATACATTTTGCAAGTTATTTTGGAAAAAATACATTTAGCCATGATTCAATGTTATTTTGGCTAGAAGTGGGTTACACATAGCCGGACTATATCGGGTCTCTATTTAACCTAGACGGTGAAATGATGGCTATTGCTTGCTGGGTTGTCTCTTCATAGTTTGCAAGAGACATTTAATAAACTGAGCGTATTTGATAAACTGAGCGTAGCCTATTCATCTATCAATATAGGCTAACCTCATTCTTTTAATGAACGGAAGAACGCTTATCGACCACCGTTACAGTACAATATGCACGTATGTCCATTTAAACTCGATTTTGGGTCAAATATGGATTATATCATGACACTGGCAAGAATATGGTTACATTTAAAGATGTTGTGCCAAGCATGAGAATGCTACGTTCAGCTGCTTTTGAAATAACATGTTTTTTTCCACTTCCTGAAAAGTAACCGTTTTGGACATACTTGAGTTTCATCGGGCAGCGACGATATATTAAAGATACTAAATCAGGCATGTACTGGCCATCGGGACTACCGGGAGATTCCCGGTGGGCCGCGGTCTGGTTGGGCCGGCGGCCCGGCGCGTTATGTATTTTGTTTTTAAATCATTATTAATTGTAAATATATTCTATCGTAAGTATATTGTTAAATTGTCCAATTCCGGACTTATGCGTCTCTCTCATGAAGCCGCATGAAGCTGACGCGAGCTGAGAGACTGACAGGTCTGACTGTCTGACACTGGCCAATCAAAAATCAAGTTCAGATTCTAGACCTGAGAAGCGGCCGCTTACACCGTGTCCTAACTACACACGACGCCGCGACACGCGATAAAAGGTATCTTTTCCATGTAAATCAGAGTTTTTGTCCTAACCAGACGCGACGGCGACATGCGAAGTTTCTAATTTAGAAACGGTTCCTATTTCTGCGACGTCGCGGCTGACAGAATGAAGAAATTACACTGGTTATGAGTAGCTACACATTATTTATTTTTAGTTAAAAATAGGTCACTGTGCCACAAGCCATAACGGATAATTTACCTCAGATTTTGAAAGCATGTAATATTATCGTGTTCAAAATGAATTCTATGCAAACATACGACTGTATTTCATAACAACGCTAACTTGAGGCAGATGCCACCAAATGTGTTAAATAAATGAATTATTTGCTGGACTTAAGTGAAAAGGATAGCCATTTAATGACCATAGCACATAGTTGATGTGAAAAAGGAGTATTTTGCATATAAATATGCACATAAATACATATTTTTTCAATTTGTATCCCTGAAAGTGCCTGGCAGAAGCCTATACTGTCTGTGTCATAAATGTGAACATAATATTATCTACCGTCTGTGTCATAAATGTGAACATAATATTGTAACAGAATATTCTTATGCTATATTATATAAACTATATTTCATGAGGTGAAACATCACTGCCAGGAGCTACAGAATATATATTTCTGTAGGTCCTCACCGTGATGTTGTACTTCATGAAATATACGTAGTATAGCCTAAGAATATTCTATTAGAATATTAAGTGACACATAAACAAGCTCTTCGGCACACTTCTTTTTGACAGTCAAAGCGGGGGTTATGTTTTTGCACGTCATGTAGAATAACCCTAAAAGCACCAAGGTGGCGGTGCCACCGGCTTTATATATATATATATATATATATATATATATATATATATATATAAATATAGCTGCGAGCAGCGATTGCGGGCCCAAGCCGGCGGTACCGCCATCCCGGTGCCTTTAGGTAACTAAAGGCACCGGGGTTGCGGTGCCACCGGCTTGGGCCCGCAATCGCTGCTCGCAGCTATATTTTTTTTTTTTTTTTTTTTTTTTTTTTTTTTTTCTAACGACTATCCGGGCACTTTTGGGTCCCTTAACATGCTCAAAAACTCTTGAAACTTTGCACACAGGTCAGAACCCGCGGCCATCAGAGCCGGGCTGAAGCTGGTACCCGGGCGTGGCAGGGCGGCTCGTCAGCGCCCCCTGGAACAGGGTCTGAACACTTTGTCCATAAATCAAACACGCTTGCATGTAATAATATGAAACTCGGTACACATGTCAATCTCATCGTTTCATATATTCATCGCACTTTTACTTTTTACCCCAGCCCAACAGGAAGTCAGATATTTACGGTTGTTTTTAAAATGCTTGCAATGGAATTTAATGTACTCCTCCTAGAGCATTCATCCGCATGGAACGAAACTCGGTCAGCCTGAAGTCAAGACATAGACGATCAAAAATTGCGAGGGGATTTTTGATATCTCGAACGGTTTGGCTGTGGCGAGGAAACAAAATTATGGTGAGAAACATGAAACAGGAAGTGTGTCCTAACTTCAGCATACATTAACTGATCTTGATGAAACTTCAGGAGTGTGTTCGCCGTAAGAGGACGATCACATGGATGTGACTATTGTGTGTCAAAGTTATAGCGCCACCAACTGGCAGCAGGAAGTGTGTCACTTTCAAAATGCTTTGAAATCACCCTCTTATTTTAACCCGATTTGCTTCAAACTTCATCTGTATAATGTAAACATACGGCAGATGTAGACCTGTGAATGGATTCTTAATATCTTTGAAACTGTTGCCGTGGTGACGCATCAAACTTTACCATTCTTTTAGGATGCTTTTGAGACCCTTAGCATGCTTCAAATTGCATGAAACTCCTCAGACACATCACATTTATTAGCCAGTAGACATGTGCAAAGTTTCAGAAACGGGCGTGGTGAGGGCTCAGTAGCGCCACCTTTTGACAAAAGTTGGGTTGTTAGTTTTATCTACAGTTACAAAAATCAGTATGTATATTGTACTCCTCGAGCCGGACAACTTTCTAATTGACACTCTTTAACTAGGACCCACAGAAAGTAAGATATGTTTGTTTGAATCTGGTCATGCTCCCTTTGAGCCTACATCTCTGTCTCTCTCTGTGTGTGTGTTAGTAGGGGGAGGGGCTTAACTTAACCATTTCAGTGCTGTGTGTTTTTTTCTGCTGTGTAATTTCTTAATACATTTCTTAAGCCTGGTATGTTTTAAATAAGTTTTTATTTTAATTTTTATAAGTGAAGGCATAATATAACCAGTTAAATTGTAGTGCATTGACAATAGTTTTATATAATTAGTTTATTAATTAAATTAACTTGGTCCATAAACTTGGTCCAGCTGCGAGACTGACAGGTCTGACTGTCTGACACTGGCCAATCGGAATCAAGAGCGGAGAAGCGGCCGCTCCCATAGGCAGTATAGTATCTCCCCGCCCTGTGGAGGCATTCCGCTGGTCTCGTGAAGTTTCTCGCCGGTCTCGTCTCTGAGACCCCTACACCTGGTATTAAAATGCGATCTGTATCCAGATAAGTTATCCGGATAATAAAAAAGAAATATCAATGCAAGGTATTATGTTGTGATCGGATTGTGATCGATTTGCCTGACCATCTGGAGGTAGTCTGGCTCGCATTGTGTTCGGATCTTTACGTGTAAACGCAATCTGGTTGTTGATATCACACATGTATATTTTACTCCTCCCAAAAATGCTAAAAAATAAACGAGTGAGAGCGTTTACAGGCTGTTATAGTCAGACATGTCGGCGCTACTGCGACACGCATCCCCACCGCAGATAAGCAGCAGCTGGGCGTCAAACCAACGTGCAAACATCGCAAATCAAAGTGAAAGTAAGTCAGAGACGCTTAATCATCTACACAATCATCTTCAAGTAAAGAAAGAAATGATCTCTTGACTCTTACAAGGGCTGTTGCCACTCTCTCTTATTGATGTCTATTGATGAAATTAGCTGATGATCAATAAAATGCATGCTAATATCTGTAATAAACAACCGACAAAATTACTGTATGATGGTGTAAATAAAGAATCAGTCCAGCATCGCCATGTCAGTGTGTATTGATTCATCATTGTCTCTTCATAGTTTGCAAGAGACATTTAATAAACTGAGCGTATTTGATAAACTGAGCGTAGCCTATTCATCTGTCAATATAACCTCATTCTTTTTAATGATCAGAAGAACGCGTATCGACTACCGTTACAGTACGTCCTAACTACACACGACGCCGCGACACGCGATAAAAGGTATCTTTTCCATGTAAATCAGAGTTTTTGTCCTAACCAGACGCGACGGCGACATGCGAAGTTTCTAATTTAGAAACGGTTCCTATTTCTGCGATGTCGCTGCTGACAGAATGAAGAAATTACACTGGTTATGAGTACACATTATTTATTTTTAGTTAAAAATAGGTCACTGTGCCACAAGCCATGACGGATAATTTACCTCAGATTTTGAAAGCATGTAATATTATAGTGTTCAAAATGAATTCTATGCAAACATACGACTGTATTTCATAACAACGACAATAACTTGAGGCAGATGCCACCAAATGTGTTAAAATAAATGAATTATTTGCTGGACTTAAGTGAAAAGGATAGCCATTTAATGACCATAGCACATAGTTGATGTGAAAAAAGGAGTATTTTGCATATAAATATGCACATAAATACATATTTTTTCAATTTGTCTCCCTGAAAGTGCCTGGCAGAAGCCTATACTGTCTGTGTCATAAATGTGAACATAATATTATCTACTGTCTGTGTCATAAATGTGAACATAATATTGTAACAGAATATTCTTATGCTATATTATATAAACTATATTTCATGAGGTGAAACATCACTGCCAGGAGCTACAGAATATATATTTCTGTAGGTCCTCACCGTGATGTTGCACTTCATGAAATATATGTAGTATAGCCTAAGAATATTCTATTAAAATATTAAGTGGCACATAAATTCAGACCAGTTATTTACAATAAAGCCTTATAAAATCATTTCCATTCCCTTTGTTTATTATTTTAATAGTTTTTTCTTGGTTTTGATAGTAAATGAAATCTAATCAGTAATTTTACATGCAGATTAATGCACGTATAGATTAATGCACGTGTGTGTGTGTTTGCATAGTGGGCCGGTCTGGATGAAGTGTCCAGGGCTGATTTTTTGTCCCAGTCCAGCCCTGAATGGCAATATTCACATTACTTTCAGTTTATTGCTCGAAAGTACAAAAATATTTGAGTGAAATGTAGGCTATAGTAAACCCTAAAATTATTATTTGTGACATTAGAACAAAATATGTGGATATAAAAACATGTATATAGGCTAAAGAACTAAATGAACGATCTCTATTTTCTAATTTCACGACGTCCACACAAGACCAGGCTTGGGAGGGTTACTTTAAAAAATGTATTCCGATACAGTTACAAATTATTTCATAAAAAAGGGTCCCACTTTATATTAATTGGCTTTAAGTACTTTATACTTTTTCAAAAAGTAACTACAATCTGATTACTTTTTTTGATGTAACTCACTGTAATAATATACAGTTACTGGATTTTTGTTTCCTGATTACATAATGCTGTTACATGTATTCTGTTGCTCCCACAAGACATTAGTCTGAATATTTTCCTGTATGAACAAAATGGAGTTTCCATTGTTCACACACAAACACACACAGAGTTCGATCGCGCCTCTCTCGTGACTGTGTGTGCGTGTCATTTGTTCTAGGCTGTGTGCATGCACTTCTGAAGCTGCTCAGAAAATAATAAAATGCCATGCAGAGGACTAATGCAAAATGTGTGGGAAAATCCATTTGATTGTAGTTTAAGTGAGAAATAATTTCAGTGCTCTGGTCAATAGCTGTAGAGTGAAAACTGGTGAATGCAGTATACAGCTTTCACAGAAAGAGAATGATGTGAGCACGTACGATTGGCAGTGAATCTTTTATGCGGACAAAATAGCTCAATAAGAGTAACAAAATACATGTGGAAAAAATCACATCGTAATGTTTTAAAGAAGAGTGGTTTGATTAAAGTGGTGTAAATATACCCGATCCGGCAAAGATGGCAGTATCGGAGCTGATAACGATCCTGAGTATCGGATCGGCGCATCCCTACATACTATAATGTAAACACAGTACAGATGTAGACCTTGATGTACACCTGACCTTTCAGAAGGTTGCTCATGCATACTTTGTGGTTAAAATGTGCCCTCGATCCGCACTTTTGCAGAGCCTTCACTGCTGCAAGCTCTTCAGCACACTTCTTTTTGACAGTCAAAGCGGGGGTTACGTTTTTGCACGTCATGTAGAATAACTCTAAAAGCACCAAGGGTGCGGTGCCACCGGCTTTATATATATATATATATATATATATATATAAATATAGCTGCGAGCAGCGATTGCGGGCCAAAGCCGGCGGTACCGCCATCCCGGTGCCTTTAGGTAACTAAAGGCACCGGGGTTGCGGTGCCACCGGCTTGGGCCCGCAATCGCTGCTCGCAGCTATATTTCATTTTGATGTTTTTTATGTTAAAACCAAGCGAACGTCAGAAGTTCACCTCAGACAACAATATAAAATTTTTTAAAAAGCCAGTTCATGACCCCTTTAATTCCACCAAAACGTTGATGCTTCAGTGTCATAAAGACGTTGGAAAAGTAATCCATATGAATATTCAGAAGAGACACGATCGTGTTATATAATGAAGAGATTTCATTTAGGCTTTTACTCGCATACATGCATAACATTGATCAATGCACATACATAGAGCACACAAAATATGAAAAACCAAAGCTCAAATGTGCTTGTTTGACATGTGAGAACCCATGAGGTTTTTTTCACATTTGAGCTTCTGTATGAACCAGTGAGGTGCGTTTAATTTGTTTCAAGCTCCATGTATGTGCGTTTATCAGTGTATATATGTAAATAAACAGCCTAAATTAAATAGATATTAAAAGATACTGGGTTTGGAAGTATGTAAATTATGACAGAATATTAATTTTTGGGTGAACTATCCCTTTTTTATCTAATTTTGTGCAATCTCATTTAAATAAAAATTGTTTCACCTTTGCCATTCAGAAGGTTTGTAGGTAGAAGTGAAGTAATGTTGGCCTGCAATGTGAGGCATGATTGCCTGAGGCGATAGTGCTGTTACTTCAATCTTCCCTGTCAGGATTCATTGTTAAATTGATCTCTCCTGTATCCATATTCCTCCTCCACTTTTCTTTCTCTCTCTCGCTCTCTCATCAATTCCTCCATACAGGCTCTGGCTAGCATGAGTCTGAACACACAGCCTATTCTGAATCTGGAGAAGTTTCAGGATGGACAGGAGATGTCTTTGTTGCCCCCTGGTCGTGACAAAGCCTCCCCCTCCTCCACTGAGTTCAACCCGCTCATCTACGGCAATGATGTGGACTCAGTTGATGTTGCCACAAGGTATGAATTATTGTATACTCTATCTAACGGGATAGGATTGACCGGGGTTTCTATGTTACTACTGTGCAATTTTAGTGCCATTTTAGGACCATTTTTGGTACCAACATATAAAGGTCCAAAAGCCATAACATGTATTTGTAGAATTTACAGTCAGTCTCATTCAGTCATCTGTTTGTATGCTTGAATTTAAATCGATTTATCAATAGTTAAATGTATTCTGAATTTATGAAAAATGTACACACAACTGAAAGCACACATACGCAAAATTATATACCCTTGTTGGCCTTATAAACATGTTAAGATGGAATTGTTTGAGGACAGCACGCTTGGCATTGCTCGAGGATATTGCTGCGTGTTCTGTCAGGCGAGAGCGTTTCTGTGCGGAAACTCCTTAAATGGAAGCGATTTAGCCGCATTTTATGCAAATGACTAAACAAAATGCTGTCACTCATTTACAGTACTTTAAATTTATTAACATTACAATGATGCTTTAAGCAAATTTTGTTCACATGCATGCATTTTTTGGAGAGAACTTATCCTGTGTGTTTTATACAGTTAAAGGGATACTCCACTTTTTTTGGAAATAGGCTCATTTTACCACTCCCCCAGAGTTAAACAGTTGAGTTTTACCGTTTTCTAATCAATTCAGCCGATTTTCTGATATTTAGAAGAATATCAGTAACCAGACAGTTTCTGGTCTCATTGACTACCATAGTAGGAAACAAAATATACTATGGAAGTCAATGAGACCAGAAACTGTCTGGTTACTGATATTCTTCTAAATATCAGAAAATCGGCTGAATTGATTTGAAAACGGTATTACCAAACTGTTTAACTCTGGGGGAGTGGTAAAATGAGCCTAGGTGGAGTATCCCTTTAATCAATGCAGTTATTAGTGGATAAAACCCATTGTTTTTGCTGCATACAAAACATTTAAAGTACTTTTTTCCGTTCTGATCCATAATGTACATGATTTTGATCTTTTACATGATTTTGATCTTGCCATTAGGGTGGCGATGGTGAGATTCTTCAACTCTCCAAATGTGCTACAAGGGTTCCAGATGCACACGCGCACCCTGCGCCTTTTCCCTCGTCCTGTGGTGGCATTCCAGGCCACGTCTTTCCTAGCCTCTCGCCCTCGGCGGAGTGGATTCACCGAAAAGCTCTCCCACACCCAAGCGGTGGAGTACTATGGAGAGTGGGCGCTCAATCCCACCAACCTGGCTTTCCAAAGGATTCATAACAGTAAGAGACATAGATATACCTGATCCGTCATCCTCAAGCTGCCTTTTCTTTGACCTCCAGATTTGACTGTCACACTTTGCCCCCTTGTGGCAAATGTTTAAACAGTGTAAACGTTAAATAATGTAATTATAGCTGACTTTATTCATATATGCCCATTCTAGATGTAACAGGTCTTTATCATTAAGTTAGAAATGATTGATGATTCTCATCTTTGCAAAAAATGTAATCCAGTCTTACATCTGCAGTGGGTGACAACTCCACTCTGCCCTGTCTGTAGTTTTAACTTCTCCTAAGCAGTGTAAAGGCAGATTTAAACTTAACTGGATGTACAGTTTCACTGTAAACACTCTCCATTATGTGTTTCCCACTATGTCTGTGTGTATTTCAGATGTGTACGACCCTTCTCTAATAGGCGATAAGCCTAAGTGGTACGCCCATCAGTTACAGCCAGTATTCTACCGTGTGTACGATGCAAACTCTCGTCTGGCAGAAGCACTGAGTGGACCCCTGCAGGATGAGACCAATGATTCAGACCCAACAGATGACAGGTTGAAAACACCAAATACACACTTATACTTGGCTATTAGTTTTTGTGAACGTGCAGCTTAATACACATTGATTATTTTTTACATTTACATACATGCACTACCATTCAAAAGTTTGGGGTTAGGATGTTTAAAGTTATAGAAATTAATATTTTTATACAGCGAGGGTGTATTTAAATTGATCAAAAATAACAGTGCAGACTATAATAATAAACTGTTAGAAAAAGTTTTTTATTTAAAATAATTGCTGTACTTTTTAACTTTTTTATTCATCAAACAATCTTGAAAAATGTTTTCAACAAAACAATTAAGCAGCACTACTTTTTCACCATAATCAGCGTAAGGGATGTTTTTTGAGAGATGCGACACTGAAGACAATTACAGGAATTACATCTTAAAATAGAAAATAGTTATTTTAATTAATAATAATAATTTACAATTTTTCTGTTTTAACTATATTTTTGATCAAATAAATGCAGCTTTGCTGAGCATAAGAGACCTCTATCAAAGCATTAAAAAAATCTTACCAAACCCAAACTTTACAGTCATGAATATTTATATAAATTGATGTTTGTGTTCAAAATGTTTTAAATTTGATTTATTTGTTGTTATTGTTTACTATTTATTTCAGTGGTAGTGACAGTGAAGCATATGATGACTCCAGCTCTTCCTACTCATCTCTTGGAGATTTTGTGAATGAGATGATCAAAGGGGACATACAGGGGGACACACCAAGTTAGCTTCTCTATTTTTAGTCTCTTTCCTAACCATAGACTCTTTTTCTTGCTTTATTTATCACTTCATAGAGCTCAATCTTGATTAAACTCAGAACTGTTGAGAAATTCAGCTTCATAATTGTTCTATTTGCTCTTTAGATGTTGACACCCTGACCCATGCTGCTCTGGGAGATGCAAATGAGGTAGAGATCCATGACTTCCAGGAGTTTAAGGGGGACAGCGGTGACCCAGAGCCAGAGGGTCCCCTGGAGGCAGCGGACAGCCAGCCACTGCGGTCCAGCTCCAGCACCACGGCCAGTTCTAGCCCCAGTACAGTCATACAGGGAGTCAACCATGTCAGTACTTAAACTACATGTGTTATCCGAAAGCCTCGATATGAGCCTGATACCTAAAGTGTGGGTTTTTCTTTGTGCAGGAGCAGAAGGAACCTGTTGATGTAGAGGCGACAACAGGTGTGCCCATCCAGAACTCTGTCCCAGGATTGGGTGCTCCACCTTTTACAAGACCCGGCCCTGATCCGGTGCCTGTTGACCCGGGCAATAAGAAGCGCGAGTATGATAATCCCTATTTTGAACCCCAGTATGGCTTCCCTACAGAAGAAGATGCAGAAGCAGATGAGCAAGAGGAGAGTTACACGCCACGTTTCAATCAGAATCTTAATGGCAACAAGTATGTATTTGTTAATAGTCCTACTCAAACACACAGAATTTATATCTCAGTTGCACAGACCAGCACTCAAAGTCCTAAATTGGGTGTGTGTTTAGGCCATCACGTCCATTGAGACCCAGCAGTCTGAAGCTTCCAGGTGAATCTGATGGGGAGGGAGACTCCAGGAATAGCTCTCCGAACTCCACCATCTCCAACAATAGTAACGATGGCTTCGGGGGACTCATGTCCTTCGCCAGTGAGTGGCCCGCTTAACATCACCTCTATTCATTCCTCTGTAGCTCATGCTGCCATTGCAAAATTGGACATAAAAATACTAAAAACGAAAAATAACAAATCATTTTTGAAGATATTTGCTTGGATTTCTGACTTGACTTGACTTTTTTTTTTTTTTTTTTAACATTTATAGAAGAAATTATTGAGAAATATGTGAAGGTTACATGGCATCCTACTTTTCAAAAGTGTGATATCTGTAAGATTTATATATATATATATATATATATATATGTATATATATATATATATATATATGTATGTATGTAAAAGAAATGTTTACTTTTATTCAGTATTTTATGGCATGATTACTGAAGGATCATGTGACACTGAAGACTGGAGTAATGGCTGCTGAAAATTCATCACAGTACTAAATTACTTTTTAAAATATTCAAATGGAAAACAGGTATTTTTTACGTAGTTTACAAATAAATGCAGCTTTTAATAGTTTATGAGCCTTCTTTCATAAACATGAAAACATCATACCGATCCCATAGTAAGTTATATGAATATTTATAAATAAGAGTATCTTCAGTAGCATATTGGCTTTTACTGGAGACTAACGAGGACACTGAACTAAATTTCTGCAATTTTTACAACTCGATTACACACAAACGTGTCATTCCCTGATGTACATTTCTCTTTAATCACATATGTGCAGGTAACCTGTATAAAAACCATGGCACCAGTTTCAGTCTCTCCAGTCTGGCTCTGCCTAATAAAGCGCGAGAGAAGAACACACCGTTCCCCAGCCTCAAAGGTACACACATCCCCTCGGATCTCTCCATGTCACCTTCCCGTTCATCCACCCATATGCTCACCCTGTCTCATTCCTCCAGTCTAGTCGTTATCTTCTTCCTCTCCTTCTTTCCAAACCTTTTTGTCTTTTCTAAGGCAGTGTAACTAATGCTTGAATCACTCCAATTAGTCTGAACTTGTACATTAACTCCACTGAAGTCAAATAAGGGTCAGTTAAATACTTAGAATAATTAGACAATAATAAATTTAAGAATATAAGTTTAAAGATTTTTTTAGTGAATGAGAGGAGTCTGTTTAGTACAGGCATTAGGTATAAAAAGACTTACTTACTTAAGTTTACTAGTTTTCATTTTTCCACTTTTTTCCTCTTCTTCCTTTTATTATTTGTTTTATGTATTTCATTTAAAGAATACTTTAATTTTGATTTAACAGAGGACACGGATCAAGGTTTGTGGGAATGTTACCTGATTTCTTTTCCCCAAGTGTTATCCAGTGTTGCTGCCCTGAAAGTGACGAGTATCATGCCTCCTCTTTGCTCCGAAAAGAAATTGAATAAGTGGAAAATGGTGGAGTAGACTAGGGCTGGAACTACCGATTATTTTTCAATCGCTAAATCTATTGATTTACCTAATGATACTATTTATGACAAAAGATAAGGTTTGCAGCTTAGTTTCCTAATTAGGAAATGTTTACTATGGCTGCGTTTTTGGAATTTACTGCAGCAATTGCTGAAATGTTTTGTTCATTCAGGAGATTAAAGTAGCTGCTTAAGTATGTTCATTCAGCTGAACCTCAACAAAAGACAGTATAACCCATTATAATCAGTGATGTTGTCTATGCGACACGACACAACACATATCTGGTCGTTCTATTTACGACGTAGCTACTCCAAGCACTTGTGATGACAAATGGATTTGCAATGGCTGCTTTGTCGCATCCAGAGTAGCTATTGCGGTGCAATGGTTACCACAGCGGCCGGTAACGTTAGCGCCAGTATCAAGCATAAAAGTTTTACAAAGATTGACAGCATGATAAAAAAATTAAACGAGTCCAATCGAGGCGTGAGTTCATCCATTACATATTTTAAATCAGCAACAATATATGTATTGTTACCAGTTGCAGAGACATTTGAACTGCACGTCTCGCACCCATTGTACACTTAAGTCACGCTGTCTCCTCGTTGTTTTGAAGTAGGAGAGCCCCGGGATGTTTTCTTTTCAGATGCTCCTGCATAGAAGTGCTGTGGTTTGCCATTTCAGTTTTACAGGTTCTATTTGGTCTCTTAAAAAACATTCCCTCTTGTGACAGTGAACCACTGTTATTTTGTAAATTGGACTGAGAACATAGATATTTTTTTTGTAATAACAGCTGATTTTCAGCATGTCCAGAGTAGCAGCTGCTATCATTCATAACATAAACAGCTCAACAAATCTTCGCATTCCACACAAATCGACTAATTTATGTAATCGATTACGTTGACGCGTCGTTCCAGCCCTAGCTAGCACTAGACATATAGTCACTTTCTAAACTAGCAACCAAGATTCTTCATTGATGTTGTTGACTTTATTTTCTGTTTGTTTATTATTTTGGATGATGTTGTGTTGCTCAGACGATGGTGATGACAGTCCTGAAAGTCCTGGTATGTTTCATATCTGTAGTTTGCCCTAACGAGAAAACAAATTGCTGTTTATAGTAATATAGACCACTTTGCAAGATATAAACAACACTGGTCCAGAAACACTTCCTGTTCCAGTTTGTAACTGTTTTCTTTATTTCACATGTAAAGAAAACATCTTAAAGATGTTTGTTTAACTTTCTGATTCAGTTTTATATGTTCTGTTGGTTGTATTTTATCCCAGCTTTTATGTAGTGTTAAAAAAAACTGAAACAGGAAGTGCTTCTGGACCAGTGTTGTTTACATCTTGCAAAATGGTCTATAGACCCTATGAGTCCTGAGTGAACTAGAAACCCTGCCCACTTTTCTCACTCTGAACCTGACAGACAGACTTGCATTGGTTTCTAACTCCTGTCCTTGATGCTTCCTTTTACACCCTTGAATCTGAACTAAACACCAAACGGCACTTGTCATCAACTGGTAATGTCTGCCATTTCAGGGTTGGAAAATAAAATTTCATGGGACAGCAGTTTGGAACCTCTAAGATGGGGGATATATCTGTGCTCACATATATCCGCTTTTCCTTTCCTCCTTTCCTACTCTGTGATTGTTAGTAATGAACATTTTTAATGGTGGCACACTTTTTAGTAGACAACAGCCAGGTCATGGTTACATTTCAAAACATTTTTCTGCATCGGAATGTAACAATTTTTGACTGCTCTTTGTGTTGTGTGTGTGGTGTGTTTTTGAAGTGATCTTTCCTTTATATGTGTCGCCACAATTGGAAACAGAGTTGAGGTCTGTTTCATTTCAATTTCACCTGAGCTCCCTGGGTGAATTGAAGGTAACAAAACCACAATGGGAGAAGTGCAAGTGCAGTCACTCAGTACATTTCAAGCTCTGATCAGGTTCAGAACTGAAATGTAGTTTCCACTAAACTTGGATGGTGAATTTCCACCAAAGTCTCTGTAAAGGAGACTTTGAAGTCTGGTGGTTGTGGTGTTTTAAAATAAATCGATGATATGTCGAGGATTGTAGCTTGCATGCACAGAAAGTGTGCAGTTTTAAGCAGAGAATAGCTTTTAGAGCTGGGTACGGGAGAAAACCAATTGAGCACTGCAGGAGACGAAACCACACTGCATTCCAGCTAGGATGTCGACTGGTAATGATTTTTTTCTTTTAATGTTATAATGTTCAACAATCCCTCTAGTCTAGTCTATCATGTCAATTTGTGCTCTCGGCCTTTTTCTCTTCAACTTGGGTTTTATATGTTGACTGGATTTGGAGGTATGGACATTAGCTCTTGATGAATGCAAGCTTGTGGTTTATTGTGGAGGGGAGGGGTTTAAGTGGACTAAATGATTAGAGAGTTGTTTTTTTCACAGAAAGATCAGGTTATGACATTTTAGATTAAACATGATGAGGTCAAAAAAAGGGGAAAAACATACATTATTTATTCATTGTAATATGTAGAATTTGCATTTACAAAATAAAAAAATAGAAAATAAAAACATAGAAAATATAATAGAAAATATAAACAAATAAAATTTTCACTGCATGCTGACTTTCAATTTTTTATTTATTAATGAAATGAATCGCACATTACATCTTTTTTAAAAGCACTAAGCAGTTATTTATTGCTGAAACATTCTAATATTAATAAATCTGTTTATTATTATCCAATAGTTTTTGCTTGTTTTTTTGAATGCAGTTTTGTAGAACTGCTTCATTCTGTCATTAATTCACATGTAATCATAATTAATCAAGACACCCAAGATATTCTGACTAAACTAAGTCTGGAATGCTCAACTAAAATACGTATCTGAATTCTGCCTTTCTCTTATTTCTCTTTCCCTCTCTTTCATATTCCATGCTCTCTGCTGGTTTTCTCTGTTGTTATATGTACATGTGTTCGACGCTTGTGGTTGTGGGTTGATGTTTGGACTGGTTCTGTCTGGGCCGGTTTTGTTCTCTGTCCCCTCTTTGACCCCCTGCACTAATTCTGGCTTCTGTGTCCAGTATTTGGGCTAAATTCTCTTATGGAGATTGTAACAGAGATCGGCCCGGGGAGCGGAGAAGGTGGGTTCCGCCCTTTGCTGCGTGAGCTGCATGCTTCTCCAAAGCCAGTCAGCTACATCTCCCAGCATCCTGTTCCACCATTGCTTCCTCATTCCTCACCTTCGACTCGACTGTCACCTTTTGTTGGATGTCAGTCACTGTGATTGTAACCGTTTGACTCTTTTGTTCACATGCATCTTGTCTTCTGTTGATGGACTGGGCCTGTAGAACAGGACTGCTGTTATGTCATATAGAGAGATTGATGATGTCTGTGAAACTTAGGATCAGACTACAGGATCATACAGTATATGACCAGATAGTTAAGGAAAAGCCAAAAATGATTCACAATATTGCTGAGATACTACTTAAATAGCATCTCATGTTGTTTGTTGAGGGAATGTGCAGATTTGTAATCGGTGCAGATTGCAGAATAAGCAGAACATGGCTACTTTGACCGTATTTTATTAATTTGAAAATGAATGTGCTGATTTCATGAAAAAAATGTGCAATTAACTGTTGTTTTTTTTAATCGCACATTAGTAACCTATTGACTGTTTATTATAGTCTGGGGTTTGTAAGTCTCTTATGCTCACCAAGGCTGTATTTATTTAATCAAAAATACAATAAATACAGTATATTTAAATACAGTAAATATAGTAAGGTTGTGAAATATTACAATTCAGAGTAACTTATCGCAAGTAAGTAATAATTACTATAAGATTATAATTTAATTACAGCTTATTACAAAAAAGGTGTCCTTGTTATAGTGTAATTAATTATACATTTAAATAGTGAGTATTGGTATTTAATGGGTTTTGGTTTAGGGTTAGTTGTATGTAATTATGGATAATTTATAGTAATTACTATAGAAACTACATGTTAAGTCTAACAAGGACATTTAAAATAAAGTGTTACCCAACAATTATTACAATTTAGAGTTACTGTTTTCTTTTTTAATTTATTTCTTAAAATGTATTTAATTCCTGTGATGGCACAGATGAGTTCTCAGGAAACTCAAAGATTTTTTGCTATCATTGTTGAAAGCATTTGTGCCAATTCATGTTTTTGTAACTGTTCGACATTTTCAGGATATTTTGATGAATAGAAAGACATTTATTTTATAACATTATAATTGTGTTTTACAGTTACATTTGATTAATTTAATGCGTCCTTGCTGTCCTCAAACTTTTGAACTGTAGAATATACAGTATATAAAGGACGTATACTAGTTATATGCAGCTTATCACAGTAGAGCCATATGAATGATTAGCTGTCCACTGGATATTTAGCATAGATAGTTTATCTCGTTAAATAACAATGGTATTCTCTGTTTTAAATGACCAATCCTCTGAGCAGGCTTCAATACACAATTCATGCATTTGGTTTTACTCCTATAAATTGTTTCAAAATGCCTCCTTGGCAAGTTTGCAATATAGTTATTCATTGTGTGGCATGTAAGTCTTATCTAAAAATATTTCCTGGCCCAATCTAACATGTAATCTGCCACACAGTGTGAAATGTGTGTGAATATGGCCGTCTGTTAATGCCCTTGTATGTAGCACAAGCCATCAATGCACTGGCTGTGCTTTATGCATGTGAATTTTCAGGATCTATGCACAGAGGCTGAATACACACACTGAATTGCTTTGTGTGTGATAGTGTATGTGCTGTTGCCGTACACTCACAGCTACAGGAAGTGTGTGTGGTATGACAATCTAAACTGCGAGGGCTTATTTCATTATTTTTGTTGTGCTGTTTCTTGTTGCCATCCAGTCTGTTTCTCACTCACACATTTCTTCCACTCATTTTTCCCACTCTGTTCTTTGCCTGTATGTGTGTGTGTTTGCACCAACCAGGGTCATTGCTCCTGTACTGTAGTTCTCCTTACTGGTCCTGTCCTTGAGTCACCCGCTGTCAACGTTCGCGTCTTTAGTCATGTAATATGCCCCATACTGCAGTGTCCAAAGTACTGAGGTGCAAAGGAAAATCTGCTAGTTTCAAATTAAAAGCTGTGTGTGTTGTCCTTTACTTCTATTGATTCTATACTATTGTCTTAATGCTGTAGTTATTGTGTTTGGTGATTAGGCCTAGATGTGTGTTTCAAGTGATGTGAATTTAACTGAGTGTGAGTGCGTGTGGATGGGTGGGTATTGACACATGGAACCTGCTTCTGTGTGACTGGCTTACATACATACATACATACATACAGTATAAGGTCTATATCCAGTCTAACAAGGTGAATGTTCTGTTATAGGTGCACGAGCTCCCAGAGCACTGGTAGATCAGAAATCCTCTGTTATTAAGCACAGCCCCACCGTCAAGAGAGAGTCTCCATCTCCTCAGGGCAGAGCCAACAACACCAGGTACTGCATATTTCTTCATTTATCCACATTTAGCCAAAGCATCTGGCAAATAAGACATATACAAGCAGATTTGATTAATCCAAATGAAAAAAAGTTGTAAGAGTACCCCCTCCCCCCTTACTAAGTATTAAAAAGCAGTAATTAGGAGTTCATTGAGGGGAAAGTCATAGTTAATAGTGAGAACTGGACCCTAATCTAAAGTGTCGCCATAATTTCAAAAGATCATCATTTATTTGAAATGGAAATATATTTAACATCATAAACACCATTGATACTTTTGATATATTTAATGCGGTCAGTAAAATTTTTGAATGGTAGTATAGACATGCGTGCCACTATTAGGTATACCTAATATAGGCTGTGGTGTTTAAATGATGCTCAGTTGGTACTAAGGAGCCCAAAGTGTGCCAAGAAAATACCCTCCACACCATTAGACTACCACCACCAGCCTGAGCTGTTGATACAAGGCAAGATGGATCCATGCTTTCATATAGTTTACTCCAAATTCTGACTCTAGCATCTGAATTTTGCAGCAGAAATCAAGACTCATCAGACCAGGGAACATTTTTCAAGTCTATTGCCCAATTTTGTTGCGCCTGTGTGAGTTGTAGGCTTAGTTCCCTGTTCTTAGCTGACAGGACTAGTACCTGGTGTGATCATCTGCTACTGTAGTCCATCTGCTTCAAGGTTTGACATGTTCGACATTCAGAGATGCTCTTCTACAGACCTTGGTTATATCGAGTGGTTATTTGAGTAACTGTTGCCTTTCTATCAGCGTAAACCAGTCTGCCCATTCTCCTCTGACCTCTGGCATCAACAATACAAGGCTTTGTCATCAACCAAACTACCACTCACTGGATATTTTCTCTATTTTTGGACCAGTCCTAGAAATGCTTGTGTGTGAAAATCCTAGGATATGAGCAGTTTCTTTTGAGTGCCTATGAAGTGACTATGTGGCTCTTGCTCCAGTAAACCTGGTATTTTGATATCTGTGCAGTGAGAACCAGCAGTTTCTCAAGGAGGTGGTCCAGAGCGTGCTCGATGGGCAGGGTGTGGGCTGGCTCAACATGAAGAAGGTACGCCGCCTGCTAGAGAATGAACAGCTGCGCGTCTTTGTGCTGAGTAAACTCAACCGTGCTGTCCAATCAGAGGAAGACGCTCAGCAGGAAGTTATAAGAGATGTGGTGAGTTAGAAATGAAAGTCAAACGAGTTGATGTTGACAAAGCAAAACTAAAATTTTTTACTTATGGTTTGATTATTATATATTTTTGTGTGCCTATACGTATAGGAGATAAACAGGAAAGTGTACAAAGGCATGTTGGATCTACTGAAGTGCACAGTGTCCAGTTTGGAGCACTCTTACACTAATGCTGGCCTGGGAGGCATGGCCAGCGTCTTCAGTCTGCTAGAGATAGCGCGCACCCACTACCAAACCAAAGGTAACCTTCAGTTGAATGTCCAAATTAAGAAAAAATCTTAATGTTTAGCATTGAACGTGGTTTCTGCCTGCAGTCAGACCAACACAAAGAGTTTCCACTTTCTAGAAGGTTCTTGTTCCTCTTCTTCACAGCCATGTACAGCTTGGTGTCACTCTAAAAGCTATTTACATAATCTTGGGTTTCAGCCTTTTTTCCATATTTGTTTGGAGAAATCACAAGTAACCTACCTTTAAATTTGACTTCTATCCCTTTGTCTCCATTTGTATTTGCTATTTCCTCTTCTTTCTATTTCCCTGCTCTATTTCTTCTGTGCCCGCTTGTGGCTCACAGACCTAGACAAGCGGAAACGGAGCCCCACAGAGGGAATCAACAGCCCCGGCAGTAAGGAGAGCCCATCGGGCCAAATGGAGAGTGCCAGAGCGGCAGGCGTGCTCCTGGTACCCCGTATACAATTGCCACCACCCTCCTCTGGGAAATCGCCACGGCAGTTTGACACACGGAGTCTGAACGAAGAGAATTTTATTGCCTCCATTGGTGTGTAAACAGCAGTCCTCATTGCATGACCCCCCCTTTCTCGCTGCTTGTTATGTTCCCTGAGCTCTCTGGGGGCCACGTGTCCCTTAAGGCCGCTTCCTCTATTTCATTATCTGTCTACACTGACTTTGTGCCAAAACTTAAGAACCACAATGGCTCAAGTGCTCCCTCACCTGAAAATTTTAATTCTGTCATCATTTACTCATCCTCATGTCGTGTATGACTTTCTTTCATCTGCAGAACAAAAAAAAAAAAGATTGACAAAACATTGACCCCATTGAGCCCCCATTAGACTATCTACTTTTCTGTTCCACGGAAGAAATAAAGTCACACAGATTTGCAGCGACTTGAGGGTAATTATGTAAATAATGACAAAATTTCATTTTTGAGTGAACTCATGCATTATAGTTTGAGTGATCCTTCCAAAAACATTGACAACTTCTTCAGTTCTGTAGCTTTTGGAGCCAACAAATATTTTAAGGAGGCATTGGTTGGTGTAGACACATTACTGGAATATTGTGATGCATATATGATCCTAATTTACGTAGACAACTTCTGGAATGTTCAACGTGTGTTTTTTCAAATCCCGTTTGCCAGTCCCGTCTCCCCTTAAATCCATTAGATGCATGTTAGTGAAAGACTCTATGTAGCCGAGAGTGAAATAGTGGGACGGTGAAGGTCTTGGACTGTACCACTACTCTCTATAAAAGGGTCCTGAGCTGTTGTTTCCCCTGTTAACAGTCCTATGATGATCCCTAAAGCTAACTGCAGACACCTGCTTCCATTTGAAACACCTGGAGTGGCTTGTGGATTTTTAGGCCCAGGCCTCTGATTGGTGGTCATATCTGGGTCTGTGCACAGGGGATCGTCCACCACCACCCCTAAACCCCAACCCCCATTACCTTGCCTTGTCTGTCCTTCGGTAATAATGCACCTGCAATTCTACGGAATGTCTTTGAGACTGCACGCCCTGCTTTTTGCTACACCTCATTTCACTCACCAGCTGAGGCTGATTTGTCGTTCTCATCTCACGCCTTTTGCACCTCCCAGACCATCCACCCTCACCTTGGAGAGCCATTGCCCATTATGGATGACGAGAATGGGGAAAGAAAACCAAGGCATGAGGCTGATTTTGTGTGAAATCCATCATTTTGGCTCTTCAGGAACAGGGATGCAGAGCTTAGGATGTTTTGTAATGGGACCCCACTAGATTTAAATGATTGGATGGTTTTACATGACATCAGATCCTTCATAATGTGAACATTGCAAAACATCCTTACATTTTGGAAAATGAGACTTTGCACTTGATCCATTTTATTTATTGTTTTATTATTATTATTATTATTATTATTTTTCTCTTAAAAACAGCTCATCCTCCATATCTGACAACTCAACCGGCTCTCTGATTCTCTCTCTGTCTTTCTCTCCTTGCTTGCAATGCATCTTGGGTAGAATTGTGGAGCAAGCACCAGGATAACAGAAAGCAAAAAGCTTTGGAAAAAGAACAGAGTAAGATCACTTCCCTAAGCACCCAATTAGACTTTCCTTTGCAGAACTGCAAAAGAGGGACTCTGTCCTTCTACCTGCACCAGTCCTCTTCCCTTAAACCACTTTCTATTGTGGGTAAAAACAGAATCTGCCCCCAAATACTCATCTACTTCTCAAAAAGACCATTTAGACATGTGGCCCAAACATTTTGTCAAGGAAGGTATATATACTGTTCATAGGTATATAGATGCAAAGTTAAAATGGCGATCCATCCAAAGTCAATTTTCAGGTTTAAAATAAGCCCTGTACATTTTGAAATGGAATTAATATTTGGGCCAATATTTCTAAGTGTGCAAATCTTACTCTTGACTAGGGATGTGCATTTTGTTTTTTTTGACTACTTGAGTACTTGACACTGACAGATATTGAGTACTTGGGTCAAAGTCTTTTTTTTTTTTTTTTTGCAAATATATTGCGTGCTTTGTTTAGTATCTCACTCAGTGTTTTTATGATTTGAGTAATTTTTTGTTTGTTTATTTTTACTCTAAAAATAGTTCTTGACCCCTGGACTAGAATGCGTTCCTATGTGAACACAGTGTTCTAAGTGCCGTTTCTCACTTGGACAAAGTCATGGTGATTGGAAGGCACCTATACACAAAGTACCACCTGATTTCTGTTTTAACTAATCACAAAATAATCATTATTAATCAATGCTATCACTTCCCAGTACTCAGGTACTCATGCCCATTCCTACTCTTGACTGGTTTGCTCTTTTTTGACTTGGCAACTTGTCATTTCTTTAAAACATTCACATTTTTTGACCATGATTGAGTAGATTTATCTCACATGTTCTTAGATTTTTTTGAGTTCATATCAGGTCGTGTAAATAAATGATAATCAGGTTATTTTTGAGGAGATTTGTAGCATTTGTTTTATTTTATTTTTTATCAAAGACTGTCTCTGAACACAGGCATACATTGTATTTGGTTTTCCACCTCATTTTACTTATACTTTCTATGTTTTGATGCAAGTATGGGATGTGAGATAAACTACAATCATGCCAGATTTCAGTTACTTGTTTCAGTCGAGTATTAAAAGAGTTTCAAAGATCACATGCATTCTGTTTCACTTGGCTAATTTTACAGTGGAAGATTTGGAGTACCGCTTAAGTGTCATTTTTTTAGGCCTCGATGCCTCGTACAGTGTAATCAGTTGTAACCAAGTTGGGGTTTGCGAGCACAATATAGGTTTCTTCATTTTAGAAGCAGTGGGTGCGCTAGTAGCATCTGAAGCTTCCTCCTGTTCACTTAGTTGACTGTTTGCTTGCATGTGTGACTGCTTTTTGTCTAGCATTATTGTGTGTGTGAACTGATCTGGCCCACTGTCAGCTGATGTGCTTCTGTGAGTTTCCCCAATATGATCCCAAGCATTATTTGTTTCTGTCTGTCTGTTCAGCATAGTGGCAGCCGGCTGAAATGGCATTATTCCCCACAGTGAAACCGATAACTTTCATGTCGCTCTGTAGAACAGAGATGGCTTCAGCTCACTGTTAGTCATGTGACGTCCCAGAATGCAGAGCAGAGAGTTAATGGATGGAAGAGCTGATTGTATGTTCTCTACAGGGGCCGATGGAGCAAAACAGCGCCTAGAAGGTGGAGACACTGATGAAAAGAAATCCCAGATCAGTGCTGACAGTGGCCTCAGTGTGACATCTGGCTCACAGGTTGGTGTTAACATAATATCACAATATAAATCTTTAAACATTTTATTTTATTTTGAAGTTGAATGCATGGAAATATACCTATGCGTACTATTTCATCTATGTTCTTCATGCTTATCCCTTGTCTAGAAGAGTGATACAGAGTCCCTGGCGAGCTCCGAGCCTCCTGCTCTCACGAGAAGCAACAGTCAGGACTCAGAGGCTAGCACAGTGGTAGGGCACGGCCAATACTGAGACACTGACACCCTTTCCCTTTGATACACTTCTGTATATCCAAATTATATGTAGTTCCCACTGACAGTTCTCTTACAAGTTTGTTAGTTTCTGATTGTTCTTATAGATAGTTCAATTAAATATGAAGAATTAAATATTCCCTTTTTTCTTTATTCCTTTAAGAAGTCATAAAATCTCTCTTGTTTGCTGTACTATTGCTGATCTCTGACTTTGGATCTGTAGGTGAGTAACAGCTCAGGTGAAACACTGGGTGCGGACAGCGACCTGAGCAGCACTGCTGGAGACGGCCAAACAGGAAGACATGCTCAACATCTCAACCTGTCCCGTGGCACGCTGTCCGACAGCGAGATTGAGACCAACCCTGCGACCAGCTCTGTGTTTGTGAGCATTCTCTTGCATATCCTTAGTTGCTTAGTTGCAGTCATCCTCTCTATATCAAAACTGCACCATGTGGCAACAAATAAAATAGTGGATACATGAAATATATATTTGAATATTTGTTTATATATAGTGCTGTCCAACGGCTGATCAAATAAATGTGTCTTTGCTGAATAAAAGCATTTAAACTGTTGTTGCTCATATAGGGCAAGACCCATATGCTGAAGCCAGGAGTGAAGGGCCCTGTTAGTGTCAATAAGGGAGCACCAGCACCACCCCTTGAGGATGTTAGCATGAGGATATACCTGTGTGAGGGGCTGCTGGGTAAGAGTCAATCTTCCTCCTTAATCTATTCAGCATTCATTTCCTTTCATTCATTTTGTTTGTTCTCGCACTTTTTCTTTTCTTCTTCCATGTCCTTACTCACTGCTTTAGTAATCAGCTCTGGTGTATTTTTCATTGTCTATTATGAAGTATTTCCAAAAGTTGTCTCTGTTTGCTTTCCATAATCTTAATGTTTAAAAATTGTAAAACCATGTCCGCTGAACACAGTGTTGGGAAAGTTCACTTTCTACACGAACTAGTTCAAAGTTCAGTTCACAAATTTCAAAATGAACTAGTTCAGTTCATAGTTCGTACTTCACAATTTTGAACTAAGTTCACGGTTCATAGTTCTTTTTTTCCATATGTTGCTATGAGCTATTTAATTTTTTTTTTTTAGTAATCGCCACCACAACCCATAAACAACCACAGACAGAAATTGTTTTATCGGCGGGCAAAGTTTGCACAGAAATCCTCACGACCTTATCTTAGAACTGAATCATACGATACGACACCTCCTCGCTGCTTTGTCGACTACATGCTGCTTTTTGTTTTAATGACGCATGCGGCGGCCGCGGTGCGACACTGTTGGCTGGTGTTGCCAGATTGGGTGTTTTTTTCACTACATATTAAGACCTGTTTGCGTGTGTTTTAGCCAAGTTTTTGCCTAGAAGGCTCTATAGAAATCTGGCACCCGAATGAACGACGTTAAACTGAGCGAGCGTGTGTTCACAGACACCAGAATGAACGCGTTCACAGTAACGTTCATCAGCCTGTAATACAATACGTTCAGTTCACATTCGGGCCAAAATATGAACGAGTTCATGAACTATCATTGAATGAAGTCGTTCACGCACAACACTGGCCGCATAGAATAATCCTTTATTACTGTCTAGATTGTTTGCAACTGTTTATTCTGTAAACCATGCTTACATACTGACCACTACAGCTTCTCTGTTCATTTGTTCCAAATAAGTCCTCGTATTACCAGCATGTGATGAATTATTGGTTTGAATATCCCTTACAGCACACAGCTTTGCTTCTAATACTCTAACACTTTCTTTACCTCCTGTACTGCGGCCTCCTCTTTTCCCCCCTCTCTTCCCTTTTTCTTTTTTCTCCTCCCATTTAATGCCACGAAGGGCGAGATAAAAGCTCTGTTTGGGACCAACTGGAGGATGCTGCCATGGAAACATTTTCTCTGAGTATGGATAAACTGTGACTTGACATTTTGGATGTGTATATTTTAGGATTGTAGTATTAGACTCTACATCTACAGCCTTCCATCACATCTATACTATGACTGTGTGTTTAAGTCTTGAATGGAGCATGTAGGGTGTTTGTTTTATTATAAATATTTGAATGTATTGGGGTGTGCATGGTTTTATTGACAATTTTGCATGAATGTATGGTCCATTTATGGTGCTCGTACTTGACATTTGATAAGAGAATTAAAATACACACACCAGACAGATCAGATGAGCCAATTTTATTTTGTAATTGAATGCGTTTGTGTTATAAAAGCTGCTTGAGAGAATGAATGTTGAAACAATAAGCAGATGTATGGAGGCGTGTGTTAAGTCTGTGTTAAAATTATTTTCATAAGGTTTGATAGCAAGCTCTGTTTATTACAGCATGCTGTGTAGTTGCTTTGGCTTAGCTTGAACTATCTGTGTTCATTTGTGTAGAGTGTTATGTGTAATATCCAAATCATTTGGGTTTTTGTCTTTATGGTTTTGAATATCTGACATTTACCTTAAAGGGATAGTCCGCCCAAAAATGAAAACTCGGTCATCATTTACTCACCCACCGTTTGGAACCTCCATAGTTGAAAAAAAATAGATACTATTGAAGTCAATGGTGCCCCACAACGGTTTGGTTCCAATCATTCTTCAAAATATCTTCTTTTGTGGTCAGCAGAAGAAAGAAATTCGTACAGGTTTGCAACAACTTGAGGGTGAGTAAATGATGAGAGTTTTTTGAGTGGAGTATCCCTTTAATAAATGTTCATGCTGAGTTGAGTTGAGAGATGTTTGTTTGAGTTGAAATATTGTTTTATTCAAGTTAAGAGTTAAAATATGTATGTATGTGTAGGTAAGGAGCGCTCTACTCTGTGGGATCAAGTGCAGTTCTGGGAGGATGCCTACTTGGACGCCGTAATGTTGGAACGGGAAGGAATGGGGATGGATCAGGGACCACAAGAAATGATTGACAGGTTAGTGTGTTCTGTGTTCACATTGATTCGAAAGCAATAAAAACAACACAAAATAGGCATTAAGAATTTGAAAAGTATACATACAGTACGTCAATGAAAGCACAACACATACTAGTTGTAAGCAAATTACACCCATTTGACACTGCTTAAATGTTTTTCATATGTTCTAGATGACCTCATTTTGCAATGGTTTGAAAGAGCTTTTAAGCTATAAGCTTTTTGGTCATGCTAGGATTCAGATGTAAACCCTGCTGTTATATTTTGATTACGCTGTCCAAACATGACTGTGCTGTGGTCTATCAGATATCTGTCTCTGGGAGATCATGACCGCAAGAGACTTGAGGACGATGAGGACAGACTACTGTCAACTCTCCTGCACAACATGATCGCCTACATGCTTATGATGAAGGTATACACAAAAACTCACTCTCGTTCCTTTGAATATACTTGAATCAAAACGGGTATTAGTGAACAGTTTGTAAAGTGTAAAGTCTCCTGGTCGGATTTTCTGCGAAATCCATCGGATGTTATTTGCGTGCGCGCTTCTAAGCGTCTCTCCTTTTTATATACAGTCTATGCGATGGCACCACAGCTGACGACATGAGTCTGATAACACCAAAAAAACAAAACAAAAAAACAAAACAAAAATGTATCTGCTGAAGCTCGTCAGACCAAACATGAATCGAATCGACTTGGGCCGAAAACACGGATCAACATCGGCAGAGCGTTTGAATTATGGAGAGACCTCCGCTATTTTTATTGTGATAAATTACAAGTTTTCTTATATGCTGAAATAATGTTAAACTTTCATAAAATAGCAAGGTAAACTACAACATATATGAGACATGAAGTGAATACTAAAGACTGTTCTAGGATAACAAAAAGTAGGTGCTTTAGGATGTAACTTTTATTTTATGTAAAATATCTACTGTCTAACATCACTCATCCCATTACTATCATATTGTTTATAATACACATTTCCAGACACGTTCTGTACAGTAATGTTACTTCCTATGATCTTACTGTTACACTGAAATTGTTTAGTCTAGTTCACTGACCGTTTTTGTTATCTTATTATACATTCATCTACTGTATGTTGACATTGCTGATTGTGAAAGATACACGATTAGTTAGTGAAATGAGCGTGTGCAAGAGCGTTCTTGTAAAAATTGGTTGCATTATGAAACATCACCAATAGAGGAAGATAAAAAATACATATAGCACCTTTAATAAAAATAAGAAAAGTTTCAAATCAGCAACGATGTCTGTATAATTGTGTGACATTGAAAACTGGAATAATGGCTGCTGAAAATTCCTCTTTGCCATCACAGGAATTGTAATACTATTTTACAATATTACTCTTTTTACTGTGTTTTTGATCAAATAAATGCAGCCTTGGTGGGCATAAGAGACTTGTGTCAAAAACATAGTTTGCTGACCCCAAACTTTTGTTCGGTCATGCACTCAAACTATTACTACCCCATTTATCTAGGTCAATAAAAATGACATCAGGAAGAAGGTACGGCGTCTTATGGGGAAATCTCACATCGGCCTCACACACAGTCAGGAGGTCAATGAAGTCCTGGATCGTCTCGCAAATTTGGTAAGATCCAGTCAGATGAAAAGTTTCGAACATATTATAATCAGAGTGTGAGTGATTGACGGATTGTGTGTTTTGCTGCAGAGTGGTCGAGAGCTTTCCCTCAGGCCAAGTGGAAGCCGGCACATTAAAAAACAGACGTTTGTTGTGCATGCCGGGACTGATACAACTGGTGACATATTTTTCATGGAGGTAGGAGTTTTGTGTGTCTGCAAGCCTCTTTTTTATTCTATTTAACTTGTCTGCATGAAAATGTATTGTAAATGAGCATTCAGTCTTCCTTTCCTGTTTTCGTGTGTGTTTAGGTGTGTGACGACTGCATCGTCTTGCGCAGTAACATTGGCACAGTCTATGAGCGCTGGTGGTATGAAAAGCTCATTAATATGACCTACTGTCCCAAGACCAAAGTGTTGTGTCTGTGGAGGAGGAACGGCCAAGAGACACAACTTAACAAGTTCTACACAAAGAAGGTGAGACACACATCAATGTATAGGCATACTGGAGTACACACATTCCCTCTCAATCTCAATTCACAGATTTTGAATGGTTTCAGTATTGTTTCTTGTGTAATCAAGTCTCGATTACTGTACTTCACCTCTCTTTCTGTGTTTTTTGCGTTAAGTGTCGGGAACTATACTACTGTGTTAAAGACAGCATGGAGCGTGCTGCTGCACGACAACAAAGCATCAAACCAGGTACATTGTGTTTTTTCTACACTACACTTCAAAAAGTTTGGGGTTGGTAAGATAAATAATTTATATATATTAGAAAGTCTTTTCGGTTTAAAGAAAAAATAACAGTATACCGTATATTGTGAACTACTACGATTTGTTACATTATTACAATAACTGTTTTGTGTTTTTGTGTGTTTTCATTGACGGCAAAGCTGAATATTCAGGAGCCATTACTCCAGTCTTCAGTGTCACACGATCCTTCAGAAATCTAATATCTGCTTAATATTTTTGTGGAAACCGTAATGCATTGTTTTCACGATTCTTTGAATATAAAGTTCAAAAGAACAACATTTCTTTAAACTATAAATCTTTTGGAACATTATACATGACTTTACTGTTATTTTGATCAATTTAGATCAATTTAGTCTTTGCTGAATAAAAAAAGCATTCATTTTATTTAAACAAATCCTACTGACCCCAAATTCTTTTGCACTGGTATTGTATGTGTTTGTTGGGCAAATTTAGGTAAAAAATGTTCCCCTTTTTGAAAGTCATCTCAATAAAAGTGGCCTTATTTACCTGAATTCACCCTTTTAGTTTTTTTTTATATAAAATCATCTTGTCCGATTCCATTTTTTTCCTGAAATTAGTCTCTTTGTGTGTGTGTGTGTGTGTGTGTGTGTGTGTGTGTGTGTGTGTGTGTGTGTGTGTGTGTGTGTGTGTGTGTGTGTGTGTGTCTGTGTGTGTGTGTGTGTGTGTGTGTGTGTGTGTGTGTGTGTGTGTAGGTCCAGAGCTGGGAGGTGAGTTTCCAGTTCAGGACATGAAGACAGGGGAGGGTGGTCTCCTTCAGGTCACACTGGAAGGCATCAACCTGAAATTTATGCACAGCCAGGTAAGAGGTGTCACCTTTATCGTAATTATGAAAAAGTGCTTGCCAAATTCAGCACCAACCCTTCCTCTCATTCTCAATCCATTCATTCCCCTGATTCTCTTTTCTGCCACTTCTTGTATAAACTCATCATCACCTCACCATAGCTCTTCTCCTTCCTCTCACTTTCTTTCTATTTGTGCCTTCCTTCCTCTGAGAATTTTTCTGGAACAACTCACAAAGTAACAAAAATGTGGGCTAAATAATTAAACGCACAGTCAAATCTAAACTCTAAAATAAATGTAAAGCTGGAAGCTTTTAAAAAATGTCTGGAAGCGTTGTTCCTGGAGAATCTTTTAAGAGGAATGGCTGTTGTTGTTGTCGTCGTTGTTTTTTGGCTTTATTTGCTGGATGTTTGTTTTTGGGTTGCTTAATCACAAGCAGAGATTTACTTTTTCAAATGTCAGAACATTCCACCCGCTGTGTGTGTTAGTATGACGTGTTAATGGTCACAGCGCCCGGCTCTGGTCCTTACGGTTTGTGTGTGATGTCGGTTTGTTGTGGTGTGCCAGAGGTAAGATGAATAAAAAACATATTCAAAGTGGTCATGTACAAAATACATACAATACATGGTTATTTAAAACCACTTTAGGGATGTTAAGTTTTATACTTGACCAAGTATTTAAAAAAAGCTTTAAATTCTGGTTCTAATGGGAGCCAATCATGTAATAGTTCTTAATAAACCTGATTTTATTTTTTTTTTTCTACTTGTGATTAAGACCATATGGCCTCCTTCTGTGGCCTAATATGGCCTAGATCTGGGACCATTTAACCTGGTTAATTCGACACTTGATATGCTGCTTTTCATAAAGTACATATGTAAAGACATTTCAAAGAGGAGGGGAACTGACATGCACTGAATGTATTTCTAAAAAACAAAAGTTTTCTTTTTGATTAGAAAAAACACATATCCCAATAGTGAACTCCCTTAAAGCGAAAAGCAGTAGTTACATAACGCTGATACTCTGGAAAAGACTGGAATGATTATCAAACTATGTAAACCTTGAACCTTTTGTTCTATCTAATATCCTAACTTTTTTACTTGGTCACCTAAAGGTATAGTTCATTTTCTCACCCTCATGTCATTCCAAACCTTTATGACTCGCTTTCTTTCTACTGTGCTACATGAAAGAAGATATTTTGATGAATGTTTGTAACCCAAGTTTGGGCTCCCATTGACAATACAATGCAAGTCGATGAAAACCCAAACAGATTTTTGGATCTTCCTCATAAAAAATGAATGCATGCGGATTTAGAATGATGTGAGGGTGAGTAAATTATGATAGAATTTGAATTGTTGGCTGAACTAATATCGCCATGATACATTGGTGCCTCTCTATGGTCACTTGTCGGTTAACAGTTGAAGACTTTAAGAATCCTCTATGTAGTGTAGCTGTGTGTAGTAATAGTTTTGGCACTATTCTGTTTTGGCTGTAGGCATGTGTGAGGGAGCTGGTCTTCGTTGCTGGTGGAGGAGGCATGGAGGGTAATGGGGTGGGAACACATCAGGGCTTCAAAACTAACGTAAACATAATGGCAGATCTTAACAGTTAATGCAACATGGCTTCTTTCTGGATGGAATCGGTGGTTGTAGTTTAATCCTGTAAGAGTGGGCTTGTAGCACCAGAGGGTGTTTTCTGCTCTTTTTGTCCAATAATAATCCAAACCGTTTCTCTCCCATGCTCTCTCCCCCTGCAAGGAGCGGAAGGTACACAACCTCTGCAATCTGCTTTTTAGCGTAACATTGTCATTTACTTTTTCATTCTTTACCTTGTTCTGTAGCGTTTCTGGCAGACGTCACTCTTGTGTGCTTTTTTTTTTTTTTTTGTCTTTTGTATTATTTTCTCTCTTTTTGGTTCCTTTTTTTTAGTCTGTGTCATGTCTTTTTTTCTTTTTTTTTCTGATGATGGAATTTTCCATGGATGTCTCTTTGCATGGGCCCTTTCAGCACGTAGGGGATCCGTGCCATGATTTCATTCCTACTTTTAGTGTGAATGTTTACAGCTGCAGGTTCATATTAGCTCTTTAGTCTTTAGTGCTTCAAAATGCATTTGGTATACAAGTCTCCAGTGCCTCAAGAACACATTATACTAAGTATTGTAGACAAGTATTGTAAAAGCGAAGTGATTCTCTTGATTAATTTAATACAATTTCAAAATGACAAAAAATATACTGTATATCTGGGTTTATTCTAACTCTCTAGAAAATAAAGAGACCCATAAATGCCGCTCAGGCGTTGAAACTTTCACAGCTCTCTCCATTTGCGTCACTGGCCCATGTAATCCTGTCAACATGGAAATTTCTCTTTCCGTGCAGTCATATTTTAGTTTTGGTAGTTTTTTAACAGCTTGCTTATCATGTTCTTTCTCCGTTTCTCCCTATTTTACAGTTACTAACTGTCCAGATTGTCATCTCTTCAAAAAATACCTTTTGTTTTGTTTTCTCACAAGTGTGTGATTGAGTTGGTAACAGTGTGTCCTGTTGTTTTTTTGTTTGTTTTTTGTTTGTTTTTAGGTTTTCATAGAGCTGAGTCACATTAAAAAGTGCAATACAGTGAAAGGAGTCTTTGTCCTGGAGGAGTTTGGTAATTACCCCCATTTTGATTCTAGGCCTGTACGCGACACAGCAGTAACTCAGTCACATGCAGAGCAGAGAAGTTATCACGTAGATGTGGCGGTCAGAACGACATGTATGAGCTTCAGGAGCAGAGGTTATAGAAGTAGGATCATAGTTATAGCTGTTGCTTCATTAATGCACCTTCTGGGATGAAATGTTACACAAAATGTGATGCCTAAAAGGAACCAGATCCTATCAGCCCACAGAATCCTGTCCCCCTTGGACCCAAAACCATTTCTATTGACTGACTGAGACGACAACTATTCAGGCCTATTAATTATCAATCATGAAAATATGTTCATTACCAGCACAATATACCAATATTATTTTTTAGTTAGTCAATTATTCATTTCCTCTTTTTCATACTTTAAAAACTAAAATCAGTGATTTTAGGGATTACTATGTACATTATCATGTAGTGTAAATTTTCATTTGCTTGATCAAATACTGTATGATTTTAATAACATCTTGTTGGTTTTAAAAAGAAAACAAGTATTACTATCGGTCAAAATCCCTATGTATCATTCACATATAACACTTTGTAAGTACCAAAGCTTAAAACATTTCCCATTCTTTAGCCTAGCGCTAACCTGTAATACTCTTTTTGTTAGCTAAAACAAGATATCAAGACAACACACTGATTTGATCAGGCCTGGAGGAAGGGGTAAAGGATTCTGCAAAAATCTTAAACGACAGCAGCGGCTTTGAGAAATAATGCACAGTTCAAGTTGTTCTGTGAATAATTCAATGATCCGTATGGACTTAGATTGCAGTTGTTTCCTCAGATGCATCTTTTGGAAGGAGTCACAGTATGGCTTTAATGTTTGTCATAGTCTTGGTCGAGTTTAGATAATAACTAAACGGTGCAAAGATCATTTAACTGGTTCTTTTGGAGATCTATATGAAGGGAGTTGTAGTGTCTGAAATCTCTTCTTAGCCATAGGGTCGGCTCTAGACTGGGTTATTGCTGTGTCTTTGTGCTTCCTTTTTGTAATCCGCCCCTCATCTTTGCTGCTATGAAAACCTTCATTCTCCAGCAGGTAAAGTGCTGTCACCTTTATCTTTTCTTCTTCTCTTCCCTCACCTGTCCTCATTTAACTCTCCATCTGTCATCATCTCTCATACACCCTCTTTCACCACTTATGGCTGTCGACTCCTCATCTGCACTGCACTGCCTTCATGTCAGATGTCGCTTCTAAACTCGAGTTCATACACTCATGCCTGTAGTAAAAGTCATGCCAGTGATGGAAAAACCCAGCAGACCTCGGATTTCCTTCCAACTTCAACTTGCAATGAAATTCCCTCTCTTATTCTCTCTCTCTTGGATTTCTCCATCTATCCTCCACCTCTCTCACTCTTTCTTTCTCTTTCATTGCATAAGAGTTTCTCAGCTGATGATAAATCCTGTTCAGTCATATGAACTATATGGGTGCTGCTCTTCTGCTGTAAAATTCAGTGCTCTCTTGCTCTGTCTGAAGTGTGGCAGGACCAGATATAGATTATTGATAATCATTTGTCATGGGCCGTATCGTACTGTATGTATGCCTCCACTCCTCTCTCTCTCTTTCTCTCTCTCTCTCTCTCTCTCTCTCTCTCTCTCACTCTTTCTTTCTCTCTGTTTCCGCCCCTTGCCCTTGAATAATTTTAAATTTGTTATTCCACTGCTGTTGAACTTTTCATTTTGTGTCTTGCACGGGATTTGCAGTTCCTGAAACTAAAGAAGTGGTGATCCATAAGTACAAGACTCCCATGGTAAGATTTCAGTATTCATACAATACTATGCACAGTAGGGCTGGGTATCGATACAGATTTCAGGTTCAATTGGATTCACAAGCTCTTAATTCGATTGACTTTATGCACAGCTGCACTACTTCCTGAACTTCAGCCAGCTCCTTTGTTTCCTGTCTGCCATTATTGGACAAACTGATTAATCCAGGTGTGCCTGACCTCAGTAGTCACAACAACAATAATCAGACACACCTGGATTCATCAGTTTGTCCAATAATGGCAGACAGGAAACAAAGGAGCTGATTGAAGTTGTGCATAAAGTAAATTTTGAATCATTTTATGTATACTTTTTTCCGCTTTTTCACGTAAATAACTCTGTTAACTCTTCTTTCTCAAACAGGCAAATCAGATCTGTTACTCGGTGCTCTGCCTCTTCTCCTACATGGCGGCGGTCAAAGGGAAAGAGTCAGAGGGCAAGCCCAAGATGCTGTCCCCTCGTCCACTACCGAGCTAGCACATTTCTCTCCTACGTTTACTTCAGCCCGCTCCTGAACTCCTGCAATACTCCTGTTCAATACAAGCTGACACTCTTGCCAAGCTCCTTTAAGGACCTCTGCTCCTGTACCAATTCACATGTAGATGTATTCACACATTCAACGCATCTGTCCTAAAAGAAACGACCCATTCATGTAATAGATCTTATCACGTATCCGATATAGTATTCCAGTCCGACACTAAAATGCTGGCGTTTCATTCTCATAGTCTGGACCAACCAGAACAAGAATAGACTTTGAATACTATTGGTTGGCGCCCCCCCATTTATACAGTTTTATTTATTGCAGTCGGAGGCATTTGGTTGAATGCACGTCCCATGCGCTGCTCTTGCGAGTTGGCACTGGCATGCAGAGATCAGGCTGATATCAGTCAACAGGCTGTGTATTTAATATTTATGTGCGAAGTTGTACTGTAAATTCCAGTCTGTACTGTCTGTCGTGGGTGAAATGTTCTCAAGTCTTTCCAATCTTGCGCTGCCACGTATGAGGGGTTTGCCTTAACCCTCCGTCCCATTCCTAAATGTTCGTTTCGCCCTCCTTTAACTGCTCTAAGTGTGTATCTCTTTAGCTCTTGCCACGTGAGGCTCAAACTACTGTGCTATTTCTGCTGTAAAGTTCCCTGTCTGTGAACTGCTGTGTTAAAATGCATGTCACTTGAAAATAATGAATATTTAAAAAAAGGAAGATATCTGTACATCCCTGAAGCAATGCTGAAAAAGCAACAGAAATGTTTATGAAAAACTGTAGTTCGTTTTCTAGATGTGCAATACTCTCACTAGTGCGTACCAAGAACAAGTCCAGTCACGTCCTTATAGAGTTCATCCACTGTCCTCCAGTGTTCATAATGAGGTGACAGGCATCGCTTCTATGTTTTCTGTTTGTTTGTTGCCGTTTTTGACAGCAATGAAAATGGCATTATTGATCTAGAAGACAGCAGCTACATTTGGAGATTGTTTGAAAAATGATGGAAAAGTCTTGTCCAAAATGTCCTGTTTGAAGTGTCCTCTTTCTGTTTGTGTGTGTTTGTGTTAGAAACACAGATGACAAAGAGAGTTTGTCTGTTCTTTGATCAACAAATTTTCTCTGGGCATCTCTTCTCGACTACTAGATTGGGCAGTACGGCTGTCACATTCACATATTTTAATATTCTTTTATGTTTTGCTCACATTTTTAATCATTTACGTGTATGAATGTGCACAAAAAAGCTGTTGTTTAGTGACTCCATTCAGTTCCGTTGTTGTATGCAGACTGTAAATGCAATTGAAAAGCCCACTCGTTAATGATTTAGAGATGTAAATAGCACAAAACTGATTTCCCAGAGTCCAAGTTGCCCCCAAAACAGATGTTTTGAGGTGGACAGTGTATCAGGTCTGTTGTTTGAAAGTGTGAGTGAGATATAACAATTGCACATTATTTGGGCTTTCATTTTAGTCTGTATTGTTTAGAATCAGAGGGAAAGGAATGAATAGAGACATGGATGTAAATATTTCAGCATTTAAAAATATTTATAGAACCTGTACAGCTTTCGCAATATGAAAATAAAAGATGTCCTACCCAAATCTGTGACTAACAGTAATCTTACTATGAGAACCACTAATAGAATCATAATTGAATCACTGTTTTACATTTTAGAGTTCATTTTCAAATGTTATTTTTTAATTTTATTTTTTTATTTTTTCAAAAACCTCTTGATTAGCAACATTCAAAAACTGACCTCTGGTATAATCAGAAGATTTATAGCCACAGTATTTGTACAAGTACATGAATGACAGATATATGTCTAGGTGTATTATAAATGTCTTTTATTGTCATTTTGGAAAAAAAAAATTATAATAAAGATTTGCCATAACAATACATGTAACACTTCAGCTCCAACAGTTTTATAAACTAATAGCTCCATGAGTTATATTTGCATTGTTGTTGCATTTATACACTGGCTAGTTTTCTTTAAAAATGTCATATTTGAGGCTTTTCAAGTATCAAATAGCTTAATGTCTCAGTATACACAAGTACTGATCATATTTGAATGAACTATCCAATATCCATTTATCAAAACAGAGATACTTTGTTTTTTGACATCAGCTTATAAATATTTTTTGTGCCACTTGAAAACATTTTTCTCAAAGGTCAATGGCCCATCATTGTCCAAACTATAATTTACAACACAATACAAGAAATAAAAATGGTTCATTAATCTAAAGTAAAATTAAGTGCAAAACAAGCAGAATATAAACAATATTGGTAAAAATCAATGTATATTAAAATGACTGCAATCAAACAGTGCCATAAATCTTGACGGTGTGATAGTGTTTACCATTAGAACGATAAGACAAAATGTAAGACATAATCAGAGATTGGATGAAACTTTCTTTTTTAGCTCTGTGTGCCATCTCGTACTTAGAGTTGTCACTTATAGCATGAATGACAAAAACATTGGTGGATTGGAATAAACCCAGTATCTAATACGATACTTCAGGCAGTTGTCCACAGAGAAGCGAAATATTTAGTTCTTAGCAAAACTTCACTGACTCTTGTGATCATTAATTTAATTTGATTCTTAATAAGACCTCTGGAAAAATTTGTCCCTTATCAAAAAAATTACAATTCAAGCACAAATCTGTCCTTTCCAAGCACTATATGTGCAAGATGTACCGTATATGCAAGAAAGTGCTGGAGACTCAAAGAGCCCCTCAGTAAAAGGCCACAATGTTAACTACAGAAGCCCAAATATCTACTTGGCAAAACTTTAAATGCCCAACAGAAAACATCCTTAGTAGGATCCAAAATTTTTTAAAGCTTTCTCGAGTTGTTACTAATGACTGTAGAGAGGAGGATGAAGAGATGTCTAGCTTTCTCCACGAACAGTCTTCCGGAGGACCCTGAGACGGGACATGACCTCATCCCAGTCCAGATATGCTCCTTCTAGGTGTCTTGAGTTCTGCCCTCGTGACAGGTAGCTCTTTCTGCCATGCAGCAGACGCCAGTTATCAAAGGTCACCAAGTCACCTGCGCAGAGATCAAATGAACAACCAGCATCAGTCTCTTATTTAGACGTGCAAAAAAAGTTTCAATTCTAATGTTGTCATATTTGTTTAGTAAGTATAGTGGCAATGGGGAAGCTTTAAGGATTCGAAGAACTTCAACCTTGGCATTGGATTTTAAATGGAAAACACAGACTGAGCCTAGTCCCAAATTCAAAAGCCTTCTAATGTAGAGGAAAGCTTAATCTTTGTCTACTGTCAACTATTGTGCAAATGCGAGTTGAAACCATCTGAATCTGAAATCCGTAGGTAAACAGACGTACTGACCTGGTTCCATTCTGTATGTGAACACATTCTCAGGCCTGCTGAGCAGCTCCACAAAGGCCTTTAGAGACGAGTAGAAAAGCTGAACCTGATGCAGAGGCAGATCCAGCACTGAGTCGCGTGTGGCGTTGTTATAGTTGATCCTCACAACCCGACCATCAGAGTCCACACTGCACATTACAGACGTTTTTGTATTAATCAGAATTTCTGAGAACTGTACAGTGTCTTGGTGTCATTTATAAAATCAACCAGTTCTTTGTTACACTGTAGAAAGCAACTCATACAAGTGTCGATCAACAATAGGATGACTATACCTTTAAATATTCATTTGTAGAGTCTCAGTTGCACAACTGACCATGAGATGGTGCTGTTTAGTATATTATTGACGTATAGTCATTGATGATGATGATTACAAGTGGCAAAGCTAATCCATTGCATTATTATGTGAGTGAGTAGGTATGCGTCACAGTCTGTCTTACTCTATAATGTGGTTTTTGGACTGCACGCTGAAGTCACAGTAGTCAGATCCGCTGTCTGTGAAATCGACCCTGAGAGAGGAGAGGATGTTAAACGCTTCAGGATCTTCTCTCCGGAGTTGCTCCGCCATGTGAAACCCATCAACCACTTCACTCTCACCACCCTGTTCAGCCTGACAGATGCAATGCAGGAACTGCACCTACACACACACATATAAATATAGAAATAAAAACACACACACTCACATAAGGTGATGTCAGCAAAATTGGGACATCAGCTAAAATGAGACAAATAAGCTTTTTGGTGTAGTTCTTTAAAAAAAAGTGTGATAATGCTGTGTGGTCTTGAAATGTCAACAGTACTTAATATAAACATCTACGTTTGATTGGTCAAATATAAACCATGCGGATGTGATTCCTAGTCAAGTGCTAGAATGTCTGAGAAAGCCCATGTTAAGTACCCAAGCATAGTTTAAGTCTAATAAAATTGTTAAGGTTTCATTTCTAATGCAAACAGTATTTCAATATACAATATACATTTTTATTTCATCTATTCATGTGATAATTACAATTTATGCAATGATAATGTTTTTTTATATCAAGTTTTGATACATCTCTGCATATACATACACACACACACACACACACACAAGTACTCACCCCAGGTGGATGGTGCAGAGCAGGGTAATCTGTGTGCAGGCTCAGCTCTCCAGAAGTGTACGCAACATTGTTAGCCTTGGGCTTGTCCTGCACTTGCCACGTGTGTCTGTGAAAGCACAGAGGGGGACAGTGGATCACAACAGGTGACTATGGCCTTGTAAAGTTTTACTGCATCTCTCCGTGTATTTATTGTAGGAAACCACAGCTGTAAAATGCTTTCTTGATTTAGTACCATCTTGAGAGTAAATTTAAAGACTAAGGAATCACTGCAATGAACAAAGCAGACACTTTTGTTATGGCAACACTGAGAACTTTTTTTTTTGGTGGTGAATTCTTGATGAACTCTTTTTTTTTTTGATGATCAGTGCAAAAAAAAAAAAAGTTAAAGTTTAAGTTAAATAAATGTAACAATTTATTAAAGAAGTATCTGTTTTTTAAATAAAAATACATTTTTACTTACAGAAACAAAACAGTGTTAAGATAATACAATACAATACAATATATATATATATATATATATATATATATATATATATATATATATATATATATATATATATATATAATTTTTTTTTTACTATTTTCCCCAATGACAAGTTGTTGTTTTTCTTGTTTTTGAAATTATTTTTTGATATGTTTTAGCTTACCTCAAGGGCATTCAAGATGTAGGTTTCTACAACATTTTAAATTTTCAAAAACATATTTAGATATATCGAAATCGTCTTCCATTGCGATTTCCCGTATATCTAAATATGTTTAGTCAAAGGTAAAACTTGCAAAACAATGCGTAACAAAGCGTGTAAACAATGCGTAACAAAGACGCGCGAGAGATCACTTCCGGCGTAACGTTTGGAGACGGTTCACGGTTCAGTTCGGTTCAGTTGGACGACTGATTCAGATAAATTCGACGGCTGTTAACAAAAGGTAAAAAATACTGTTCGTTTTCTCACGCAAACCGGTCGTTTCATGTCTAAGACCAGTGTGTACTTACATTCACGAGTCATTAAATCATGGTTAATTTTGACTTCTCTGTCCATGCTCTTTAAGGTGGACCCCCTAACACGGATATGACTGACAAACAACACCGGTTTGACCGAAAAATGTCAAAATTGAAAATACTGTGTGGAAACAAAGACACCTACATCTTGGATGCCCTTGAGGTAAGCTAAAACATATCAAAAATTAATTTCAAAGTGAACTATGCCTTTAAGTTCCCTAAGTTGTTATATTTATGATTTTTAAAAAGTTCAATGAGGAACGAAAAATGTACTTTTTATATTCTCTACCCGGATGATGCACTTATTTAACTGAAAAGTTAAATAAAAAAAATGAAGTGTGGAATGTTGGACACTTCATTAGCTCTTTAGCAGCTAATTGTGTAGCAGAAAGGGAGGCGTTATTAGACTGTGAAGCTGGATGACAAAATAACCTTAGAAGTGCAGTATACTGTAAGTGCATAGTTATATATTTTTTGTCACATTTTACATATTATGTATAATTAAATATGTATTGTCCCTCATTAAATAATCAAATAAAAATAAATAAAATAGTGTACCATATGAGAGGCAACACATTTTTACTGTACTCTATAGTACTTAAATAATAAAAAAAAAACAAATTTAGATTATGAAATGATGTTACAGTAGTTATTGTATCAAGTTTGCTCATCTAGAGCTGAACTAACAGACTGATTCAGTTCCTAATGAGACACTATTTGAAATTTGACTGTTTGACTCAGTGCCCAAAAAAGGCAGGTTTGTTAGCACAAACCTAGGACCTACATAAAAGATCAATTTCCTCCTGTTATCAAACCGAAAACAACAGAAAGGAACTAATCGTGGAAGAGCGGTACAGTAGTGTGGCTTTTTTAAACTGAAATGAGGCAGATTAGTGGTCTCACTAAGATAGTTAAGACTGTAAGACCAGAATCCTCCATGTGAGACACACCATACTCTCCTCTTTCAACCAGATGGTCCCTAGCCAATAAAGTTTTTATTTGGCAGATACAATGCTTTTTGTTCCAGTCTGGGTCAGGTGAAGCTGATTTTTGGCCAGTTTGACAGAGCTCCTGGGACTAGCATGGTGTTAAATCACTTAGCCTGTCACTTAGCAGGTGTCAGCTGAGAGGGAGCTCACATGCAGGACTTTGTGCTTACAGCCAGAAGCTCACGGCGTGTCTCTTTCTTTTCTATCTAAATCCTCTATCTGTCTGTCCCAGGCTGTTATTTCCATACACTCATCCTCCCTGAATATTTTTGTCTCTGTTAGTTCAAATGAAAGGCTTTGTTGTCTGGCAAGAAAAATAAATCAGAATTGTATTGGTTTAAAATGGTTTGACTTTGGGCTCACTTATCATCTTCCAGTGAATCTAGAGCAAATGGAACAGGTTTAACTGACTGTAAAGCAAGGCTCTTTCAAGTTTCACATCATCTTCATTTAGATGCTTTCAGAGGCTTTTCTGAAAAGGGAATATTGTTCTCATTGTTGGCCAAAAAATACAGGGCAAAATGCTTTCATCAAATGATGGACAGATGACTCATACCGATATCCATGGTAATCTTTTTTACACTTATATACTTTAAGCACTTTGTCACCTTTAGGGTTAAATGAGGATTTTGATATTAAGCCAATTTTAAAGTGAATTTTTTGTGTGTGTGTGTGTGTGTGTGTGCCCAATTAACAGACTGATCTCATGAAGTAGCGTGTGTATGAAACGCCAATTCGTATTTGCATTTTTGGCGTGTTATCAAGACGCATAATCGCTTTTCAGCGTGTTTATGAACGCCGTTGACTTAACGTTATATAAATATAGGACTTACCTCAACCCTGTCCCTAAACTTAACCATCACTGGGGTTAATGGCATTTATGACTGTTCCCTTACCATCCTAGTGAAAAAAAAGATATGACTTACCTCAACCCTATCCCTAAACTTAACCGTCACTGGGGTTAATGGCATTTATGACTGGACATTTGACGCGCGTGTACAGACACACGGAATGACGCGGACGTTAATGGCGTAGACAAACACGCATACACGCGGATAGCTCAAAATGCGTAGAGATAACACGCCACTTGACTCGAAAGTGGCGTGTATGTTTACGCAAAAGTCCTGATGTCATGTTGCAGTTAAGGTGATCACCTGTGTCTATTTAAAGTTGACTTCACTCATTGGTATTGTGCCTGATGAAGACCTGAGCGTCGAAACGTTGCCTTTGAATAAATTTTTTGGAGCAGTAATTTTTAGGGTGCAGACTTTATTTACTTCTATATAAATAAAGAAGTACTTCACACTTCTTTATTTGTTTATATCACTTAGTTGTCCTGCACCTGAGCCCAGTCTGGGTGTTTGGGATGTGCACATCATTTTTGGCCACGGGAGAGGATTTGTGAATGACGACAGTTAAGTGAATAGCGAACCTGGCAAATGTAACACTGCTAGATTACATTCATACCACACACATTCAAACTATATAGAACATACTTTTTTTTAGCTGTCGTGAAATTATAAATTCAAAATAAGTACCTACTCAAGAGAGTATGGGATTTGGTACGCAGCCCAGGTCCTTTAAATGGCCTTGTATTCCTTGGCCGTTGGATAGACCCCTCATACCTAAATAGATGGGTGCTCGTACCACTACAGACCCCCTACCACGTTTTCAACAGACATTGTGGGTTGAGGGACTTTTTCATTTCCTTCAATTATAAAACTGTCCAGATGTAAAGCATTAAGGTGAAAGATCAGACCACATTACTTGCACCATACACCATATTCCGTTTTCCATGACTGATGGGTTGTGCACTTTGCAGCAGGTTATTTGGCTTTTGGCTTTGTAGATCTTGGAGGGAGAATGACAGTTCTGGCATAATTGGCAGTTTTGCCCAGTTTTTGGTGTAAACACAGTCACAGATGTTCAAAATCAGTTTAACAATATCTGAAATGGTACTGTACTATACCAGGGATGGAAATTAACTTTTTTGTCCACCGGCCACTGTGGCTGGTGGATTTCAAAATCTACCAGCCACTCAATGTTTTTACCAGCCACTTTCTCGTTTTTTCTCGACAATGCGTAACTGCATGTGAAAATTACAAGATCTACAATACTACTTAACCAGTTTATTTAATCTCAAGTCTCAATGAAATACTGACATTTTCTCTACTCTTGCTCTTCCTTCTCCTGTTCCCCTCCTCTGCTCTTCCATCTTCAAAAGACTTCCATGTTTTTTTATTTTTATAAAACACCATATACTTTTACCCACACTAAATAAAAACAGGTTTAAATAGGTAATTTTCTTTTCTGATATAGCCTACAGCAGTTCTTGTTAAAACACACTAGATATAAAAAATCTGTGCATTTTGGGCACTTTTTGTGTGAAATCATGTTTATTTTTGTGTCCATCTGTGTGCTTTTAAACATGAACAGTGATGTGGCCCATTATCTGTTCACCGATGCCGACAGTGACGCATTTTAGGCGGCTTTTTATTTATCATCTTCATAAATATATATCTAGTAATAAAGCTATTGCTAATGCAAGGACTACTTCCTCATCATCGTGGAGAGCGCAGTTCGCACCGCTTTCTCCTTTCCACAAGCGCGTGCTCTTCCGTGGCGTCTGTCGTTGCTATGCAACAATGAACTTGCGCGCCTCTAACGAGCGCGCCGCGTCGGTTTTATGAGTAGATGCGGAAATAGCGCGCGGGTATGTTCACGCGGCTGGCTCTTTATGTTTACCACACAAGTGAGCTTTTCTTCCTTTATCAAGCCTCGACGGAAGAAACGCGCGGGTGTTGAAGGTGTGCCTCCTCTTAAAGTGTCCACCGTCCGGGTGAAACAGTATGCTATTTTTATTCACCCGCCACGGTGGCTGGTAGGTGAAGTTAATTTACCCGCCACAACTCAAAATCACCCGCATTTGGCTGGTGGCGGGTGCTAATTTCCATCCCTGTACTATACTGCCTGAAACTGTTTGGAATGCGCATAAATCTATTTCATATAGTTTCCAGTGACAGATTATATACATTTGCACTATACAAATAGGCAGTCAAAAAACCACCAAGATGGGGTGCTATCTCATCCCAGGCCCAGGCAAGACTGTCAGCCGGCCTGCCTATTACTATAATATTTATCTAAAAGGTCTGCACTGTATTTGCAACTTCTGTTTGTGTCTTTGCTCAATACTCCAATATTGTTAAAAATCAATCTAAAAATAGACATTGCACTGCTTTTATAGAGAACAGCCAAAGCTACAGACCATACCCGTAAAAGGTGAGGCGTAAATAGCCTATTCTCTGGCTCAGTCTGGCCACCTGGCCCTTCTCCACTGGAGCCCCCCTCAGGTAGACGATGCCAATGCGTCGCAGAGCCTCTAGCCAGGCCAGAGCGGCCTTGTCATCATGTAGAACCTCCTGGAAGTCTGCTGTGGGGATCTGCAGACCAGAATCCCAGTACTCACGCTCTGAAACACATACATCACAACGCATTACACAGCTTAGCGTCTAGAATGACCCTTTAATTTACTTTCATTTAATTCAACGTTCTGTCATGGAAACGAGCCTCTTAGACTGAACTAGTTGAAAGTTTTCCACTCCTGGAAAACCGAGATCCTGAACTACAATCATTTCACCATAACAAGGATTCCCAAACTGTCCGCCAAGCCCATTAACTAAAATGTTTAAAACAGAGATGATAAATTCCAATAATGTAAAAACACAATTGCATGATCAAAGTTTTTCTGAAGTTGATTAATAGTCACATGAAATCCACACTGTAAAAAAGTATTTTCAAGATTTGTTATTACAACATTTTTTCTTTTGTCAAATCAACTTAATTTATTTAGTTCAGATAACTTATTATTGTGAGTTTCTGATGATTAAATCAATCTCCTTCATTGTATTAACTCACTTTTTTCCAGTTCAATCAACTTAAAATTTTAAGACAACCAGGTTACTTATTTTTTCAAGTTTTTTCAACAATATTTTTATATAAAAATATCAACAATATTTTTTACCGTGTAAATACACATATACGTAAAATGTATCTCATCCCGGGCCCAGGCAACACTGTTAGCCAGAATATTTATCTAAAAGGTCCGCACTGTATTAAATACATATAATAGTAAATACATATATACATAAAATGTATTTTCATAATTTTATATTTTTATATTTCAATGATTTGATTAATAATTTGCTTTTCATCAACTCACAAACCTCTTACAGTTCCCTCACGAATCTCCATTTGGGAAATTCTGCATTGGAAGGTCCAGTGCCAAATTACAAAGCAGTCAACAATGACTCAAGTCTAGGATCAGGGAATGATGTCAGCATTACTCAAAGTAGCTCAAATCTTTTCCAAGCTAAACATGTTTCTATATCTTTCTCATCTCTGTTACTCGTTATCCAAGCACCCTGATTTACAATGCAAATAAACATGATAGAAACTTCACAATTCCTATAAAACCATTACTAGTGTCTTTCTCCACACAATGAAGGATTGTGTGTGTGTGTGTGTCAGGGTTGAGGCCAGAACACATTGGTCAGAACACTGTGTGAGGGCCTCCATGTTTGACTGAGAAGGAAAACTGCTGGACAACTCTGGTTCTTATGTCTACTTCCACAGACGGCCTCTAGAGAAGTGTGCATGCGTGAGCATTGCAAGCACATTAAGCCTGTAATTCACTGGACCCTTATGCAATGGAAGTAGTATTTTTCTGCCCTGCACCTCCTATTTAGATTCTCCCAATTTAGAAAACTGTTCCACTGGATACATTGTCACAGTAGAGACTTCAGAGACAATATAGTTCAGGACCAACAACTAAAAAATCAGAACTACCCACCAATAAAGTAATTTCCCCCAATTTAATTAGTCACATTCAAAAGTTTGGGGTCAGTATGATTGAAAAAAAAAATCAGCAAAAAATCCACTTTTATTCAGCAAAATACAATAAATTGATTAGTAACATGGAAATCTCTTAACATTGTAAATGTATTTCATTTCAAATCAATACTGTTTGAACAATCTGAACTTTCTATTCATCAACTTATATAAGGCTCTAATATTAAGGCCCTGGAATGAGAGAGAGAGAGAGAGAGAGATGGGCACTGGGCCCAGGGTGAAGTGGTTCAGTTTGTCCAGGTCAGTAATGTTCAGCCCTTATAAGCGTGTAATTCTCAATAATCTCGAAGTCTGAAGTCGACATCAACCCTGCCAGGAAACCATAGTATTTCAGAGCCAGCCAAGATTAAATTTTATGTTATCATTCTGTGCAGCTGGTGCCTCTGAGACACTTTAATAAAAATTGACATTATATTTCAATGACCCTTTCAGTCTCTAAAACAGACGGAAACACATTTATGCACACAAAGGCAAGCAGGAAAAGAAAGGTGTCAGCTTATGTGTGTCTGAACAGTTTCCATCAGCATTGCCTCTGTGAGTTTTCCAGCTGGTAATGTGAAGCCGTGTCGGCTGCTGGCAGACCGTTATGTCCAGTCACACTCAGTCAACAGAGTCCCTACTGAGAGCTCAGCACAGAGCAGAGTTCACGAAGAACAGGACAGACAGAAGCTCACAACCAGAGTACAAACCACTTACAGCAATCATTTTCAAACATGGTTTGGAAAATAGATTTACATGATTTGAATAGCTTAAATTACATATGCGCAGCATCCGATGAGCTTCAGTTCCTATGCGCTTCTCAAATAAATTAAGTAAGACACCCCATTTGAGACAAGCGATTAGTTTTCCATAAACCATTTGGAAAATTAAGGTTTTAAACTACTTCAACTGTTCTTTAAGTCATCTTAATCTTTGGTCTGTATCAGTGTGGTCTTTTTCTGTGTGGGAAGGATGAACTGTTTTTCATCTAATGCAGCAATGTGATGGTTTGGCTATTTTGAAGATGAGAACAATGTGGTCTTGGTGCTCTGAAGGATCATGATGTCATGGCATGCATGATGTCATCTGAACCAGGACATGGTATAACCGCAATAAAGCACACTTGAGCCCTCTTGTAAATGGGATATTAAACTAGAAAACTCCATTAAGTAATCCAGTTCACTGGGGCATAAAAATCCTACTGTGGGCTGTATACTTTCAAGAAACAGAAAAAAAGAAAATGGTTATAAGCTAGAAACAATAATCGAAAAGCTTTATCATAATGACATTATTAATGAGCCTAATTACATGTTCTCTCCAACCTCTTATGGTATATAATGCATATACTGAGACTTTTTTTCAAAAACCATCATAAAATCTGACCCCATACATTATTTACAAATTTATATATCTACAGCTGGTGCTAACCTGTCAGGAAATGGATAGTGCCAGATTACTGCACGAGACAGATATATTATAGCAAGGTGTGTGCTTTACAGGCCTCTTTCAGGCAGATTGAAGCAAGTTTATATGGGAGGTCTTAAAACAAGTGGCAGAACCATCATATTATGTGCCAGTTAAGGAGCTTTGTTAAAACACATGCAAACCTTGTGTGTTTTACAGTGTACACCTCAGCAAGAAACAGACACATGTGATGTGTAGTCTATGCTTTAAACCGTGGAAATTTATTGGTTGTCTTTCACTGTTTTAGGGGGCATGAGGGGATGCCTTTTGTGCCTTTAAACTAAACAGCAGCATAATTTCCTAAACTTTAGAGAGAAAAATCACAAGGTTGAAAACAACAGTAAGATCTGTAAAACTAAAGAACATTTGTGGTGAGCAGAATCAGTTTCAAAGCCCCAATGACATGGATTCATTTTGGAAAATCTAATCTTAAAATCTCAAGTCATGCAAATATGTGCAGGATGCTTGTTCTGGCAGACACATTGCTCAGGCTGCGTCAACCATAGCATCCATCAAGAGCGGTGTAGAAGCACAACAGCTCACTCTTGTCAAATGGCCTTAAATCTCTATTCCATGTGGCAGGAAGTGGAAAAAGTCTTTCCACTCAGGGTTGGACATGTCTGGAGAGACATGTCTGCACACTACAAAAGTAACTGCGGTCCAGACCACACGTGCCACAGATTCATTCAAATAATGCACAAATATTAGCCTACACGAGTCTGTATTTCAACTTTATATGACACCATCCTAAAAATTGTTGTCTAAATCAAAAACAAGAAAACGAAACTGAAAGCATTAAACAAATTTGTTATTTGTAAGTGTGCCTTAATAGAATGTAATCAGATACAGTATACAGGCCGAAATTTAAAAAAAAAATGTATTAGTGCAACTTTCATGAAGTAAAATCACTAAAAGCCTTATTCCTTCCGCTAGAAGAAAAATAGTCCCTGACCGTGAACAGCAACAACGTTCCAATGTGTAACATGCATGAAAGCTCAAATAAAAACAACAGAGGAACTGCAGTTGCACAGTGATAAATAGAACCGTTGGGTGAAGCGGACATAGCCGTGTTTTTTAATAAATAAAGGACAGCTATTGACCAATCAGAATCAATGATCGGAACTAACCGTTTTATAAGTTGCTATATAAAATACTTCCCTTATGTATGTATGCATGCATGCATATTTGTATGCATGCATGCATCTCTTTGTGTGTGTATTTATATATGTATGCGTATCCATATTATTATTAGCTATTGCATTCCTGAGCATGTTTCTATATTTCTGTTTATACTTAAATGAGTATTTGTATCAGTATCTTGTTTTTTATATTTTTAATTTAATATTTTAATGTACTTTCTGCACCAATTTAATCCTAGTATTGCTAATCAGAACAGTAAATAAAAAAATAATAATGGCTATACATTATAAACCATAGAAAGATTAGAGATGTATATACTGTAGGTGAATGGAGATGGCTAATACAAAGATTAAGGTAACAAAGACAAATAGATAATGATGAACTCACCATTAAGGAAGAGCTCCTCTTGTAGAGCCTGTCTTGCCTCAGAGGAAAAACACCGTTTCTTCAGCCAGTCAGGATCAAACTCACTACTGTGCTGATCAGGCCAAGTTATGGACACCTACAATGGGTTTCATAAAAACAAGTTTAAGGACTGTTGGACTATGACTCATATTTAAACTTGGTTGAAAAGACCAGCATACATAAAAATAAAGGTTCCATAAGGGGTTTTTTTGCCAGTATGCCATGGCATAGAAGAACCATTTTGGGGTTCCTTGATAACCTTTCAGTGATCAGTTGTAAAAAGAACCATTTTTTTCTTAGAGTAAAATAACCTATAACCTAAGAGCTATCTGGGCAGTTTACTCACATTTTGTTTCATACTGAAATGAATATCAGGCTACAAAAATGACATAAAAGTACTTGAAAAACCTGGAAAACAGCACAAATAAAGACTACCTTTATTTTCTGTTTATGGAATGCAGCAGTTACAGTCCCCATCCACTTTCATTATATTCAAAAGAGCAGTGTGGAAATTCTGCACAACATCTTTTTACAGAATATTCAGCAGAACATCTTCATTCCCATTTGAAATTACATACTAAATGATAACACATTTCTATTTAGGATGAATTATCCCTTTAAAGGGATAGTTCACCCAAAAATGAACATTCTGTCAGTAATTACCATAACCTGTAAAAAATATGGACAAAGCGTCTGTGACGTCACCCATAGACTTTCTGAAGAACAGTTTTGAGGCTGTTTATGGGAGGTTTGGGCGGCGCCATACTGGAAAATCTTGGGAAATACAAAATACAAATGTTCAGAAAGGATACAGAGGTGGTATGATGTGTTGTGTCAGATCATGGCCGAGATGTCAAATTCCACTCGGCGCAGCCCGTTAACAGCTGTCAATCAAAGTTAACCGTCCTTATTTGTCATACATTTTATATCTAAATATGATCTAAACTAAAGAGTTAGAAAAAAAAATCACCCCCTCACAGTTGTCAGGCACTCGGAACCTATCGAAAAATACAAGTCCATGGGACCAAACTGTAAACATATGAATTTATGCTGTGAAAACAGACATTTTAACATGGGGTCTATGGATACTTGCTACCTTTTGGGACCGGCCCCTCGAGGATTTTCGATGTATTGCAATTTTTTACACTTCCGGGTAGGCTTCATTTTTTAGATTAGAATGTTGCCGCTTGGTAATTACTCATAACTTTTCTGAGCCGGCAAGTTTCAGTCCCATAGAAGCCTATGGAGGAGTGATCCAGCTCTCAGATTTCATCAAAAATATCTTAATTTGTGTTCCGAAGATGAAGGAAAGTCTGACGGGGTTGGACCAACATTAGGGTGAGTAATTACTGACAGAATTTTCATTTTTGGGTGAACTAACCTTTTAAGCTTTGCTCACCAAGACCAACCTTATTGTCCAACAGCTGCACTTGGTTCATTCCAGTGTGCACGTCCAGATCTGACATCAGCAGCCTGCGTGCTTGCGCTGACTGCAGCGTGCAGAGAGGACATTGGCAGTTGTCCCTCAGCCAGGTGAACGGATACAAACTACAACTCCCATCATCCCAATCAATCTGGAGTATTCTCTCCTGATCCAGTGCCCGGGCCTGCCTCACTCCGAGACTCCCCCCAGTTAGGGGCAGAGGAGCCGCCGCCAATGTCTGATTCCCAATATGAGGCATCTTGATCAGTTGAGGACGACTGTGTGTCCCTTTAAGAGCCTGGAATGCACTTCTGGACAACCAGCGGGTAAGAGAAGACAACATCCTGATCCGTGACTTGCTGCTGCTAGTCTGAGGACACAGAAAGTATGAGGTTAATGAGTTCATAAAATGTCCACACCCCTTCATAATCCTCTTGTACCCAAAAATGATTCACCACAGAAGAATTTACTGTTGTAAACAATGAATATGATTTATGCAGAGGTGTGTCAAAGTTGTCTTAAGAATCATATTTTGAAAGCAGTCTCTGAAGTTTATCAAGGCTACATTTATTTGATCAAATATACAGTAGTTTTGTGATTTTTTTTAATTGTTCACTTATGTAACACATTATTTTCTTGTAACATTATAAATGTCTTACTGTCATTACTGTAAACATCGTATTGGCCCAAAATATAAGAACAGTAAATACTACCAATAAAACTAATATGTAAAACACTTTGGTGGCTGTTGGCTCTGTATATAAATATAAGTGCTATATATAAATGCAGCGCTATATATAAATGCAGTCCATTTACCATTTAAATAGAAAAATAAAAGTAAACAGAAGCCAGGTGACTGGCAGTTTATTGTGCAGTTGGTCTGACTGTCCAAAAGCCGAGCCAGCTCTTGATGAAAGATTACTGCGATTACATCATCCAGATCTGACTCATCTGAATGGCTGTCAGGGTGCTTATCTTTGACGACACTAAAATAAACATCAAAGAAACCAAGATTAATGGGAGCTAAGGTGACTTGATGACGAGCTACAGTATGGTGACTTAATGACTTTAGCACTGCCACACTGATCAAATTATGACTTACTCAACTCTGCACTTCACCTTTACTTGCACTAGTAAAGAATTTGATTCTTTCACGTGGACCACTTAAAAGAAACACTCAAGGCTACCTTTGAGCAGCGTTTCATAACCCAAACAATAAATAGTTTTATGTCAATTTAGAATGTCAAATTATGAGTGTTGTAAATCCATTAATCCCAAATTATTTTATTATGTTGAGAGCTGTGGTTAAATAGTCATTTTAATATAAAGTAAGTATTTTTGGCCTTACAAATACTATGTTATCTTTGTTATATAACGCTTATCATTTTCCTTACACATTATGAATGGGATTTTATACAGACCTAGCTTGTCTATCAGGCAGCAATGCAGTAATCACATTTGTGGGTCCATTATAAAATAAATGTAATAAAAAATATGTTCAGTATATCTTCAACAGATATTTGAGCATTGGTTATGTAATGTGCAAGCACCTTAGCTCATGTGACCTACATGTCTCAGGGAACACGGAAGTGGGTGAAAGGTCACCACTCCATTCCCCCTGCAAACAAACACATTTCCTCCAGCGTTACGACAGCACGTACGCGCGCGCGCGCACACACACACACACACACACACACACACACACACACACACACACACACACACACACTGCACATTATAGTTGCCATGGAACAGAAATCAAATCAACTTCAAAATGTATTGTCTTTATTTAGACTTGATAGCTAAATATTTATCTGCTTTTGTTATTTCCGGGTATTTTAGCCCTCATCCTCTTTAGCAAATGAACAGTGGAACTGACAAAAGGTCTACCCTACTACAGGCACTATTCATTCATATTACACGGGCCATTAGGAAGTCACGAGTTTGACGCGTAGCCTAATATAAACACAACAACGCTGTCGATCTTTCTTTCATTCGTCAACATGTAATACGCGAACTTCCGTTTATTACATAGAATTCAGCTACGATATTTCATTTTAGTTATTTAAATTTGATGAGAAATGAGAGAAAAATACAAACAGCATATAGCACTTACCGTGAAGAAGTGGGTAATGTAGCCGCGGTTATTTCAGCCTTATATAGTGCTGAGAAGCGTGAGAACCCAATGTACTGGAAGTGGGTGAAGGTTCACATGCACTGTAGCGCTGCTGCTGCACACACACCCACTGGAATCAGCATGATGTGTGTGTGTGTGTGTGTGTCTGTGTGTGTGTGTGCACGCTGCATTGGATCTGACTCTTGGCCAAAATTACGTGCGGCTTTGCTCAACAACTGTTCTTTTCAATACTTGTTTTTGTAACTGCTTCTCATTGGAACTGTAATGTGGATTTCTGCTATTATAATATTTAAATGGATATTCCACACATTTGTTAGCATATATATAAATTGCTTTAGGCTACAGTAGCCTACTTATTGAAGACCAGCAGTAATGATTGTATATTCATATTCATTGATTGATTGAATTGATAATTTAAGTGTCAAACACCTTTTATGGTGTCCTTTTATGGGCTTATTAGACACAACATCTTCACACATATCACCAAAATAGCCACGTGATATAAAAAACAGAGTTTCCAACATATATCTAAACCACAAAATAAGTATACATACATAAACACCAGGCTTTTTCTATAAATTTTGCCAAAGCAAAAACATGATTATCAAACAGCCAGCACAAAAGCTCCCCTTCACCTTTCCAAAATATATCAGGATTTTTTACCTGAACTAATTCAAAAAGTAGGCTACAAGTCACAAACAGACATGCTGTGCAGCAGTGATGCCTGATTAAGATTAGTACACAACATATCAAGCAACAATTTAGTCAGAGATCTACAAATAGGTCACTATAGTATTTCTGAATTCATTGGCTTTGATTCACACACACACAGATTGAAAGATCACCCACTATAGCAACATTTTCCAATCTCTGGCTGTCTTGTAATGCATGTTTATGAGGAGAACTCCCATTGTATCTGGAAGGATGGTGTCCTGCAACAGCTGTTTTAACATTAGGCTGAGTGAGACCTGCATGCCTACTACTAATTCCTTAATAGTTCTGCATTAAACGGTGCATTCAAATTAGGCTATTTAGCCTATCACAAAATAGTATATGGCAAAAAAATATTGTATTTCTGAATATTGTCTTATTTAGCCTACCTCAATATAATATTGTTAATTGACAAATTGCAAATTCAAAGTTTTAAGGACTCTGAATAGTGTTGACATAAATGTTGGAATTATTTTGGAAAGCTTCAAAGATTTAAAATAAACTCAAAAGCACAATAAATGTATCATAAATATGGTACACACAAATATAGATTTGCAAAACAGACCAAAATTCACAATTCACCGACAATCGCCCTCTCCAGTAAGCCGTTAACTGGATCATTGAGTCATTCTTGAAAACCAGATCAGTCCAATTTGAGAATGAATCATTTTTGTGAATCAGAAAGAAAGATCAAACATGAACGAAGTCATAGATTTGGAACAACATAAAGGTAACTGAATTTTCTATTTTCTGTTAACAATTTCTTCAAAACTTTTTTGACATGTTATCTCACACACACACACACACACACACACACACAAACGTTGAAGATTTTTATTACAAAAGGAATATACACAACATATATCTCATGGAACTACACGCTTTATGTCCAATATTCCTGCCCGCAGTCATCTTGGTTTGTCTGGAATATGTCATCCCAGATGGTTCTTTTCCCATTACTTCTCAGAGGATCAGAAGAATACTTGATGCAACGTGCGTAGTTTCATAAAATGAATACTGTTAAGCTTTTTCATAAATATAAACACTCACAGTTTAATATTTTAAAAGCTTGTTATAAAATATATAGATTTCTTAAGACACACAAAACAAAAAAAATGTACAAGGAAGAGCAAATGTGTTCCTCCGAATATATCATAGAAAGCAATCATGATAAAATGTATGTTTTTAATATGTTCATGCCATATATCTTTTGGAGGATTGTCAGACTGAATGTTTAAAAAAAACTATTCCATGTACATGCTCTTATAAGAATGTAAATATGATTATGACAGATAACATTTGTACAATGAAAACTATATTCCTTCTGTTTAGCCAACATGGATTTTCTCTTGAAACATTCAAGTAATGCCAATGCAAATGAGCAAATGTTTCCACAAACACAGCCATTATCTGAGAAAATAGTGAGAAGCCTAACACTGAAACTAACTCAATGTTTTGTAAGTCTCCTCTTAGAGGTAAAACCTCCATATTGGTTAGACTGAGATTCCAGTCATATTACAATAAGCTGCAAATGTCATTAAAGACTCAATGGCAGTAATATTGCCAAGTTTAAAGCATTTAATGGCTGTCCATCATGTATGATTGCTGCTATTAAGTGACTACTGGCTGGCTTATTGCAAAATAGCTGCATCATTTTTTGCCAAGTAGCTACAGAGAAAAACATTTATTCCTTAAAAATGAGTAGTAGCCTATATTTTTGTTACTAGTACTTAGTTTTATTTACTAATAAATTGAACATTACTAATTATTTTCTACTCACTATCGTGATAGTGACTATTCTGAATATTTGCTGATTTTTCCTCCAGTGAATTCTACAGGGTTCTGTGGATATCAACTTTTCACTTTTGACTCGTGAGGTTTTTTTTTTTTGTTTGTTTTTTTGCTATTATATACTACCTATAGTTTAATAGTAACTATTCCTTTTGTTCTTGTAACTGAAATAGCCTATATTCTAGTTTAATGTGCTAATAATTACATACAAACTGTGACCATTTATTAGGCCAGTGTTTGCTCAAACTAGTGAGATTGTAAATATTAGGCTACTTGTAGCTGCTAACAACTGTGTCTCAGAAATATGTATTTCCCTTGAATAATTACAGGAGGTTGGAGTACATATAAAGCAGGACTATTTCGAGTTAGCCTACTGTTTGAGACTTTTTAATAACCGATACCTATAATGAATGGGTTCTATGCAAACTAAAAATACAACAGTTAGTGCTATTAGTAGGCTAATTTAGCCTTCCAAAAATAAGTACAAGTAAAGTAGGCCTACTAGTTAATTTTAAGAAATGAATGTTAAAACGCCTTGCCATAAGCTACAGAGGCAGATTGAGATTTGCCTGTTTTCTGAAGGCAGCCAAACAGTCCTCTACACCTTCATATAGTCGTTCTTCAGGCGGCTTAACCGGGTCCCGTGACTCCGGATGATGAGTGACAACAGCTCGTGCTTGTCCTTCAGTCCAAGCGAGATGTCCAGTGTCTCCTTCAACACGTCGCGCGTGTGCACGATCATGTTTAGGAAGTCGTCGCTGATCTTGTGCTCTTCTTTCAGCTCGTTTTCCTGACTCTGTTTGAATTTCACCTCCAGTTCCAGCAGAGACTTCTCGGAGTTGGAAAACGCCTCGGTGATCTGGGTAGTCTCCCGTCTCAGATATTTCCCATAGCTGTCTTCTCCGTCCAGGTCGAAGGATATGCTCTTCCCGATGCCCTCGAGGACACGCGCCGCGTCCTCGATGTGCCGCTTGATGATGGTGAAATCGTCCCGGATCACTGAGTCCTGGTCCTCGTCCAGGGTGCATTTGCGATTGTCGGTCATTTTGAACAGCATCTGGCACTTCTCTGGATCGTCGTTATCTTCGTAATAACCGTCCGGCACGAAATAATGATGAAAAGTGCCGTTGGACATCTCCGGGTGGAGGGGTCCCGAAAAGAAAGCTCCTCCGAGACGCAGTGAGACCAGGCAGGCTGTCAGGATGAACAGAGGGGAAGCCATCATCAACCAACTCTGCCTTATCACAGTCAGTAGTAGCCTACCTTCAGCTCTGCTCTTCAAACTTCACTCAAGCCCCCCTGCTCCAGCCCCACGCATGTCCAGAGCGTGAAATGCCGAGTAATCCCGACACGAAAACAGCTAAATCACACAGAAACGTCCGCGCTTTGGGAATGCAACTTTCCAGTGCCCTTTCCTGTGGTCTTAGGCTAAATAAACAGGCGTGAGCCACATAAATCCTCGCCGTGTCCTTCCTTGTGTCTGTTTCAACATCTGGACCTTTCAGACTCTGTGCTGGTTTAGGTAATAATACCCCCGGTCAGACTCTCAAATTACAAGCCCGTCACTCCTTCACTTAAAAGGCAGCAAACGTTATAGGGGCTGTCATTAAAGGACTGCATTAGTTTTAAAAGCCCCTGAAAGCTACAAAACTCACGTTAGCTTGAGCTTGACTATAAAACAACTGGCTGATCATTGCACAGTAATACAATAGTTTGTCTAGTTTTGTGTGTTCAAAACAATAGAAAAATCAAGTGCAACATTTAAACACTGCCTCAAAGATGCTGAAAATAGAATAAATTGAAATCTAAATCTAAACAAAATCAATGAAAACTTAAGTTTATTTGCTGAGTTGAAACTCTGGAAACCCATTAACTCTAAAATTAAGAATGAATCCCATTATTATTGTGACAAATGAAATGGATGGAAACAAAGATTTTTTTTTTGTATAAATACACTCTAAAAAAAAGGTTCTTCAGGGGTTCTTTGCGGTGGTCATGGTGCTATATAGCACCACTAAGCCCAGTTTGGTTCTTCAGCGGTTCTTCAGTGGTTCTCTGGGGTGGTTAACATGCTCTATGGCACCTCTTATGGTTCTACATAGCACCATATGACAAAGATAAGTGCACTTAAAGTGGTTCCCCATATGATTACAAGCCAATGAACCACTTTTAGTGCTATTTAGCACCATTTTTTTTAGAATGTATATACATTTTCAGTGTTCCTTTATTGGTAACTTGTATAGAAATGTTTATATTTTTCTCTCTTTTGCAATGACACACTTGTGTGTTATGCCTGAGTGGAAAACCACAAATTGTGCCGTCCTCTCTTCAGAGAAAAGCAGACACTGCAGATGGCCACTCTGCACGCTTCTCTCTTCAATTTGTCTTGGAGGTGTGTCTGACAGGCCTCTGCAAACGGGGTGCTTTCTTTATACTGGAGTTGTTAATTCTCAGAGACAGGTCTCAGCTCCACATGCCTATTACCTAAAGAGGATGTCTGAGTGATGACGAAAGGTCATGACAGAGCGTGTGACCGAGCAGGAGCTTTTCTGCTTCGGCATCAGGATGTGCTACTCGTTCTCTTTCCTGTGAAGGCCCCTGTAGAGAGAGTCAGAGGGTGAACAGCAGTGAGCTCACACTTATATACTCTGTCCACTTTCATAAAGCCCAAGGCATTAATGAACCACACATTCCACGAAAAACAAACGGCAAACATTTTGTGGAAAAAATGGTGATGTCATATCTGATGTATGAAGATGGATTCTCAAAGGCTCGGAAAGCCTCGTTTGCTTGGCCTTGTTGGATTTACAACCTTCTTTCATCATTTTTACAGACACTGTAAGACACTGCCAGGGTGCTTTCATTTCACCATATGGCTCTTAAGCAAACACATATACCCGCAAACTACAGACACTCAAGCACTCCACCCCACACAACACAACACTTTCAAGATGCTCACATGTGTTATTGACAACAATAAATCCCTGGCAAATAATCTCTGTCTGATATTTGTCTGTGAACATGAGGTAATAAGGGAATACCGCACGGATGTGTGCCCTACCATCTCATTGATGCCAAGATACAAAGTTCCTGTTGAATCTCCCTCAAACCCTATTAAAAACACACACACACACAGATGCAGAACAGACCAGAACATGAGCTGGGGTGGAGAAAAGTAGAGAGAAAATCTGTGATTATGTGTATGTGAGAGAAAGAAAAAGAGTCTTGTTTCCCACTGCACTGGAAGTTGTTCCACTAGAATATATTCTTTATAGAGTGCTCTAATTTTATGGTCTTCAGTACTTCTTCTCAGACGCCCTATACCCCTTTGAACCTGGTTCCCCCAATGTTCCTACTACAGATATCCACTAAAAGGGGGCCGTCTCTCTCTCACACACACACACACTCTCTCTCTCTCTCTCTCTCTCTCTCCACACTTAGCCCGTCTCTTAAACCCCAACGGATGGAACAATGCCAGCTCCTGGAGAACTTCCCCCACTTTTGCCCTGCTAATGATCTTAATAACAGGGGTCTAATATTGCTTTGTTAGCTTCCTGGATTTTTCATAGTTTTCAAATGTTCAGGTTAAGCTCACATAAAATGATCATACTGCCTAAACTGTGACTTAGAATTATGCTATGAGTTGCACAACTACATCAGACTTTTCACTTAGAGGATGCATCATTAATACTTCTGAAGTCATCATGTCGCCCTTGGGCGGGTCTTTTAAGTAAATGTACACGGTTCCTTTGTGGTTAGACTGAATTCATGCCATCAGCTTGGCAAGGATAAAATGGGCACCGACTTAAATGCCATGAACCTTGCATGAACTAGAACTCTGGGCCAGTTCTAATCTTTTTAGGGAAGAATTACGAGAGACCAGTTGTTTCATCGTTAATCCATGGTATTTTCCGCTGGGCAATAATACTCAATTACTGAAGCTTTGGAGGAAGACGATCATAAAAGATACAGATGCTGGAGGAACACGGCCAGTGGGGCCATGAAACAGAATACACTGGCATTATGTTCTACAGAATATCTGTAGACCTCAGAGAGGAAAGGCACACACACAAAAAAAGCAGAGTGTGTACAAAAAAAGCATCTTGAAGCAAAAATTCATGGTGAATCATCTTTTCACCTTATGTCATTCCAAACCTGACTTTCATCCTGAAATGAAATTCTGAAGACATTCTGCAATAATTATGATTAAAGCTTAAAAGGTACCAGAAATATGTCATAAAAGTAGTTTATTTAAATGCTCTGAAATCATTCAATGTGGAATAGAGTGTCCAACTTAATTTCAGTCTGCTGTGAATTGTTGAGACTGGTTGGATGAGTCAGATGAGTTTAACTAATGAATGAATCTTCCAGACCCGTTTTGTGAACTGTATCTAGTGATTCATTGAAAAGATCTGACTAAAAAATGACTCATTCATTTTTACAGCTTAAATTTGGGTCTGTTTCTCAAACAACACAGTCTTGTTGCTTTAGAAGACTTGGATTATATGGACAACTTTTATATTTTGGAGCTTACTTGCAGTCACTGGGGTGGAAACCCCATTAATGAGGGCCAGATGACAATATGGGACGCCATAAAATGTTAAAAGCACTCCCTGTCCCGCAATCTTAAGCCCTAAATTGAATGCAACAATCAACAGGTGCACTTAAACACATGGAATACAACTGATAGACAAGCATGAAGAAATACAAATCCCTTTTGGTTAAAAGCTCCCTGATGCGTCAGATGGCTAATGAAGACTTTGGTCCCTTTGAGTTTTTCCTTTATCACACACACACATGTTCCTGGAAATCAGTCCAATGGTGACCTAACACCAGCCTCTCTGATAGCTGCTCTACTGCCCAGTTCTATAAACCTCTGTATTTACAAGTCCATTAAGTTAAAAAAGCTTCATGACGCAATTCTAGGAGCCGTGTTGATCCCTGGAAGAACGCATAATTGCATAGCCCTGCATTCAAAATGAATCAGTGCAAACTAAATAATACACTCAGTGACTAAAAACAAACCAGATCCATTTGTGAATAAAAATGTTGTAAATAAGACAACAACCCAGGGACAACTAGAAAATTTTATATGCGAGTTAAAGAATAAGTGCATAAAATGAGGTAAAAGAGACAGAAAACATGCCAGTCTCTGTAGAACTACTGAATCATATGCAGCAGAAAGGTTATATTTGTATCTATAACCTGCCATTACAGATCTGCCTCATCATACATAAAGGTCCACAGCAATCAGACTGCAGAAGCAGGGGGAGGGATGGAACTTGAGGTAAATCTCCACAGGGAGAATCGAAGGAATTGGAGTTGTTTGTTGAAGAAGTGCTGAAGAGATTTTTCCAGCTGTTTTGTGGTCAACTGCTCCCCTAAAAACCCCTTTATTCATTTGTACATTTTCCATATGGAAATATTCTGAGACGAATGTACATACACACTCATTACAGTCCTGCATTTAGCCTCGTTCCTCAAGAAAGACAGAATCTGAGCTCTAATTGGCCCAATGTTTACCCAGGTATGGTAATCACTGTAGGTGTTAAATGTGCTCAGTGTATGTGAAAGGTCAGATCAGAATTTAAATCAGCCCAATAATCAGTGCCAGAGTTGTACTATAGGCACCTCTTTATGCATATGGGATGCCTCGTCTCCTACTCGTCTTTCCTTGCATAACTTCAGAATGACACTCTTCTTCCGTTGTCTACTGGTATCCACATAGCACAAAACAACAGTGGGGGGCATTTTGGTTTCCATTATTAAGAGTCTGAGTTCATCAGTCTCCATTTAAGCTATGCCAAAATAATTATGCTATGATGATTACTCACTGATCACAAATGGAAACAAACCTCTGCAGTGAGCAAGAAGGGCCAAACAAGAAATGCATAAACAATAAAATAAAGAAATAAACAAATGCCCCCTTTTCCCTGTTGTGTAATTTGATAAATTCCCAAAGTGCTAGTACATATTAGTGAGATCAGAGGTTGTTTATGTTTAGAAAGAACCACGGACTCTAATGAGCGACACATGTTGAAAGCCTCTACTGGTTCGTTTTTTCCCCCATTCATTAATCCATGATGATTTATAGGGTTGCTTGTAAGAAGTCATCGAAACTTCCAAAACACATGTACATGGCTCCCTTTGTTTTCTTCTCTCTGCTTGAAATGTCATGCAGAGCATTTGAGACACAAATATAGGCCTACTTTAAACCCTGTGAACATTATTATGTGGTATTGCAGCATGATTTGTTCATCTGAAGGTATATGTGGACATAGTCGAGGCTGCTCTACCACTGGAGAAAGTGTAATGGCTAACTTGGATCACATCTGCCTTGATAACACATCACATAATGGCCTTGACGTCATTGTATTTCTTTCAGACTTGTACGTCAGTCAATCGCTGTTGACTGATACCATACGATCGAGGCATTTTGGCTTCACTTTTCTGGGCTTGTGTGGTGGCACGCTTGGTTGAGAGTAAAAGCGAGTTGTAGGCTACACATCCACCATTGCTGCACTGACAAGAATGTATCCCAAGCGTTGTCGGTGTTGTGTAGCTGGATGTATTGATCCACTAACACAGTCTCATCCCAAAAAGTCATATAACTGACGTCTTGGGACGTCTTTTGACCATACGTCAATATCCGTCTTTTTAGGGCCCCCTTAAACGTTGGTAGATGGCGATCCCGGGCCGTCATACAACTGACGCTTTACCTTTAACGTCAGTTAGGTGACGGGTTAGGTTTAGGGTTAGGTTTAGGTCTGGGGTAGAGTTAGGATCCCATAACCTCATCTACCGACGTTTAAGGGGGCCCTAAAAAGGCGAATATTGACGTATGGTCAAAAGACGTCCCAAAACGTCAGTTATATGAGGTCTTTAGTGTAACGTCTGTCAGAGTTTGTCTGCCCAGATGAAGAATAGGAAAAACAGTGCAAAAGAACTGGTAGTTCCACAAGTCTTTTATAGTTACTTTCTTTCAGTTAAGCACACTCTTAACAAACATGTCGAAAGAGCGGATGTTAACAGGGAAAGGAAAACACCCTGTAAAACGTTACAAATCAAAGTGAACTAGATCAATATATTAGTTTAAACTTTAGAGTTGAATTACTGAAATAAATGAACATTTGCACGATATTCTAATTTTCCGAGTTTCACCTGTACAGAGGACCTCTCTCGCTGGATGAGTGGGGTGGGAGCAGCCGCTCATTAGCATAAGGTAATTAGGAGTCATAAGAAGTATGTAATAATAATAAAAAAATCTACCACATATGTGTAGCCTGTGCATCTATTCTTGGGTTATGGTTAGCCTATTACAATTTTCACAGAGACAAAATTTGACTTATTTTATCCAAGATGCATGTCAGGGCTGTGTTTGGACGGTTGCTTGCTGGGTCCCCTCCCCCTCAAAATGATGTCTGTTCTCTTCATGATGAGGGTTTTTTATGTCAGTGAAAGAGTTCTTCCCCACTCAGGTGATGCATTACTAGTATTGCACCTTATGTTAAATAAACTTAAGTATTAAATGGGTTATGCTGGCTTTAATTTCGTTTTAAAGCTTCCCTGTAAATTCTTTGGTGTTTGTGTAGGATTAAACTAAGTGGTTGTGCAGGTTTTTGAGTTATTAATCAGTGAGGAGCACAGCAGGAGTAGCAGCCAGACTGCAGTCATCTGTACACTGACTCTGCAGGAAGGTACTAGAGGATTTACTATGTATACTGCTCTGTCATAATGAAAGGAAAAAATGAATGCTCAAGGACAGTCTGGTAAAAGACTGAGAGACAGAGAGAGAGAGATTCATCCTGTTCCCTGTTGGCCAGTCTAAAGCGTGCCATCTCAAAAAAATTAAAAAATAACAAGCAATAACAGTAAATATGACAGATGGAAGAGAGAGAAAAAATGAGAGAGACGGATCACCAACTACCAACACAAATATGGATAAGACTGTAAATGATGATCTGTCTGGCAGGAAGGACATTTTCCATGTTTTTGCACACAAGATGACCCTCTGTTCTCAATTCATCACCCTGGACTATAAAAAAGGAGACACATGAAAGAAATTGGAAATTAAAGTGTTTTTAAAGGTGCAGTGTGTATTTTTTAGCAATATCTAGTGGTTCGGTTGCGAGTTGTACTAAGGGCTCAGCCCACTGCTCACCCCTCCCTTTCGAAGAAGCTACAGTGGACAAACATTGTCGTCTGAGAAAGCAGAAAATAGCTAGAGAAAGCCAAGGGTGTGTAACATTGTTGCTGTTTCTGTACCACAGTCCATTATAAACCACATCATGGATAAAGTTTACAAAGCCATAGTCATGTGAGGGTCAAGGGTCTTAATGTATAGTATAATAATAGTAACCAGCTGATTGTCTCACAAACGTAACCAGCACATTTCTCCCCACATAGCAAACCTAAAATACAGCGAGCGAGAAGAACCACATGAAACTATGCAACTATATATTTTTTTCTAATAGGGTAGTAAAAGTCTAGCTGGCTAATATGAGCTGTTACTGTGGCTGAACTGGTTAAAGCGTAAAGCCTTGTTTAAACCATACACTGTAAAAAAAAATATGGACATAGTATGTGACATCACCCGTAGGTTTCTGAAGAGCGTTTTTGAACCCTAAAGTGGGTGTCGCTGTATAAAAGAGAGCGAAAACAGTGGTAGTTTTTTGTGCTATTTTTCAAATGTTGCAATTTTTTCCATCAACATGTAGCCTGTCCCCAACATGTCCCCATACTCAGACTGATGAAGTAGCGTGTGTATGACACGCCAATTCGTATTTGCATTTTTGGCGTGCTATCAAGACGCATAATCGCTTTTCAGCGTGTTTATGAACGCCGTTGACTTAACGTTATATAAATATAGGACTTACCTCAACCCTGTCCCTAAACTTAACCATCACTGGGGTTAATGGCGTTTATGACTGGACATTTGACGCGCGTGTACAGACACGCGGAATGACGCGGACGTTAATGGCGTAGACATACACGCATACACGCGGATACACGCGGATAGCTCAAAATGCGTAGAGATAACACGCCACTTGACTCGAAAGTGGCGTGTATGTTTACGCAAAAGTCATGATGTCATGTTGCCATACTGCCGCAGCATGATTTTATTCACGCTGTCTGGCATCCATAGAATAAATCTACGCCTCATCTAGGTAAAGAGAAGGGAGCAGTAAGACGATGACGACGTCTAAGGGACACACCGAAGCAGTTTGTTTATACCTATGAATCAAACATGGCAGCAGACATGAAGTTACCTTTCGATGCAGCCTTAGATATTAGGCTTGTTCGGGGGTTGACTTAATGAAATGTTTATCAGTATTCATTGGTTTTGCTGGGAAAAAATAATATGTTATATTGAAAAGATTCCTTAAAGATAAACATTGTGCAAATATTATGTAGCAGGAGCTGTGGTGCAATGCATGGGCTATTTCAAAAAAGTGTTGTATAGTATAAATCACTCAGACATCGTGACGCATTAAAAATATTCACTTAACTGACAATATGAGTTCATCATTAATGTGTCACATAAAAACGTGCTAATTCACACAGCATATATCAGAGTTTATGCTTTAAGCAGAATTTTGGTGAAAGGCCATTTAATGTATTACATTTTAAGAGGCTTATGAGTTTTGAGTCACTCTTGATCCAGTCAAGGATCTCCTGCTGACTAGAACAGTGATGTCAGCATTACAGTGTTTAAAAGAGGCAAGTTCATTTTAACTGGCATGGGCACACAGAGCCGTTGGTCTTTCTTTCCAACGACTGTTAAACACCATCATACATAAAAGCAGGATAAAGGCTATGAGTTAGAGAACACATAGGCCAATAAACAATCTTCAATTTTCATTATAACCGAGTGTTGCAACACACTCCTAAGGTGTGCAAAATATTCAAACAGTGGAAATGTTTAGACTAGAGCTTCTAGGTTCTTATTTAACACAGGGAGGAGGATCACGCATGCTTTCCATATGCAGTAAGTGTTGGGAGCAGTTGGAAGAGACCTACGCTAGGCCAACAGTGGACCTACACTGGGCTTTCTCTGGTGCAGTAATGGTTGGAGCGTGCTCAACAGGAATAGCTGTGGTGGTGTTAAACCTCCGTGCATCTGCCAGGAACGCTGCCGCAGAAGCAGTTCTGTCTCACTGCGTCTGAGGTATATAAATGCCCTCATTGTGCCCAGGACACTGTCATAGTCAGGCAAATCACGCCACGCCATGTCGACACCACACTGCGACAGAAAATAGCCATGTTCCCAGAATAGGAAGCTGATGAAAAAAGGCAAATGTTTGCACAATGTAGTCTAGGGCTTGTCAATTAAGTTGCAGGGAATATAAGGTCTAGTGCCAAGTGGAATGAACAGTTTGAGATGTCAATGTAAGGTTGTTGAGAAAAATAAGTTTTTAGTTTTAGGATGGATGAATGGATGGATGGATGGAAGATCAACCTAGCTGAGTTCTTTCTAATTAAATTCCACATTCATCCCAAAAGGATTGAGAGGGATGTGCCAAGGTCATTATGGGCTAAATATCTGTTATATACTTTGTAAGTAAAGTAAAATTATATCCCTGTGTTTTGCCAATGTATATGATTTTTTTTATTTTTTTTTTACTTTAGGGTACTTTGCACATGCTGATATTACCAAAAATGGCATTGCATATGTATAATGAATTATATTGGACATTTTTTTAAAAAAATCTACCACTGTTGTTCTACTCTCTGGTCAAAAGTGTAACAGAAACTCTGAAACCAGACGGCTGTGAGTCTTGTGCCTATTACCATAAACTAAAAATAAAATTCTCTCAGGGATCAGACTCGTCTCTGTTTTATAGTTTCTAGGAACAATCCATGATTGTTGTTATGAATCCATGTTAGTACGTTGCTACAAAAGCCAACAATGTTTTTGCACTTCCAAACCATGACATCAGAAGTGTTCTCTGTGAAGGGGTAGATTCAGAAATCATTACATATGTATGAGTGATTATAATCAAGGTATTAATCAATATTTTTTCTTCTAAATGTCAAATGAGTGGAATGACTGAGATTTTTCTTAGTTATGGAAGTTACCAGTGTGTTACTGAAATCATGTCTTCTCTAATGTCTGTATTTTATATCTGAGAGGTGACTGAAGGGTCAGGCTCAAATGCCAGGAATGCAGAAACAGTGCTTGCTCATTTAGCCCGGCTTCCAGAAATGAAATATGGACTCGTCTTGTTTTTGAGAAAGGTCTTCAACATGTGTCGGTACATACATCTGCTTTTCTAGGGTACTCTGACAACTACGCTCTCTGGGTTCATTGAAGTATATAGTTTAAGGGACCATTTCTTTGGAAAAGCCTTACTTTCCACTTAGACAAAAGTGTCCTCTCACTGAGAGAAAGAACATACAGTATTATCTTGATGTTTTGAGAAGAGTCTCCTGTTGATAGAGCCAGGCCAAATACAACCTTGAAGAAGCTGTGTGTCTGTGCATGTGTGTTAGTATTCTTGGTTACAAGTTAAGGAACCACTGGCATTATTGGAGATTGACTGACTTGATTTGATTTATTGGTTTATTTAAAAGGGGACAGTGCAATTTCATAAAACGCATGAACAAACATGGTTAAAAAAGCCAGAATCAGCCAAAAGGCTATTTTTCATCTGTAGTCCCCTGGCCAAGATGTAAAAAAGCATTACAATACAAACAAGAAAATACATTTATAGGTCTATGGCAAATTGACTAAAAAATAACTACAATATAAATAACACTATAAGATAACTTAGGGTGCACTGTACCTGTTACAATAATAAAATACACAAAAACACATTTACAAAAAGGCTATAATATATTAAATATATGATACAGCTCTTGGTTCGGCTTTTAATGTTGGCAGACATAATTGTTAATAAGCCAAATTTTCAAGTTTTTTGTAAAGGCCTTGTAAGTATTGAGCTGTCTAATCTCCTCAGGTATAGAGTTCCATTCAGCAGCGCCCCTCACTGACCAGGCCGAGCGACTAAAAGCGCTCCTGCACAGAGGGACGACACAGTCCCCTCTGGCAGAGCCTCGAGTGAAGCGCTCAGAGCTGTTTCTTTGGCTGATGAACTCAGCCAGAGGAGCTGGGGCTAAATCATGTGTCACTTTGTATATAAAACTTATGAATACTGTCCCAGTTTAAAAGTCTGTGTTTTTAAAAAAAATTGCACAGTGATGATAGTGCCTTGGCTTTTTGTCCATGATTTTAATGGCTTGTTTATATAATGTTTCCAAAGGTCTTTTTGCACTCTGACTTGCTTGAGACCAACTTATTAAACAGTAGTTGAGGTGGCTGAAAATCATGGAATGTAAATAAATTTGTGCAGCTTCGGTTGACATGTCATTTCAAATTGAGCGGAATTAAACTTGATTATTTTACATAATTTTTTAATATGGGCTTTCAAGGAGAGATGTGAATCTATTACTAAGCCAAGATATTTGTATTGATTTACAATTCGTAATTTTTCTCCAGCAACTATAATGTCCGGATTAAATGACTTGTTGTTCAGGACAGACTGGCAACCCAACCCAAATCTGTGACCTGGAAGGTCATCATGACATGCCTGTAACTTAAGGGTCCGAGTGTCAGCTGCATAATCGATGGAGATATGATTCAGTATATGTGGAAAATTACTATGTTTATCTATTTCTTAGCCAAAGAGAACCTGAACCATTCAACCTGAATCAAGGACATTGCTTAGACCTTGGTGTAGGGTATAATTGCTGTGATCTTTGTAACTGTAAACGGGGGGGCCTACAAACTCCTTGTGAGTTTTGGAAGCTGACATCTGCTGATGAAACTACAAATCTTCTTCTATCTTCAGTAGAACTTTTCTTCAATTGACTGCACTCTTGACTCCGGGTCGTCATTCCTCATGGTTTTGGGTCATTGACCGTAAATCCTCTTACAAATGTTAGGAGCTGACAGATCTACAGACAATATATAAGTTCCAAATATGAATCTGCTGTAGTGGAGGAAAATCAGAAGTGTATACAAGTATAACTAAGAATCACACCTTACTAATGACATTTGCATAATGCATTCTGCACCAAAAGTGTGTGATTCAAGACTGTGAGTCAGAATGATGGATGAAGGGTTGAATGAAATAAAGATGGAAAAGACACGGAGATGTTCTGGCTCAGCATATAAAACCCATTGAGAATTAGAAATCTGCAATTCTCCAGATGCATCTTTGCCATCTGTGTGTGTTTGTGTGGCTGTGAGCATTACTATATCGCCATCATTTTAAATAATCGTCACTGATTAGTGTAATATCAAGTTTTATGTCACTGTATGGTTTGTGTAATTAGTTGGTGTCTTCTGTAATTGGCAGAATCCAGCTGAAAACAAAAAATGTGTCCAAGTGACCTAGTTTTTTGAGATGTGTTTTTATGGATACAGTTTTAGATCTCCAGTCAAAAAAAAAAAAAAAAAAAAAATCACCACAAAGGAATGTTTTATCTCACATTCCCTACATCTAAGCTGCAGTGGTTCTCCAAGTTTACTTTTTCAAGTCCTCTACAGGCCAGTTTCTGGCCTCCTCAGGGCATCAATCAGCAGCGAAACATCAGTGAAGCAGGATGCTGAGCTCATGTCTGAGGAAAGTCTCTCTCTTATTATCTCTCTCTGTCTTTCCGCCAAATCTGGAAGCATTTTAGGTCTGGATTCTCTCTCTTTCTCTCTTTTCTTCATCCATTTCTGCTCTCGCTTTCACTCTGTGTGCTGGCCAATAGCCACATGTGCCCAGGAGGTGAATGATTCTCATTGTCAGCAGGAAAAGAGTAGCTCTAAGCACTGATCTTATTCTGAGTCACACACCAGATGCCCTTAAGTGTTTGCACAATTTGTTTTGTTCTTGCAAAGACTGTTTTGAAACCATCTCCATGTGTTCACCATATCTAAGGTTAATATCGCTGCCAGAACTGCAAATCAAAAATTGTTGTTGAATTATGTACCTGGTGGTTGTGTTATGTAGGTCAGTGCTTTATCGATTCAATTTAACCTTTATAAAGAAGAACCTTCAGTAGTTCATAAGCCCAAATGCACAAGCATTAATATTGGAAGACATTATCTGATTTCGGATGTTCTTTGATGCAGAAAATGTCTACAGGGAGAGAAAAACTCTTACTTTAAATCCCTATGTGGATATTAATCATTATATTTCTTTATCTAAGATGGTCTTTGACTGGGAAGTTAAGCTCCACTCCCACATTTTTCCAGGGTTTATGTAATAGTGTGATAAACGGAAAAGCAGCTGCTGAAAATGTTGAGAAAAGTGGGGAGAAAAAAACCTAGGAGAGAGAGGGGAGGAGAAAAGGAAAATTGTGTGGTCACTGAGTTGGGGTTCTTATGGTTGGCCAAGAAGATTCAGCTGTAACACCTTTATATCAGTGTATGTCTGTTCTCCTTTAATCACATGTTGGGCAACAGAGAATTTATTTTGTCTCAACCCTATAAATATGTGCAGCCAGTTTGTAGCTTTATAATCTCTCCATGTGTTGTAGTGCATGGATTCATAAATACTGTTTAAAACAGTTCAGCTAATTTTATTTAGATGTAGAATTACAATTATTTTTCATTTTGTGAATGTGCTTATTGTTTGGTAATTGTTATATACACTAGTGTACGTAATAAAATCTATTTGGGTGTTTTTATGCTGAAGATTTACATTTCCTCTTTGTCACTTTGTTACCAATCAGAGGTGAATTTGTTCTATTTTTTCAGGGAATAATTATAATTTTCATTTATATTTTTAAAATTGTATTTGTATTTGTCATGTGTTTTTTAAATGAGCATTGGTGTACATGCTTTAAATATATGTATATGTATTCTCAATGTATTATTACTATAATTCCTCATTTCATAACCGTTTGGCTGTCATAAGAAATTAACATTAAACATTCCCTTCACTGTCTGAATCCAAAAAAACAAAAAAAAAAAAAAAAAAACTGACTGATTGGTTGGGCTACATCAAAATTCACTTTTATCTCATCAATTCTGAAAATTGCAACATATCCCAGAGGCTGAAATCTAATAGAACAAAACATTCTATCAATACTCAAGAAATATTACTTTATTTAAAACATCTTCTTTTGGCTTCCATTAACATAAAACAATGTTTGAGTAAAACTTCTAAACCACTAAAAACATTAAGGGAATGATGGCTTTAATTGTTTGGTTTCTTCTTCCAGTATTATAAAACATCACTCAAGGACATGATGTTCGTACTTTCTCAGTGTCCAGCTGCTAATCATATTTCATGTAGTATTGTAATTTCTCACATTTGACACTGTCACTACATAAATCTGTTACCTCAACATCCATCAGGTTGCTCCAGTCAAATACAGTTCACCTCAGGAGGCCCCAAATACATGTAAAAAAATAAAACTTTCGCTGATCTAATAGTTTTCTTGGATAAGCATTTGACCATGTTGTCATGGCAATGACCAATTTATACTTTATTTACTTTTAATTGGTTTTCCATAAATACAGTGCTTCCTGTGAAGTCAGAGCATGACAACTGTGTGTAGCTTTATGATGCAAAGTCCCCGTAGTTTAATAGTCTGGCCTATGGGCATCAAGCTTTTGTTCTCCAGGGGCAGTTTATGGCTCAATTTCATTTTAATCATTTGAATTGGAACCTTCTGCAAACAGCATTTTCCAATGCCCAAATGTTAAATTGAAAAGGCTTGGACAGAATTTAAATTATCAAGAAAGTAAATAAAGTAAATGTGATGTTGGTTATTCCCTCCATGTGTAATATAACAACTGTAAAGTTCCAGGGACTTTTCTGTAATAAACAGCATCTGAACTTGACAAGAATATCAAATTCAGACAAGCAGAAACATATTCAACATTATGTTTCAACATGTATTTTGTTTAAAGGGATAATAAGCATTTAAAGATGGGATAGATGATTGTAATTATTCAGCTCATGCTAATATATATATATATATATATATATATATATATATATATCCTAAAATAGCCTAAATTGGTTTGGTTTTAGCTGGTCTCTCTGTCTGCTCATACTGTTGTGTTTGGTTGGTTGGTTGGTTAGTTTAAGAAGGGTTTTGGTCCCCTTTCAGCAGGTCAGACTAAGAGGGACCCTTAGCCAGTCTAGGAAACAAGCTTAAACCAGTTAAAGCTAAGATGATTAAGCCAGCTACCGTTAGGTTAGGTTGCTCTAAGTTCGGTTGCTCTGTTATCACACTGGTATCATCGGATGAACAATAATGTAGATACCGTTCTTGATGTAAATGGGCCTTAAAGGTCAAAATTAAGTTGGACAAACTCAATGTTGGACAAACTCGATTAAATTGGTCCAAATTGAGCTGTACCTTGGCTTTAATTGAGTTGTGCCTACTTTATTCAATTGGCCCAAATTGAGTTAGACCAAATCGATGTAAATGGCCCAAATTAGACCGACTTGATTAAACTTCCCCAAATTGTTACTTTTTCTTTATACTTTTTTTTATTTTTAACTAAAATGAAATAAAAAAAAATCTTTACAAAAAGGACATTTTCAACATATTGCAAATTAAAGACCTGAAAACTAACTCAATAAATTAATAAACACGCTGTTTCTGAAAAACAATGGCATATTATGCAAAACACTATACTGATTCCATTCTTACAGCAGGTCAGCATTTTTCTTGAGATGATGTATTTTATAATACTTAGAATAAAGAAAGATAATCTGGGAGGGAGGGTCTTTTAATATGCTTTATTAAAGTAAGGTCATCTGGCATTTTGCTGGCCTTATAATTTTAGAAACTGAAATGACCACGTTTAATGCAAGAACACCCTCTGCTGGGAAAATGTGGGAAGTACAAATCATCTGGCCAGTTTGAACACTGTCATTCCAGCCAATGATATTTCACAGGTTGTCCACAGGCCCATGATTAAACACTGGAAACATACCTCTACTATCCAACATTAAGACCTGCCTAATAGTTTCACCATTAGTATGACATTGTAAAAATGCAGAATTTGACCCCACTAGCACAAATACGCCCTTAAGGTCATCGGTTATGTAAAAATAGCATGTGTGTTTTGTCATGGACAAAATGAAATTCTGTCATTTTGTCAAAGGTATGGGGCGGATGAAAGCAGATCTGAGCAACCTATGGGTTGCCATGGACACAGGGCATGGGAGGAATGCTCAGAGGCCCGCCAGCGTGTCAGGTGCTCCTCCCTCCGGGGAATTTCACTTGCTCAAAGTCTTCAAAATTCACCTCCAGGATAAACCCATGTTTAGTAATGACGTATGTATAACTGACGTCTGACTGGAGATTGGCGTTAAGCTTAAGTCATTGTTACAGCTGACGCACATCAATGGTTTATTTGTCTGTTTGCATGCAGGAAGGTGTGGTTTACAGGTGAAAATTCAGGAAAGGCCAGTTTCCTGATAGCCACAAGCGAGACAGAGCCCTCCCCTTGCCATTTGTCTCTGGATGCACAGTCTCTGAACTCTCAAACGATTCTATTTTAACCTCGATCATCTCACCCGAGCCCAGCAGACAGCACTCAGGTAAGGTAAACTGTTTTAATTTTAATTACATAGAAATCTATTGAGGAATTGAGCCGGTTTCACATTTGACTGGGCTAGTTTGGTGTAAAATGGAGAATAGGTATTAGATGTCAGTGGTATGAAGGCTATTCAAATTCTGATCTATCAAAGGAAATCATTAGGATTAAATAACTAATAATAAATTACCATTGGGAGGTTTGACATGACACCTGAAAACCATAAGTAAAATTAGACATAGTATTAGTAGTTTTTCTGACTGCACTAGTGAACCTCTAATAATAATAAATGAAGCAAAAATGTATTCTTTAAACAAATATTATAGATTAACACATTTGCCCAATACATTTCTTCTCGGTACATTGTGTTATTGACTATACATAAGAGATGCCACATACTCAGTGCTAAACCTGTTTTGGCACATTCCAAGATTATTATTATAAATATAAATTTGTATCTAGGATGTTTTATGGAGGGAAATAGAAGTATAAAATTGTGTTATTTTACATTTCTAATTTAATGGACATGTACTTTAATTATTATTATTATTATTTTGGGAGGGGAGGGGGAGGGCAGAATTGACCAACTTTTCATGTTGACATCATATTGCTTCTGAAATATTGTAGTTATTATTATATTATAAAATATAATAATAACTGACAATGTAGAGTACTTCATATATTGCCCATTGCCCAAATTAAGAACAAAGACATGTTATAAATAATTGTTACAACAACTTTATAATATTTGTAAATAAGAAAAATAATTATGCCACTAATCAGCATGTGGTTCAGATATGACATGCAGATTAAATGTTCTATAAAATAAATACTCGCAAAAAGGTCACTAATGTGAACCCCAAATACTCTTTCCATTTTATTTATGTAATATTGTTACTACTAATTAATTTGGTTGGTGGTGGGTATAAACTGGCCAAACGGGAAAAGCAATGATGTCACAACGTGATGGAAGTAGTTACCCAGTAAGTCACATGTTAAGTGTGGGTGTGTCTGTTCAACAACACATTAAAATAAAATATAGATATCAATTAACGACATTATGCCACTTCTCATCTCATTAACATACAAAAAAAAGAACAAAACAGTATTTAAGTATTTGTGTGAGAGTCACTTTGTCCTTTTTTGTTTTGTTATAATCTCACTCAAAATGTGTCTAAATATAGTTTGGGTGTGTATTTGTGTACCAGACACAGAATACAGAATATTGTGTGCTCACCTCCTGTTATTACAATGCAGTGAAATGGTTGAATGGTGTGCATTACACTTGCATCAAGAGGGCTTAGATACACTTCAGTGAAAGGGACTCGTTGGAGTGGAACAAAGGGCTGCTAAACAGGAGTTTCTGAGAAATAAAGACTGAAGAACACTTTCATTTTGTAGAGGAGAAACATCTTAGGATTTGCGTCTTTTCCCAAATGTTGATTAATATTATGAGAATTTATTTATGACAGCATTTATAGCGGCAATGTACTTTTGTCACATTTAAAAAGTGCTCTTTTTTTCTCTGTGGGTCTTGAGAATTGATCCTAAGTGAGACCAAAGTGTTTTCTGTGATATGCACATTCACTATACACACAAGTAATGTGTCTCATTTTGGCAGGTAGACAAGAACCCAACATGAAATTGCCACTGGGCATCATCCTTGCACTCCTCTTGACACTTCAGACATTCCAACAAGTATCCACTGAGATACCCGAGGAGTGGGAAAGAGATAATGGGGCAATGGACAACAACGATGCACAGTCGTTTAGTGAGAAACCACCTGTTCAACCATCTGTTCCAATGGGAGAAAGTATGGAGAGCAGTTCAGCAGAAGAAGGACAATCATTTGGCTCAGTTTTTTTTACTGGAGGAGATGAACAAAGGCAGAATTCCACAGAACTGGATCAAATCCCTGATCACAGGGACAATGACACAGAGGAAGCCAGTTCTGGGGGACCCATTTTTACAACGCCACCTCCTATGATTGCACTTAATTCAAGTTCTGAGCCCTCAGAATCTTCATCAGAATCCAATGAAACACAGACCCAGGCGACAGCTACAAATGCCACCACACCTGAGCCAGAGCCAGAGCAATCAAATCAATCTCCTCTTAATGACCCATTTACCAGTCCAAAACCCGAGACCACCACAACAGAGAGCAGTCTTGACGAAACGGGTTCTGGATATTTGCCCTCAGACGGTGTACCTACCAACAGCACTACTGAGAGTCCGGCCTCCACAACAAAAGATGTGAACGTCCAGTACAAAACTACAGTGAGTCCAACTGAACCACCAGTAAACGGAACAACAACACCAGTGATTCCACCTGCCATCCCTGAGGACATCACAACACCTGCCGTAGACAGTGAGGACGCAGGAGCAAACCTGACTGGACCTTTTGACAACAAAGATAACTCTGAAAGAGGTTAGACTCACAAATCAGCATCATTCAAGCATTAATAATCCGTGTTTATAAGAGCAAGCTTCATTTGATGGCCGACCGTAGAGTTCTGTCATGAGATATTTGTAATTACACTACCATTGAAAAGTTTGGGGTCAGTAATCTTTTTTTTATATATATATATATAGAAATGAATACCTTTATTAATTAAAGACAAATTAAATTAGAAGTGACAGCAAAGTCCTTTATAATGTAAAAAAGAAAAAAAAAGAAAAAAATGTTTTCAACACTGATAATAAGAATTCTTTATTGAGCAGCAAATCAGCAAAAAGTGATTTCTGGAGGATCATGTGGTCATCAGACTGGAGTAACAATGCTGAAAATACAGCTTTGCATCATAAATTACACTTTAAAATATATTCAAATATTTTAAATTCTAATAATATTTAACAATATTTCTGTTTATACTTTACTGTTTTTATTGTGAATCAAGTAAATGCAGCCTTAGGAGACTTCATTCAACTACATCTTACTGACCCAAAAGCATTGAACAGTAGTGTATATGGCTATAACTACTAAATACAAAGCGCACTGCAAATCTGGGACACTGATAGTGTTTTGACCTTTTATATATCTGTAGTTCACAAAAATCACAAATCTTTTAATTTCATCCCTCAAGCTAACCTTTATTCTCAGCTTCTCAATTCAGTCATAAAAGCCATATTTGCTGGTCCTCTATGTTGGATTGGGTTTCGGGCTTTGTTTGTCCTCTGCTGTGGGCCAGAGTGTCTAGTTACTGACACCTCACCTTCCCTCACAATGAGAGTGGTGTTCACCCCAATGATATTGGGAGGGGCTCCTTTCGAGGTCATGTGTGGACCAATGTGACACAGAAAACCTGACATCGAAGAACAAATCCCATTATCTCTTCGTCTAACTCTGACCAATTTGTGTCCAAACCGCATCCTAAACTTAAAAGAACAGGTTATAGGCTATTTACATATCCAGAATAATTATATATATATATATATATATATATATATATATATATATATATATATATATATATATATATATATATATATATATATATATATATATATTTTGTGTGTTTGGCCTGTGGAAGAATAATAAGAAGCTTTTAGATAGCAACCCCTCTGGTGTTGATTCCATTCATATTATTAAACAAGGAACTCCATGTTAAAGGCAACCACATACTGTACCACTCTGTTCTCTAATCTTTGGATGGAGAAGTTAGTGTCTTTGTTAATAAACATGTAATATGTCTTTACAGGTTTATCCTCAGATATTACAACTGCTACTGAAAACAAGAAAGAGCAGGCATGGGCTATCGTCCTAGCCGTTGGGATTGTTGTAGGGATCATTGCCTTGGCAGCATTTATCATCCTGAATCGAAGGAATGGAAGAGACTTTTCACACAGAAAACTGGTGGAAGAGACATCACCTGATCCAGGTAATATAAAACTTTCCTGTCAGTATTTGCATCACTTTGAACCGAGATCCATTGTGAGGGCTTCTATGAACTACAGAATCGTTTTTTCCTCCATGATGTTATTTAAATTGTTTTGTCTCATCCTTTCAAAGTTCTCCGACTGGATAACAGTGAGCCACCACTAAACCTGAAGTTTGATGGACTTGGTTACTACAATCCAGGACTACAAGGAGACAACATCCAGATGACCAACTTTCCGCAGGGACGGGCGCAATAAGAACAAATCTCTGATGCCAAAGACTCTTTATTTAGTGTTGCACGCATGTGAAGACAAAAGGATAATTGAGAAATTATTGTAATTTTTTGTAATTTATTTGCCAAATCAATCTAAGGCAATTTTACATAACTGAACAATCAAACATGTTTTTAATTTTAAGTAGTGTCTTCTGTTTGGATGTGTTAAGGAACCAAAATGTGGGGGCATATTACAGAAAGATCTCTGTTTGGTATTTGATCCCATTTAGGGTAAAAGCTGCAGAAAGATATTTCGTGTGCATAATCTTATCGTAACTACGGTTAGGAAAAGGGTATTACAGAAGCATTCTAACTCAAAAAACCTAAAAACTGTCTTAAATTTTGCACAACCTGGTGTACTTCAAAATGATTTGAAAGCCAACTGTAAAATCCCATTACAATTGCCATGTCTGAGAATGGAGTCACATTTATTAATGATACAAAATGAATAACAGTAATGTTTGAAAGACTTTTTGAACGCCCAAATGATGTGCTGCACTTTGACAACAAAGCACTAATGAATAATTACAAAGCCTCGCTTGAAAATATAGCGATACACTGTAAAAAAAAAAATATTTTCAAGATTTATCACATTTTTTCTTTTGTCAAATCAACCTTAATAATTTATTTATTTGAGATAACTTATTATTTTGAGTTTCTAATGATTAAATTAATCTCCTTCATTGTATTAACTCACTTTTTCCAGTTCATTCAACTTAAAATTTTAAGGCAACCAGGTTACTTACTTTTTTAAGTTAAACCAACAATATTTTTTTCCTACCAAGCTTTTAAAACCTTCTCATTTTACAGCACTTATTTAAAAACACACCTATTTTATTTTACATTTTTTTAACTTAATATGAGATGAGATTTTGTAAAATAGGAAAAGAATCCTAAATCAAGTTAAGATTTGCTTCTGTAATACAAATTTGGGAAAAATTCTAAATTAACTTGTCTCGACAGATCTTATCTTAAAACTTACGGTTGAAGGTTTCTGTAATACGCACACTGAAGGAATTTTTTATTCTGGGCAGGTTTGTTGAAATTGGAAAGCATTTGTATGTCTGATTTTTTTTTCTAATTGTTTGTTAATCTTAGAGTCAACAAGATTGTTTTCTATGACTAAAGGTTATTGTATCATGTCAAAACCAAACTTCATTTCTGAATGTTGCTATGCAAGATTGTGTGAAATGACCAGCATTATGATGACACAACTTGTACACTAGAAGATCAAGATTTGTCAGTTAACCGGGGGAAGAATTTTCTGACACATGGTCTAATACCTTTCTTCTGAGCCTATAACATTTGAAGAATTTTTATAGTTTACAAAAACGTGATAGAGAATTAACATGACTGTTCTCAGATTACTATAAATAATAAAAATGTTTTAAAACAAATGTGTCTCCGTGACTGAATACTCGTCTTCCAGTCCTGTAGAGGGCGCAGATTCATTTCGAAAATGTGAAACTCATCTTAATGATAAGCAGCAAAGAAGACTGACTGACATTTTTGAATGCTAACTTTACTTCAAACTGTAGATTATTATGCACAATCCGGTCTTGATTAAAACCGAGAAGGTTTTACATTTGAACAGCTCAAAGGGTAGAAAGGTCCGTGTGGTTCGGGAGCATTATGTGAGGGAACAGGTGCCGTGTGGAAGCTCCTTCTGTCAAGCGAACTGTCACAACGGTAAGAAGAGGAGCATGACAGCCAAACAATAAAAACAACAACAACAAAAAACATGAAATGTGTAGTTAATTTTACTTTACATTTTTTATAGATAACGCTTCAGTATACTAACAAGAGATAATCTTAAAATACGCGGTCTTTACCTTCTACACTGTTAGCTTTAGGAAATGTTAACTTACATTTATTCTGAAAATCTTAGTAGGTACAGTAAAATTATCATTACTGGTGACTAAATGTGGTTCGTCACGCCCCCTGAAGTAATGTCAGATCTTTACCATTCCATATTAGCTAGTTTAGTACGAACCTAAAGTTGATTTGTAACGTAGTAATTAAGCAAACGTCACAAATCTTGTTTGTGGAGGTTGCAACACCTCTTCACCCAACAACATTGATAATTATCAGTGATTTACTATCTGATGTTTGGTGAGAAATTATTTTGTTAGGTAATTCATCCTGCAATAAATTTGTTCTATGTGTAATGAATTTTCATATTGTGTTTACAATTTAGATAATACAATAATGGCTTACATATGATATATATCGACCATTTTGTGGTCCAACAGTTGGGAAGGTTCTGTCTAGTGATGTGACCCACTATGTGGTTCCGGATGTGGGAGTGGTTCGGGATTTCCTGGAGATACTGGAGTTCAGGGAGCTGCAAGGGATCGTTTTGACCCAGACAGCGTACCAGACTGTTCAGCACACTCGTGGACGCAGGTCGACCTCTCAAATACTATTTTTTTGTCATCGGTTTTACTTTATTTTACTTTCACACATTGTGCATTTTTCATTCACTTGTCGTATGCGAATAAAAAAAAAAGAAAATTGGGCTAAAATAGGGCTACTTTGAAAGGTTGCTTTTATAGATGCATTTTGTTTTGTCTTGTACAGGCACTATAACAGACTGCGTGCTTTACTGAAGGACCCTCGCCACGATTGTGTGATGTTTGCAAATGAGTTTCAGCAATATTCATACTGCCCCAGAGACAAGGGTGAGTCTCAGGACAAATGGCAAACTAGGTGAGTCCTGACTAATTTATCCATTATTACACTTTCTTTTATGTATTGTGTACTTTAAGAAAAGAGAATATTAATAGACTATAGAGAAATAGAGTGTTAATTTGTGTCAATCTCCTCTCCTCCAATCATGCACTTTGACTTTCAATAAACAATAGAAGTATGCAGTGTAATTTTTATATGAAACCTCATTAAGAAGTAAAGCTGCTTCCACGAGGCACTTCACAGGATTAGAGGAAAGCATATTTCCGAAAAATATTTGATCACTCATGGGAGAGTCATTTTTATCATGATGTTGATTCTTCCAGAAAAGTGTACAATGCAGCAGTTTGGTACTATAATCATCTGGCTGGACTCCGCCCAGTGGTCATGATTACCGAAGATAGTGACACTATTTCAGAATATAGTGCCTTAAACAGTGGAGTGTATGTCATCTCAACTCAGGTATGTTGTTTTATTTTATTTTCTGTCAAATCTTTAGTGTTGGATTTGAAGGATCTTTCTGGAGTCAGATTTGTTTAATGAGCCCTAAATTTTATAACTGACTTCTGTTTTAGCCAGGAAACCAATTCCCTGAATCGTTGTGCTAGTTTCACGTTTGTCATATGATTGCTTATGATCTGCTTTTTTCATGTAATAAAAAATAATGTCCATTTATTTATCTAGGATCATGTATGATCAAGCTGTCAGATTTTATTTTGTGATAATGACTGGCTTATCATAATACATTTACCATACATATTTTTGAATTTGTAACAAATTGTAAGTGCTGGGTTTAGACTGTTCTGCGTTTCACAAAGTAATCCAGATGTTTTTTTAAGTGCATTAGTGAACTCAATTGTTCTAACACTAGTGAACTCTATTGTAGGAGTACCTGTTAAGTTTCTGTCCGGACCTGCAGGCCGCCCATGATCTGTACATCTCCATTGCTCAGACCCTTCAAGAGCGAGAGAGCGTGGGAGCAGAGAAGGTGTACTCTGAACACCTGCCTGCGGAGGTGCTGGAGGCTGGTATAAAATCTGGAAGATACATCCAGGTAAGTGCCTCTCAGAGATACTCCTGTTTTTCAGATCTCTTTTTTTTTTTGGTGGATCCATTCCAACCAGTTCTCCCCTTTAAGGGCAACCTCAGTGTGAACAAACATCGAGCGCAGCATGAAGCCTTTGTCCGTTATGAGGGTTCAGCCAGCAAAAACACAGGTTGTTAAATCTTTTCTGATTACTGACATATATTGATGGTTTAATGATCTTTTACCTTTGACCCTGCCTGTGTGATCCTGTGTTGTTAGAGCTAAACAGTGATGTGCTGATCAGTGGAGCGAAGCATCGTAACCGGGCGGTGCATGGAGATGTGGTTGTCATAGAGCTGTTGCCCCGTAATGAGTGGAAGGGCAGGACTATGGCGCTTACAGAAGGTCAGGGGGAGGAGCGGGCACAGGAGGACACCCAGAGTCAGCCCTTGCCCACAGGTAAACAGAAGCAGAGGTCAAATATTCCTCCATTACAAGTGAAAGTTGTAAAGACAGATTTTTACCAAGTACATTTACACACCTACTGTATCAAGTCAATCCCTGAATACTGATTTAATTTCTAATAATTTTAAATAACCAGCTAATATTCATTAATATACAAACCTAATATTACTGTAATGATCTAGATTGTTTTCAATGCTTATTTTTTTTTTATCTAAATTTTTGCAGTACAATTTACTTTAAATATCTACATGTCTCATTTTCATTCATGGAGATAACATGGAAAATATGCCAGGATTTCACTTGATGGAAAACAAACACACTTGAAAATGACATGAAATTACCAATATAACCAGTAGATAGAAGTAGAGGACCATTCATCACTCCCTTTTATAGTTATTTTTGCATTTTGATTTTGGATTTATTATAAAATGAATATTATAACGAATACTGCTGATTTTTACTCTCTCCTCTCTTTTCTGTAGGCCGGGTGGTGGGTATTCTGCAGAGGAACTGGAGAGACTACGTTGTGACATTTCCTCCTCTCGAGGAGGTGCAGTCCCAGAGCCGAAATTCACAGAAGATTCTGGTCATTCCGTGGGACTACCGCATACCTAAAATCCGGATCAGCACACAGCAGGCTGAGGCACTGCAGGTGGAGATATAATTCAGTATTTTAAACGCATAAAGGCTACATTAGCAGATCTTGTTGCAGCAAGTGTAAAGTTATGTTAATATCATTGTTATTGATACCCTTTGCTAACACTTACACCTTTTTTAGACTTAAATTTGCACTCCTGAAATTAGAAATGAATGACTGAAGAACTAGAAATTAATACTTTAATTTAGCAAGGATTAAATTGTTAAAAAAAAGTGTCAGTAAAGATAATTATAATGCTATAAAAAAGCACAACTGGTGAGAGACATTTTTCAAAAACATTTAAAAATCTTACTAACGACAAACTTTTGAATGGTAGTATAAGTCTTGTTCATCTGGCACGCTTCTCTGTGTAGGACCAAAGAGTAATTGTGCGTCTGGATTCGTGGGAGAGTACTTCTCTCTACCCAAATGGTCATTGTGTGAGGGTTCTGGGGAAAGCAGGTGAGCTGGAGACTGAGATTCAGACCATTCTGGTGGAGAACTGCATCCATGTGCCACCATTCTCAGAGGCGCAGGTGAGGTCATAGTGTTAGCATCTGAGTTGAGTCATTTCAAGTGTATAAACTGATTTTGACCTATTAAAATAATACATCTCCAATAGTAGACCTTGCAGAAAGTCAATGCAAAAATCATTGTTTTTGAATGTCTCTTTAGTTGCGAGAGATGCCGGTTAACACAGACGAGAACCCGTGGCAGATGGACAGCAGTGAGGTGTCATCTCGACGGGACCTGAGAGAGACGCATCTAGTGTTCAGTATCGATCCTAAGGGCTGTGAGGACGTGGATGACACCTTGTCTGTACGGATTTTGCCTGGGGGGAAACGGTTAGAGCTGGGTGTCCACATTGCTGATGTCACTCACTTTGTCAAGGAGGGCTCTCTTACAGACCTAGAGGCACGGTCCAGGTATGGAGACTTGCCAGTTACTCAATATATATTATATCAACATATATGAATTGATAGAGACTATGATTGTTTTTTTGTCACACTAGTAATGAATAATAATAATGATTTATATGTTTATCATATGTCTATGGTGAATGTACATTTATAAATATTGAAATATTTTAATAGCATATAATATAATGGTAACTATATATATATATATATATATATATTATCATATATTATCAGCAGGGATGCATTAAATTGATCGAAAGTGACTGTAAAGACAATAATGTTAAGGTTTTTTTTATTCTAATGCTAATACATTTTGATCTTTTTGTTCATTGAAAAATTCTTAAAAATATTTATCACGGTTTCCATAAAAAAAAAAGAAAAGCAGCACAATAAGAAATAATTATAAGACTGGAGTAATGATGCTGAAAATTCAGCTTTGCCATCACAGCAATAGATTACATTTCAAAATACACGACTACAGTAAAAACAGCTTTTACTTTGAAATATAATTTCACAAACTTACAGTTTTTACTGTATTTTTAATCAAATAAATGCAGCCTTGATAAGCAACATGAGGTTTGAAAACAAAACAAAAACTCTTAATGACCCTGAACTTTGGAACAGCAGTGCAAGTTGATTTTTGGTTTAGGTCCCCAGATTTAAAATCCCACCAGATGTGAATCAGCTCTCTTTTCTCAATACAGGGCAACCACTTACTACCTTGCTGACCGGAGGTATGACATGCTGCCAGCGGTGTTGAGTGCTGACCTATGCTCCCTCCTTGGAGGAGTGGACCGGTGAGTAACACACAAACCTTTCCCTGCTATTTGACACTTTGAAAGAGGCCCTAATATGCAGCTGGAATCTGTGGATTTCCTGTCTGTATTCTGTGACTTTAATGAGAAATAACAAAGGAATCGCTCTGTAATTTGTTCTAGATATGCCATGAGTGTGCTGTGGGAGCTGGATGCTGAGTCTCTGAATCTGTGTACGGTTTGGTACGGTCGCACTCTTATTCGCTCCTCGTATCAGCTTTACTATGAGCTGGCCCAGAGCCTGCTGAATGGCGAGGAGGTCGAGGTGCCTGAGCTAGGCCAGCTTGAGAGTTCGCAGCGGGACCAGAAACTGGCTGAGCTCTTGCTGGCCCTGGAGACTCTGACGAGGGTAGCCAGGCACCTCCGGGCACAGCGAGATAAGGGTGGTGCCCTGGAGTTGGAGGGGGTGGAGGTTAGGGCTCAGCTAGATGAGGATAAGAACATTACAGCCCTTGTGCCCAAACAACCTCTGGAGGTTCATGAGACTGTGGCTGAGTGCATGATCTTCGCCAACCACTGGGTGGCGCGCAAGATACAGGAGAGCTTTCCACATCAAGCTCTTCTGCGGCATCACCCACCACCCAAACAGGAGTTCTTCAATCAGCTGATCGACAGTGCCAAAGCCCGTGGCTTCAGTATTGATACAAGGTAAAGTTAATGAAAAAAAAAAGTTTTTGAAAGAAGTCTCTTACGCTCATGAAGGCTACATTTATTTGATGAAAAATACAGTAAAGCAGTAATATTTAAAAATATTATCACCATTTAAACACCTGTTTCCTTATTTAGTAAATTTCAAAATTTTATTTATTTTTATGATGGTAAAGCTACATTTTCAGTCTCTAGTGTCACTTGATCCTTCAGAAATCATTCTAATATGCGGATTTGCTGCTCAATGAGAACATTTCTTATTATTATAAATGTTGAAAACAGTGTTGCTAAAAGTGTTTTTGGAAAGTATGAATATTTTTACCCCAGGATTCTTTGATGAATGGAAAATTCAAAAGAACATCATTTATTCAAAATAGAATTTTTTTGTAACATTATGGATCTTTGCTGTCACTTTTGATCAATTTAATGCATCCTTGATGAGTAAGTGTTCATTTCTTTCAATTATACTGACCCCAAACTATATATATATATATATATATATATGTATGTATGTATATAATAGTACAAATAGAAGGATAATTAAATCAATACATGCATGTATATTCATATGTCTGTCTGCATTGTTTAAACAAGGTCAAACAGGACTCTGGCTGATTCTCTGGAGCGAGCTGTGGATCCTCTGGACCCCCTGGTGAACAGGTTATTGAAAATGATGGCCACTCAGGCAATGTCTAATGCCCTTTACTTCTCTACAGGAGCCTGTCCTGAGGAACAGTACTATCACTATGGTAAATGCTTTTCATTCTCTCATTATTTATGATATAAATAATACAAATTACAGATGTTAAACAGAGTTTTCAGTTTTATAGCAATAAATTCTACCATGATTTAAAACCTACATAGACATGGTGACATTTTGGTATATTTGCTTGCTAGAAGTAAAAGGTTCAAGCTGTTATAAATCATGTTTTGCTGTTCATGATGTTGTTTTCAGGTCTTGCACTGGATCGATACACTCACTTTACCTCTCCAATCAGACGCTATGCTGATGTATTAGTTCACCGGCTGCTCATGGCTGCCGTTCAGCTGGAAAAGGAAGGATCACTAAGCAAAGCTTTGGCCAGTAACAAAGAACTTGAGGAGCTGGCTCAACAAATCAACAATAAAAACAGAGTAAGTGTGGCCATTGGCTTTTGTGTCAATATTTTAACAGTAAAAAAGTAATGATTTTCTGGGAAATTACTTCAACACTTCTCAAACTCTGTGTTTGTGTGACAGGCAGCGCAGCACGCACAGAAGCAGTCCACAGAGCTCTTCCAGTGCCTCTACTTTAGAGATAAAGACTCCAACACAGATGAGCGCTGTGTGGCTGACGCAGTGATCTATGGTGTCCGAGCTAATGGTTTTCTCGCCTTCGTACCACAGTAATGACTCACTTATGGAATGTTTCTTTGTTTTGAACATGGTGTAGACAAAATGTTAAACAAAAAAGTTATACACTACCATTTAAAGTTTGGAATGGATAGATTTTTATTTAATTCAAATTTTTAAAATAAATCTCTGTGAGTTTACACCGCCGTGCTCCAGCGAGGGTGCGTCTTGTATGGTTTGGGCGTTGAGGACAGTTGAAGTCAGATCAACTTCGGTTAATTAATTGACCGTTCCCAAAAGCCACACCCCCTAGTTATTGTTACTACGCCCGTCAAACAAATGGTCAAACACGACCAGTACACATAGATAGATAGAAAGATAGAAAGAAAGAAAGAAAGAAAGAAAGAAAGAAAGAAAGAAAGAAAGAAAGAAAGAAAGAAAGAAAGAAAGAAAGAAAGAAAGAAAGAAAGAAAGAAAGAATCTTTATTGTCCCAAAGGATAATCATTTACACACATCCTTTTTCCTTTTTTTCCATAGCATAGAATATCACAATGAGGAACACACAGAAACATTTAACACATTTCATGATCACATGATGCCCGAGACTTCAGGATTCTTTGAATAGAAGTTTTAAAAGAACAGCATTTATTTGAAATAGAAATCTTTTGTAAGTGTTCATGTTTGATTAATTTAATGCATCCTGAATAAATGTATTTAGAAATCTTACCGACTCCAACTTTTGAATGGTAGTGTACACCAAAAATAGCTCTTAAATGTTGGACATGATGTATTATGTTAAGCTGCTGTAACACTTATCATGTTCACACAGGTATGGTTTGAAGGGAGCTGTGTACCTTAAGAATCGAGAGGGTCATGTGGTCAGTGTCGACGAAGATGGAAGATGCGAGTGGAAGGCTGGGACATTGCAGAGATACCCTGACAGGATCAGCACCTGCACCAGCACTGGAACTCATACCTTTTACCTCTTCGACCACATTACAGTAAGTAAATTCCTAGCAAACAACTTTGTGGTACCTTTATTTGGACTGTCATAGATATCTGCTTGTTGCATCCTCTGAACTCATTTTTTTCTTCATCATCTTGTGTTTGTCTTCCTCCACAGGTTCGTATCTCTGTAGAACCATCTCGTTGCCATGCCGACAGCTTGTGTCTGCAGCTTATCAGGAACAAGCCTCATTGCGCCGTGCAACCTGAGTCCCAGCCAGCTGGTCGAGGTCGGACTGAGCTGGTTCAGGAAGTGGTGCGCTGGGCAGAAGAGGCCTCTCTCCAGGCAGAGGAAGAGAAAGGGAGGAAGTCCAAACTGAGCAGGGAGGAGAGGAAGTTCAGACAGAGCAGAACACCAAACCTTTATGTCCTGTTACAGGAGGTCAGTGAACTTGCCCTGCTGGATCTGTCTTTATGCCAAATCAGAAATACTGAGGAACAGACTTGTATTGCATCTTCTTAGCTTTATACTTGCTGTTACTGAAATTGATTTGACACAATACTCTACACAGAAGGCTTTAGGGATGGTTTTGTTATATTTGCTAGATTTACACCTGCCATGAAGTTTCATTGAAGTGTCCAGATGTGAATTTCAAACAAGAGTTATTGCTACTCAGGATTTATGAACCCTGGCTCCTTTGCATGGTCCAATACTTCATTTCATAATTGGAGATTATTTCTCAAAATTATTAATCTAGAATAAGATCACAGATAGCATACGATTTACATGGGCCTTTTTTTTTTGCCTGAAGTCCCTGTTAGGGATATCTGTAAACCAGTTTGAGGCAAATGAGAATAATAACCTACAATATTTTTGAAGTAGGCTTATAGACTTCCAAGATGTTTTCATTAATGCTTTCAATTTTTATCATGTAAAAATATAAAATATTTTTAGAAATAAAACGTATTTTGTAGGTCAGTAATTATTTACGGTCTGTTTTTTTTTCTCCTTTGATGCTACACAATCAAATAGGGAGACACTTTTCTCCAGTAAAGGCTTGAATACGCTAAATGACTTTTGCCCATATTTTGAGTTGACACCAGTAGTCGAAAGTCAGAGCCTGTCTGCAGATTTTGGTCCGTCAAGAGTTGACAGGGCTCACAGAAAATCATGTAGTTTATGACTTTTCAAAAACATTGTTTTCATTTCTTATACCTCTCCTGACAACAAGAAGCACATTTCTGCATGAGTTTGCTGTGGTCATAACAACCTCATAGTCTGGTAGTGAATGATGCAGATTTGTCTCTTTAATCATTTATAGTGATTTGTTTAGATTTTAAAAGTTGTGTAATGTTTTCCAGCCTTTAATCTCACTTCAAAATATAGAACTGCATTAATTGCATCATACATAAAGGGTGTGCTACATCAACATATTTATTCAGAAAATCAAAACAATTGACACTGAAACACTGAAGATTGACCAACATTGAAAATAACAGTTTTGTGACAACAAACTGACTTAATCCCCGCCTCCCCCCTTAAGTCCTGCATTATTGCATGCTTACATATTAGGACTTATTAATTAACTTTAGCTAACAATAAATGAAATGGTGATAATTAAGATTATCTGCAAAAATGGAATGTGATTCCCAAAGAACCTGAGGAAGAGATTATGGAAAAAGTTTTGAATAAAGGCAAAATACTTTAAAATCCTCACAGAGGATAAAAGATAATACAACAAAACGCAAGCTGAACTAAATCAATGTGTGTGAAAGACCATTAGTGGTGATCGATCCCTGGGTTGACAATACAAAACATGCAGAAAATGTCTGGCATATGACTGGGATGAGTTTATAAGGTTAAAACTGAATTAGCTGCTACTCCCGAAAACATCCTCAATTTATTTGTTGTCCTCTTTGTACAAACATGGAGATTTGGTTCAATTGCTATCATCGTCGTCATCAACTATGCCATTTGAAACAGGCCTGGCATCCTCGTTATCATTTAAAGGGGAATTCTGAAGTTCAGATGGCTTTTCTTTGAGTGGAGTTTGGTTTGAGATGCTCTGATCGGAAATCTCCAGATTCTCTTGAACGGGGTACTGTCCTGAAGAACTGGTGGACGGTTCATCTGCATCTCCCTGGATGAAATTCTGAGAGGATTCTGTGAAAAAAAAAAAAATCTTTAATTAAATGATCAAAAAATGCAAAACAAAAATGAGATCTTAAAATGAATAATTGTAATCACAGTAATCCCAGGTTTTTCCCAGGACTAGATGCAAACGCTCGCATTCTGATCATAACTCGACATCGTGCCATATATCAAATGGCTCCACACACCTAACTCTTTCTGCTTCGCAAGTCTCCTCTCCAGAGCGAGCCGTTTGTTGAGCTCTATGCGCCGCTGCTGTTCCTCGGTGAGAGAGGCTGGAGCAGGAGTAGAATGGATGAACGGATCTTCAGGGAAAACTCCGTCTCCAGCTGGATCCGACTCTTCTGGGACTCGAACCTCTGCCTCCCCTGGAGGGGAGTAGGAAGTCAGTGAAACTTCAATTTTACCTACTGCTTTCAATAGTAGCGTAAGACAGCCAAGATTTGAAAAGTATCATTACCAACGAAGTCCTCGTGTGTTATTGGCATGTCCAATCGAATTCGTTTTAGACATGTCTAAAGTAGAAACAAAGAACAGTATCAACAAAGGGCGCAATCAACATCTATTAAGGATGTAAAATATCACATATTAATGGTTTTTAAATGGTCAACATTTTCTGGATTAATTGTCTGAGGAGGTGTTCACAACAGGATGTTCTTGCGCTAAATGAAAAGAAATTGCTTGTTACTTGAATGTGTACTAAATAACACATTCAATATTGAAAATGCTGCACCAGTCATGGTGTAACAGAAAAAAAAGACTTGTTTAGTGCAACAGTTAAAAGTGCATAGATTGGTATTTATGGTAGTGTTTTGCGTAACAGTGCTTCAGGCAGCCGAGTTTAAATCCCGGCTCATGGTCTTTTCCCAATTCCACTTCCCTCTCTCTCCTATCCTATCACTTCCTGTTACAGCTTCTACTGTCATGTCCAGTCATAATGCCAACAATATAACTTTTAAATGGATAATACACTTTTAAAAGCACAGATAATAAAAATAAAATTCAATAAAAAAGCACTGATAGAAAGAACACATCCTTTGTGAACAGTTCCTGAGTGATCATGATTTTTCCTTTTCATTTGCGTAGTAAAGCCAGAAGTCTTACCTGAACTTCTTTTTTGCCTCCCAGACTCTCTACTTTATCAATGAACTCGTCAAACTGCATTTTAGGATACAGGCGATGGGCCCAGTTCTCTATTTTCTGCATGAGGAGTTTCAGATTCTCTGCCTGAATCAGAAATGAATGAAGAGGTATGAGCAGTGCACTGATAACTGTATTCACACATCACTCTGATTCATTTGTAAACACAAAAACATTCCTAGAACAGCAGCATCTGTAATCGTATAACAAAGAATTCAGTAGAATTTATGAGTCGAAGTGAAAGATTAGCCATTACCTCGTGTCCTTTGCCTTTGAACTTTACATCATCATATAAAGTCCGCAGAGCTGGGAGACCCTTTTCAGAAATCAACCTAAAAGAAAAAAGAGAGGGAAAGAGAAGAACTATAAATACCAGAGAAAGTCATACTCTGTCTGCTAAAATAAACAAATAATTATCATTATTATTAACTGCCATCTGGTGCAGTACCTGTTAGCGTCCAGTTTCGGCCGAGGCCTCTTCACCGTTCGTCTTTTTGCCACTGGCACTTCTGCTAGTTTTGACACTTCTCCTTCATCCTCACCTGAACACACAACAAAATGGGATTTATTTACAGATTAAACTCAAAACATTTTTACTATGTAGTGTATGAATATCGAGTAATATAAATATCGAGTAATAAATTCAATCTTCAGCTGGCTGGCTAGAGGTCCTACAGATCACATGACCTGCCTCCTCAGTTAAGACAACTACTGAATGAATAGAGATTCATTATAAAAACTGAAACTATTTTCTATATATTGTTTTTAAAAAAATACTTTATATTTAATCATTTTTATCCACGTCCGACTGTTTGGTTACTGCTGCTCTTGGCCTCTCAGTCCTGCCAGCGCTATTGTGCTGCAAGTAAAATGTGTCCCCTACCACTCGCAGCAAGAAAATACATTAATTTATTAGTGTAATTCTATTCTAATGGATCTTTTCTTTTACATGATCCATGTTTTAGGAGGGTTTTGTCAAGGTTAGTAGTAATGCGTTGGTGGCCGCTCATACCAGCCAGCCACTGTTGTTTCCAACCACTCTCTCTGCAGGGGAAATACATTATTTTTAATGTGAATATAATCTTATGAATCTTCATTTGTATGATTGAAGTTTTATGGAGTTTTATCCCTATTAAAGTATTGAAATGACAATGATCTCGACTCGAGGTGGGTTACTGACGCTTTGCTGGACGCTCAGTCGGGACACTCGCTATGCTGGCAGATTATCACGTCCCCTACCATTCGCGCTGCAGGGAAATACATGATTTTATTGTTATAAATAAAGTCTTGTGAATCTATTATTTTATACGATCGACAATTTAAAATTTTTTAAAATGGTTAAGAATAAGAAACAGCCTAACAGACCCTCTCCATTGCCAAAAGCATCCTCCCCAAGGTCCTGCCGACCAGGCGATGACGGAGGAGGAAAAGGAGGGAAAGTCTCGTCCTCTATGTGCTCATAATCTGGGATGTCAAACAGGCCATTTTCTTCTTGATCCATCATGGTGCACAGGATCCTGTAGAGGGATAGGAGAATGATCAATCCTAGAACATAAACAGAACTTCATTTTACCTTTAGTATTGTTCACATAAATTAAGATCAGATCCCCCCCCACCCCCCCACCCCCCTTTCTGTGTTTCTGAACAATAAACAAACAGTAAGTATCATTGTCTAAAGTCTGAGTAAAATGGTCAGATACTAACATTATATCAAAAGTCATTACATTAAATGAAATGCTGCTGTTCATTTATGAATTAATCAATGTATTGCTAAAATGGCAAACTAATTCTAAATGTGGTCAGTATATTATTTATCTTTGTTAATATTTTTAATCTACAGTTGTTAGAAACAACCTCTCACGTCACCACAATATTGTATGAGTAGCCATGCTCGAATGGTGTAGCGAGTTGTTTACAAACAGAAAATCAATCATAGCCTTCTCCCTAACGTTACTGTCGCAGAAACGTTCACGTCGTTTAATCTATAACAACTTAAAAATGTTGAACAATGATTGCAGTGATGAAAAGACCCTAATTTTTGCAGTATGTTTGAGGTAACTTTAAAACGGTTTACACGTAAGAAAGATGCATACAGTACAAAACAATGTCACATGATTCTGTTGATTCTTATGAAACTAGTATGATAGTTTAGTTGAAGAATTGAACTAGTTGTAGAAGAGAGTTGTTTTGTTACTGTCCTAGCAATTTGGCGCCAGACACCATAAAGATTCAACAACACGCACGGCACGACGTCCTTAGTTTCGCCCACGGATATCAAGCCCAAACGATGTCACTGTAATTTCAGTGAATAGTTGAATATAAGATCGGTCCGTCAAACTTACTCAGTATGTGCTGTCAAAGGCCGAAACTTCAACACCGACTGCCGCACGAGAACATTGATACACTACAGTCACTGCTGAACCAAAGTTTCTGCCGGCGGCGGGCAGCTTCCGCGCCTCAGCCAATCAGATTTCTGATAACTGATGAGAACTGCGACGTCTACCGGCTCGGAGCGCTGACAACAAGTCTGATGTTTGGCCTAGCGGTTGGTAGCTAAATCCTCTTTTTATACGCGACTGTGGGTTCAATTTTGTTTAAAGAATACATTTAGTAGTTGTTTTTGCGATACATTACCGATGTAGACACAGACACATCAAACTATTAAAAAAGATATAGCCTATAATTCACGGTTTCAAACTTCATTGAAAGCACAAATCTCATAGGCTACAGGTGGGTCTTACACTGCAATGTATGCTTCAGTATTTGGTGGTTGGTTGTTGACTCACTAAATTTGAGTGTTTTGAAGTTTTACAGACACATTTATTATAGTGCTAATCGTATTTATTGATTGTTTTTGACATACAAAAGAGATACAAAATTGCTTTCAAAAAGTTTCAGAAACTCTTTCTCACCTCATAGGCCTACTCCAACACTCAAACCTCAACTTATCCTCTGTGTAATTTGTTGAGAGATGTTCGGATGGTCCAACAATTCATGAACACAGAAGAGCATTTGTGGACCATTTTATTTCAAGGTACATGTAAACAAGTCTCTGCATATCATAATTATTCATAATAATCAATAAAAAAGAGAAATGCTGCAGGGACACATGCAATGTGAAAAATAAATATAGTCATCTAAATGTGAGGCAGTCAGTTTAATATTCGTGTTCTCAGCAGAAACATGAGAAAAACTGCACTGAGGAGAATGCAGAGAGTGCACACAGTGGGGACGACGATCTCTGTGACCATCTCCATGTGGCTGATCAGTGGATCTGGAAAAACACACACAGGTAAGTCATAAATATGCAGAATGCACTGGCCAGAGAACATGTGAAACATGCCAACCTCCAAAAATATTTCGGCCCTGTACCTAAACTTCATCATGCACAGGCCAAACCTTTGGCATATCTGCATGTTCCTTATTTTCCTTGGATTTTCTTCTAGCTGGAAGGGCAAACAAAAGAAAATTCCTGTTAGAAAGTTAATTTAATAAAAAATATATATATTAATTTATAATTTTTTTTCTCTGAATAATGTGCTTACAAATAGAAAATGTAATTTGAGACAGAATTTTCTTTTATTTGCCCCAGCTAGATCACTGCCGGTCGTGCTGCCCAGTGGGGAGTGTAGTCAGCAACAGTTACACTAACCTGCTGCAAGGAGCTGGTTACTTGAGGTGCATGTTTCCAGAGCCTTTCTTTTCCAGCTTTCAATCTGTGGGAAACATGATCCAACTTAAAAACTGAGACTTAATATAAATTCTATCACACAGATTGCACTGACATTGATAAACTAACAATAAATTAGCATTATATTACACGGTATTGCTAAAGTCGATTTCCGATGACGTCATACCTCTCTCTGATTTGGGAAACCATTCGAGCTGATGATGCGCTTGTAGAACTGAACTGATGCTTTTGGGTAGCGGGGTTTATTTTTGCTCCCAAAATCCACATAGTACAGGCCAAATCTTTCAGAGTAGCCCTCATCCCACTCAAACTTGTCAAGCAGCGACCAAGCTGTGTAGCCTTTCACATTAACTCCATCTTTAACCGCTGAATGAAATAGAAGTAAAAAACAAAAAGGTTCCTTTCACTGATTGAATTGGTTTTATTTATCAGTGTATGAAGAGAAAATTATTTGAAGCTCTAGAAACATTTGAATGCATTTTGAATTGTTAGAGACCTAAAGCAGTGACATGGTCAATCAGTAATCAAGCTTCGATAAATTTTAGATTTGCATGTTCTGAATGGGTCATTTTATTAAATCTAGTTTAAGACAATCGTTCTCACCCTTTTTGACTTGAAGGTCCCCCCCTTTTACAATATTCACAAGCCCCATTAATGGTTAAGAGATTTCTCTCTGGTATTTCTTCTTTAATTATGACAATGCTGCTTGTTTTAAAGCTCTTTTATTAGCAAAAACTGGGAGCATTGATATATTAAATTAACATAATGAATTTAGTAATTCCAAGGATTCAACGAATTTGGTAATTTTTTAAATATATATACAAATTGTTTTATATTTTAGTTTGAATTATTTGTTAATATAATTACATTTGTGTGTGTGTGTGTGTGTGTGTGTGTATATATATATATATATATATATATATATATATATATATATATATTAGTTATATGTATGGGATTATTTTGGCTTTATCTTGATAGAACAGTAGATAACAATGTGAGGGGAGAGACTAAGTAAATAATTTTTAATACCAAGTCATTGATTCTGACCTTTCAACATTTCATTTATGTAATCCCTGAAGTAGTGCATTCTCCAGTCATCACACAGTTCTGTGCACATCATCTTCTCTGATACTCCATTTCCTGTCACGTAAATCATGGGGTCTCCATACCGTGTCTAAGTATACAAAAAGATATATGAGCCACCAATGTGTTAATGTGGCTCGCTGGCAATGTGTGTAAAACTATGGCTACCGTCTGGAAGTAGTTGTTGCAAAGATGTTTACAGAGATGTGTAAATGTACCTTTACAAAGCTGAGCAGACGGCTGAAGCCCCACGGCACAGCATAGAGCCACTCTGATCCAGGGTCAGGCCACTGTGGGTCCACCAGCTCAGCCAGGTCACGATCAGTGAAGTAGCTGTTTCCACGGTTGGAGGCAAAGTTCTTTTGTGTGATGTAGCGTGTGGTGAAGTGGCTGATGCCAAGGAAGTCACAAGTGCCTCTGATGAAACTTTTCTCGTTAGGGCTGAAAGTTGGCAGGCGAGAGCTACTCAGGCCTTGCTGGGCACTCTTTCTACCTGCAGAAATAAAACAGAAAATACTTCTGAAATACGTATGTATGTAAATTATCACTAGCCCCTTTGTGGTTTGTCACTTACCTATGAAGTCTTTCATTATTTGAGGATAGTCTCCATTAAAGAGTGGCGTGGCAAACCATCCCAAGTAGAACTGAACATATCTTTCAGCGGCTTCTATATCTCTCTGATTGGTGACATCCACTGGTTCTCCCCAGTCGGCTGACAGGGAGATGCCCACCATACCTGAAATGGCAGAAACACTTATCCTAGTGTGGACCTTTGCCTTGATAGGACAAGCTGAATTCAGAATCTGAAATGTGTCTACCTTTCTGCTTGTTTCGCCACTGGGCGTCGTATGTGTGCCAGACCTTAGCATGAGCCTGTCAGTGCAGTAAATGGTAAAAGTGAGCTTTAGTTCACTTCATTTGAATTTGTATCAAAAGAACAATGGTTTTAATAGTTGATAAGTCTTTTTGGAATAGCTTGATATCCCTACATGCACACTTACATGATCATTTGTGTTTTATTATTTATATTTAGCATTTTTGTCTCTGCTATCCATATGCATTTTCTGGTTTAAGAGTATCCACCTTATTTTGCAGTTAAGTAAGCCACTATAGGTAGAAAACTAGAAGAATAACAAAGCGCAGTAAACGGTAAAACTATTTGTGCTACAAAATGCTGTTTAAGATTATGATAACCAAATTGCAACATCAAGCAGTATAATAGCTGCATAATATTTGTACAGCTAAAATGACTAGAATCGACACCGAAGTTACAAATAGCTGCACTTTTATGTTACAATAAGGTGGATACTACAGCAAAGTGGACTGCATTGATAACTTGTCGTCTGAATTATGTTGCTCATTTGTTGGGGTTATTAGACTACAGTTGACTGCGGTGGATTTTGATCACCTTAATGATGTTGTGGGCAGCGTTATAGGCACCAGTACCCCTCATCTTCAGACCAGGAGCATGTTCTCCAGTCTCATAACCCTCTACTGCAACAGACTAGAAACATGGGAGGAATCTTTACTGCCAGTGTAAGAAGGGAATTTGAGCCAGATAATGAACTGTTTTTTCTCATATAAGTCAAAGTGTCCCTGACAGGAATTGTTGCTAGCTGTTGCTAGCTTTTATTTTATTTTAAAAAGCAGTACAATACAATTGTTTATTTTTAGAGAAAGGCCAAGTTACTTGAAATTTGCATGACAAATGAATTATGATAATTATATTTTAAATGAGTTGGAATTATAATGGAATGATTATAATACTATAATAAAAATGATCATTTTCTTACCCAAGGATTGTTGAAGGTGATCCAGTATTTGACTCGATTGCCAAACCTCTCAAAGCACAGGTTGGCAAAATCGTTGAAGAAGTTGATCATACTTTCATTTTGCCATCCTCCATATTTCTCCTCTAGAACCTGGACAGGTATATTGAAAATTAAATCAAATTGAAGTATACTGATATATACTCTTTAGATGGGTACTCTCTGATATTCTAATTGTAAATATATTTCAGAGTCATTCCCTGTGCTGTGTCCGAATATTACATGTACTATGAGCTGTAGGGGGATAACGAGTATTAGGGAGACGAATATAAATTCACAGTATTATTCATAAAACGGTACAGGAAAAAGTACCCAGATGACTTGCTATATCTGGCATGATTCTAAAGTGTACATCACATGGACACTTTACTATCCCATAAAGCCACGGGAGAGGATTTGTGAATGGCAGAGAAGTGACGCTGGTAGGTCACGTGACAGTGACAACATGGCAGATGTACAGTAGGACATCCAAAGTTTCATTTATACTACCCATATTCATACTAGAAGATACTTTTTAATAATTGTAAAGTACGTTTCAAACTAAATGTAGTACCTGCTAGTCAGTCTGCGATTATTGTCTTCCTCAGTGAGGATTTTGTTTTACCTGAGGTAAGTCCCAGTGGTAGAGGGTCACAATCGGCGTGATTCTGTTCTCCAGAAGCATATTAATCATGTTATCATAGTGCTCTATCCCTTTTTCATTGATGTAGTCAGCTAAAAGTCAATCAGAAAAAAATGTTTAGTTATAATTCTAGGAAAATATTACATTCTTCATTATAGCATTCATTTGAATTACTTTTAATGCCACTGGGCAGGATCCTTGGCCAGGAGATGGAGAAGAGATAGTGGTTCAGCTTCATGTCTTTCATCAGTGAGATATCATCCTAAAACATACATTAAACAACTATTAGAGCCAAAGTGTCTACATACTGTAGACACATACGTCATTGTGCATTTCTGATAAAGTTAATCATAGCACCTTGATTTTATAATAGCCATCACAGGATGAGTCACCGGTGTCATTTCGGTCTATTTTCCCTCTCTTGTGGGAGAACACATCCCAGATGCTCTTTCCTTTTCCATCTTTATCCCATGCTCCCTCTGTTTGGTATGCTGAACTGCCAGCACCCCAAGAGAATCCTGAAAATGTATATGCACACTTTACTATTTATATAGAAAATGATATATTGTATATTAGGGCTGTCAATTTAATGTGTATATTTAATTAATTAGCTATGGAGAAAGTCATTAAAATTATTTAATGCACCCACCCCAGACCTACGCATGACATTTTACATTTATTTCATAGTTTATTGATTGGTGATTGGACAACTCACTGTGTGATGGAGCCTAGAATGCAGTTAGAAAGCCCATAAGATGCGTTTTTTTTGTCTCATAATTATTTCATATGGCTGTAGTAACACACGCAACATCACACAAGTGCTCTTTAAAAAGTAAGTAGGTGGATAATATTGTGTTATTTGAGACACGATATTGTCAGTTTTTGCTACATTTTTCCAATGAAAATATTACCAGAACTGTGCTGTACGTCTCCGAGCAACACACAGCGGTGTTTTATTTCTAAAGCATCCACATTTTGAGCAAATCTTTCCAATAATAACCAACTGCAGAACCGCAGAGCCATACGTCACACTAGCATGAGGACATCAGCAACAGGCCGTCTCATATGCTCCATTCATAAAGAGAGACATTTACTATAGCCGTTTGAACGAATCGGATGAATGAAGGACTCATTTAGACATTTACCGCTACTTACTGACAGTTTTAGTTTCTTATTTAGAGGATCATTTTATTTTAAAAATGTATATATATTTTGGGGATAGTTTACACAAAAATGAAAATTCTGTTTATTTCCATTTACCCTTGATGTTTTTCTCATTTAACACAATAATGACTTTAAATAATCTTTTGGGGGTAATTTCTCTGCCGAAATTGATGTGTGGTTAAATTGCGATTAATTAATTTGCACATCATGTAGTTAATTAATTAATAATTATATATATATATATATATATATATATATATATATATATATTAGGGCTGTCAAAACGATTAATCGCGATTAATCGCATCCAAAATAAAAGTTTGTGTTTACATAATATATGTGGGTGCACTGTGTATAATTATTTTGTATATATATAAAAACACACATGCATGTATATTTAAGAAAAAAAAATATTTATATATAAAATATTTATATTTATATATAATATAAATTATATATAAATCTATAAACAGAATATACATGAAAATATTTCTTAAATATATACAAGCATGTTTGTGTGTTTATATATCTAAAATAATTATACACAGTGCCCCCACATATATTATGTAAACACAAACTTTTATTTTAGATGCGATTAATCGCGATTAATCGTTTTGACAGCCCTAATATATATATATATATATATATATATATATATATATATGTTGTTGTTGTTGTTGTTGTATGTTTGTATATGCAATATGCATTAATTTATATAGAATCCTGAAAATTTTAATTTTATCTAAAACATTTTTTATGAATTTGTTTTTTAATTGTATTTTTTATTTTAAAAAAGAATTATAGTTTACAATCTTATTTACCTACTGTAATCACTTTATTTTTACTGTGCTGCAAACAATATAAATAAAACAAATTTCAACCAGATGCATACTTAAATGTATTTTAATATTTGAGCTTAAAGAGAACACGTGAGAACACATGCTTTTATGAGTGATGCTTTACCTGAAGGAAATGTTCCATACTGAAATGATCCCTTTTCGTTCTTGGTCCAGTCAAAGTCCTCGCTGGAAAAAATGCAGGGTACCAGTAGCAGAATGTGGCATATCCTCAGCACACTGTGATGTGGCATCCTCTTATTCTCATAGGAGTTTGTTTTTTACCAGTAACAACTGGACATATAAAACAGACTCATTTTACTTACAGGCACATCTTGGAAAATGATTTATTCTTAAATAAGTATATATGGAGAAACTTCACATCAGTTATCCTAATTTCTAAAATAAGAAAACATACTCACTGTGTGGTCAGTTCAGAAGCAGAGGCATATCAATGATGCATCCCAAACTAAAAAGCTGTCACAATCCACGTGCAGTCGCCTAAGATGTCAGAAAAAATTCCAAACCCAGATCAGATCGGATGAATTAACTCTCATTTCAGCCAGCTATAATACAAACTGACACAAAAGGCTATCATAGACAAAAAATAAGTCAGTTTGTCAAGAGCTGCCAATATGAAAGACATCTCAAAAGTATTTATACTGAAAAGAGGAGATGTGAGTGTCTATCTGAAGGAGAGAGGATGAGAAGATGATTAAAACACTCCCTTCTCTTCACAGGAACCAGCAGCTTTGCCCTGTCTCGTGTCTCTCTACGTCTCCCTCCTCTCACCCTCTCCCTCAATCTAGATTCACACTCAAGCACATATACACGTATACCTGCTCCAGGCCTCACATTTGTCCTGACTGGAATCCACTCCAAAGTGCCAGAAGGTTACCTAAGCTTCTGAACTTCATTCACCCTCACAAAGCTGCCCAGTGTCTGTGCGCACGCACGCACAAAACAGTAGCGAAGCATCTAGTGGATCCAAGCTCCATTCAGGTCCATTCAAATACCCACTATTCAAATTCAATGGGCTGAGAGGGGAAAAGTGCTGCTCCTAACATGTTTTATAGAAATGAACATTTGTCTCTGTAAGCAAGTTGATGTTGGTGTGGGTGATACATTTGCATTTTGGCCCCCAAAGGAGAAATGTTTATGCTATGAAAAAAAGGTTGACTTTAATCAGCAGCATTTCAGAATCAAATTCTGAACCAAAGGACTATATAAAAAAAAAGCAATGTCGGATCATTTTCTATCAAGTAAATGAGCACTATATATTAGTAATAATGTATAATGTTCTTTTATAATGTGAAATATAATATACAAATTATTTATATTACTTAAATACGAATCCAATTCCGACTGGAAAATCAATATAGACCAATATTATATAAAATTGTGATTGGTTGCCACGATGTGGCTGTAATTGTGCCATTGCTTTATGCATCAAAACAATTTTCTACACTAAAATATTTGTTACAACATCTGACAAAGATTATCGGAGTACATTTTACATGAAAATACGATTTCAGGCTTTCTACTTCAAAATACCATTGTTTTTGTAAATTATTAGTAATTTCTCAGTGAAAATAGTTTTCTTTTTTCAGCATATAGCTACTCTAGTTTAAACACGAATAGTTCCAACATGCACAATGCATTGTAAATGAACTGTGAAAAGAATTCTGAAATGTTTTAGAAAGTTTTGATTTATCTGACCATAATTTGTTCAATGTTGGTTTATCATGTGAACATGCGTGCTGTCTTGCATGGGCTACTGATTTGTATGTCTAAGCTTTTGTACTGTATGTGTGTGCATTTGAGTTTCTGTATGCACATATAGCTGAAGGCTTGGACAAAACATAGCAAACTGTATGTGTTTAGCATATCAATACACAGACCGACTACAGAGAGAGCAGCAGAAAGAGTATGAGCATTCTAGCACTCCCTGTTTCTATCTACCTGCTGTATTTAAGGACCATCTTAGTGGCCACCATGAGCTGACATGAACATCTTCACTAAGGTCCCCGGACTAGCCCAACAAACCAGGTATGTTTGCGGTGCATTTGGAAACAAGTACAACACCACATTTTGTGGACTGAGTTACAGTCAGATCTGCACCCCTCAAGAGGGCTGTATTAATCATTGCACGAAAAGGCATATAAAAGTCAGACCAACATCCGACCGTGACTCATTGCAGTTTTGTTGAAGGGAATACATATGTAGTTCAGATCACATCCATATGGTTAGGAAAGCCCTGAAACAACATACTGTTATGCTCTAATTGGCAAACTGATTTGCTTCACGCATACATTGTCATGGAAGAAATCAAATGTAACTTTAATTTAAATGTTGACAGTTCAAAAAGCTTCTAATATGGCATATTTTTAATGATTGTTGTTGTATATGTGTTCTCTGTTGGAAAAAATGCTAAGAGTATTGGTCTTTTTTCCCTAGCAAGCTGGGGTCTGTGCTCCAACGTGCCTTCTACGGGTCCAGTGGGAGGGTAAGTTTGCTTTACTGCACTGAGTTTGGTGTTGATGGATAATATATGAGTCTTGCTCTTTTTATCGCTTCTCATACAGATTAATTTCGTAGGAAAATTACCTGAAAAAGTAGCTAGTTTCATATATGCACCAAAATTTCTTTTAAATGCTATTGTGATTTTTAAATACTTAAAATGAATTTGTATATTCAATTGGGGTTTTTTTTAACATTAGTTGTGTTTTTCAGGTGACCCTTTTCGAGCAGAGGAACTTTGCAGGTCGGCGACTGGACCTGACCTCTGACTGTCAGAAATTGAGCGATAAGAACTTTCCCGACAGATGCAACTCTGTCCAGGTGGAGAGTGGAGCGTGAGTACATGGCAGTTTTATATCACAAGACCTAGCTTGACCTTTATTAAATCTAACATTAACGATTACTTCACATTTTGGTTCAGTCGATATTTTGAAAACATTCTAAGCTAAATTAAATCATTTTTCTCCTTGTAATGACATTTTGCTAATTCAAGCCAACGCAGCTATTTTTGGATTTTAACTGTGGCATGTGTTCATATGTAGATGGGTAGGATACGAACATGAGAACTTCCGAGGGCGTCAGTACCTGTGGGACATGTCTGAACGGGGGGAGTACAATTGCACTGATAAGTGGTGTGCTCAGGGTGACCACATCTCCTCTGTTCGTGCTGTGAAACAGGTGAGACACGTTTTATTCAATAGTACAAAAATAGTAAAAAAAAAAAAAAAAAACCCAACAACAACAATATTCTCACAATATACCAAAGTATCGATTGTTATCATTTTCACTGAATGTAAAAATGGAGTTTTCATTTTGTTTGTGTGTGTTTGCTGGGCTAGGACAACAACACTGCCCGTGCACAGCTGTTTGAGAGGGCAGGTTTCTCAGGCAAGAAGACAGAGCTCCACGATGACATCCCCAACCTGATGAGCCGTCACAGCCTTAACAGGGTGTCCTCCATCAGAGTAATGGGCGGAACGTGAGTACAAGTTCACTGATGTTAAAGTACTGAGATATTTATTCTGTTCTGTATATATTCAGTGTTGTGTGCATTTTTTTACATGTATATTTAAATATATATAGCCTAAGAGAAGAGAATTGAGCACTGTTTGACTGTTGTAAAAATTGAGAGGGATAGGCGTCGATAAGCCTTGAGCTTCAGCCTATACCCTTTGGTTTAATCAAAAGTTATGTATAATGAGTTGAATATTTTTTATTGTATATATGTTAATGATAAACCAAATAAAAAAAAATGAAATGAAATATTTCCAATATCTCTTTCCTGACCACAGCTGGGTGGCGTACCAGGAGCCGAACTACAGAGGAGCCCATTACGTCCTAGAAAAGAAGGACTACAACAACTTCTCTGATTGGGGTGCTCAAAACAGCACCGTTGGCTCAATTCGCCGCGTCCGCTTCAGCTAAGCAAAATCCCCTGGAAAAACACCCACACCCGTCAGCTCTTTATACAAAAATATGCCAGCTCCAAGTGAAACAAACCCTACAGAAGACCTATTTTAGTAATAAACTGATGAAAAAGACAAATATTGTTGTTTGTGCTTCCATTATCTATCGATAATTACGTAATTCACCTGGTATGATAAAGATGAAAAGTTTCACCCGCTCACGAGCTTTTTGGATGCAAGAATGAGTGTTGTGTCGCCCTCTGCTGGTGAAGAACATCATGCGCATTTGAGTTTCTGCAATATCAGCCTGTCTGTTACACAGTTACCTGGCATGTCAGAGCCACCACCATCTTCAGATAGCATGTCCAGGATTGTTCCCAGTGTGCTCTGTTTTGTCCTACTGCCCTGATGGGACGCATCATTAGACGTGGGATGCTAATTGGAACAGTGAGCTCACGACTTTGCCCTCTCTTCTATGATCCGAATCCTTTAAAGAGCAGCTGTGAAGCTCATCTGTGTATATTTGAGCATACGTTAAGGAATTCACACGGGCTTTAGCTCTGCGTTGGACTGACAGACACATGCTGCCGTGCTCTCTAAAGGCCGGTGAGGTATTTCTGTGGGTCGTGGGAATAGCAGTTGCCGTGGGCCGGTTGTGCCGATGACATTGTGCTGCTACATATCTCTCACGGTCTCCACAGCAGTATGGAGGTACCCACCAGTGCCTCCTTTACACGCAGAAACAGCGGAGGGGTAAAAACAATGCAAATTGCTTTAGGATTATGTCTCAGAGAGAAGGATGTACAGGGAATGAGAGAGAGGCGAGAGTGAAAAGAGGTTATTTGATTATAAACAAATGTTTAGCACAACCATTATGTTATAATGTTTTGGCTCTTTATTTACAATATAAAACTAGCTATTGTCTCCTTTTGAGCGGATGTTAATGTTATCACTGCTGTTGCTGCAGATACTGTTGCTCTTATAGTAGTATGACTGAATGATAAATGATATCCAAAAAGCCAATAATTCGAGTTAGGCAGGAGTCTTGGATAATATAATATAATATAATAAGTATTAAGTATATAATATGAATGAAGTGAATAGTGAATATTTAAACAATTCATAAAACAATCTGATGTTTCACAGAGAATCTGCTGATTTGAAACATAATGCCAAACAAAACAAACACTGTTCAAATGTTAGGAGTTAAAATATTTCTATTTCAAATAAATGAAGTTCGTTTAAACTTTTTGTTTATCCACAAAACATGTATAAAACATATGTACACTGTAAAAAAAAATATTGTTGGTTTAAAAAAAAGTAACCTGGTTGCCTTAAAATTTTAAGTTGATTGAACTGGAAAAAGTGCGTTAATACAATGAAGGAGATTGATTTAATCATCAGAAACTCAAAATAATAAGTTAGCTGAACTAAATAAATTATTTAAGTTGATTTGACAAAAGAAATAATGTTGTGATCTAACATATCATATTGTGATATCTTGAAAACATTTTTTTTTACAGTGTATAATTTTAAATTGTAATATTTCACAATATTACTTTCCAGTGTATTTTTGGTCAAATAAGCACAGCCTTGGTAAGCAAGAGACTTCTTTAAAAATATTACAGACCCCAATCTTTTACAGAAGTGTATGTGAAAGCAATATAAAATTATAGGCAAAGACAGCTGTTTTGCTCTTATGTTTCGTATGTATGGCCCTTAATTTGAAACAGAAAAAAACTAATGCATGTATATATATATATATATATATATATATATATATATACATATATATTAGGGCTGTCAAACGATTAATCGCGATTAATCGCATTCAAAATAAAAGTTTGTGTTTACGTAATATATGTGGGCGTAGTGTGTATAATTATTTTGTATATATAAATACACACACAAGCATGTATATATTTAAGAAAAATCTGAAAGTATATATATATTTATACATAATTAATATTATGTATAAATATAAATATTTGATTTATTAAGAACACATTTTTCTTAAATATATACATGCATGTGTGTGTATTTATACAAAATAATTATACACACTACACCCACATATATTATGTAAACACAAACTTTTATTTTGGAATGCGATTAATCCGTTGACAGCCCTAATATATATATATATATATATATATATATATATATATATATATATATATATATATATATATGGACTTCCTGCCCTGACCGCCAAAAAAAATGTAATATATATATATATATATATATATATATATATATATGTGTGTGTATGTATGTGTGTGTGTGTGTTGTTTTTTTTTTTTTTGCCTGTCAGGGCAGGAAGTCCATCACAAAACTCCCTCTGTACCACACACACAAACAAACAGTCAAAGTCTGACCTTGGAGGTGGTAAGCCTACTGAATGGGAAGGATCCTATGTTACTTTCCAGTAAGCCAGTTGGTCTCAGCTGAAATGGTAAACTAATTGACCGCCCGTATACAACATCCCTCTTGCTTCAATCCCACACACACAAACACATCCACAAAAAAAATGTAGGCAGGCCCTTTACATCCACACAGCAAACCATCAGTCAAGTTTTAACAATTCTACTTTGTCTCCGAGTGTGTTTATGCATGTAAGTTTGCACTTACAAACATACCACACACTGTAAAAGCTGTTTGACCTTTATTTGTTCTTTTTCTCTGTGCGTCAAATTTTACTGTGATACCATAAGCCAAACGTCATAGATTACCAGTCCTCATGTTACATAATTACAGTACTGGGTGACAGAGTCTCAAACAAGCACACACCTCACAGTACAGCACACCTTAATGGCAGTTATTATCTCTGTCTGGTTTGGTTTCGTTCACACAGTGTGTTTAAACGCTTGGGAACTTCCTTGTGAAACGGCTTCTATCCTAGTGTGATTCCCATCTTCATCAGAATGTTGTAAAAACTGACATTCAGTCCCACTCTCTCAAGCGAGGCAGTAACAGACATGAATGTCACATTGTTTTTGTCAATCCAATCTTGGAAACTCCACCTACTTGATTTTGGCCCAAGAGAGAAAGCTTATACGAGAATTGGACATAATTTTTTTTTTAAATCTGTTTCCCATCTTCTGTACCAGATATTTTTGTAAATACTTTTTTTTTTTTTGGTAAGCACTACATAATTGAAGAGAATGCAATGTTGCATGTACTCTAATATATTCTGTCTGCTTTGACTCATCTGCCATGTATAGATATCACTTTGTCAATGTTCAATGTTCTTTCTTGCGCTCTCAGGCTTTTTGCTCGGTCTATGTTGCGGAAAGATGATCTCACCAGGAAATACCCTGCAAGGCTTAAACGCAAACTCTTTCATGTCTGACAAGCTATTTCAGTATGATTATCAGGGAAATCTTGATGGTACATGCCACTTGGCAGTGTGGCGTCTTGTTTCAACTTGTTGTTTGACTTTTAGTCAACAAAGATGAGTAATGCCTGGGGAGACTGCATGCTCAATGCTAATGGCATATCTAAGGAATTTCTGCATTATCTGATAACAATATCTGATAGGAGGCGCCAAAAGAGGTTTTACTGGGGGACTTTTGCCATAATGCAACTAAAATGTTCTAGATCACTTTGATGTGAAATCAGTGAACGCATTCTAGTCTTACATTCAGCAGGATGGGGCTGTACTCGACGGTTGGATCAATTACAAGAACTAGTTTTACTCAGCAAGTTATCATTATTTTCATGCACTTAATAATTTCAATATTATTCTTTCATTGTTTAAAAGTAGAAAACCTCACAGTCATAAAAATCAGATCAGCTTCAGATGCTGTTACTCTTCTGCATGTAAATATTGCTGTGAGATCTCAACATCAGTACTGCGTTCTTTGCAGTGGTTGTTTGAATTCTCAGTAGACTCATGAACTCATGTTTTGGTGGACACGGGAATGGCCAGGGGCTTTGACCACAGTCAATAACAAAGAGCCCTGGAATCTTTTGTCTTTTGTCCCAGGCCCTGGTATGAACTCAAAGCTTGGACAGGCCACCACTGTGGCCACCTGTGAACCACAATTATCACCAATGCTCGCACACATGCACACTGGACCAATTAAGCATCCCGTGCACCCACCTCCATTCAGCCAGCACTAACAGCTTTGCAGTGATGCCAGGACTGACTCCCTCACTTCCCTCTCACTCATCAATAATGACTCTTTGAGCAATGTGTGTGTGAGAATGAGCTGAAAGGTATTTAAAGGGTTGCCAAGTAATTACCTAAACAACACATTTCCTGCTATACAGATTTAACATTGACAGTACTTCAAAATCGTGTCAAGATTTATTAGAGACTTTCAGGAACACTAGATTCTGAGTGGTCAATCGCAGCACTCAATGGTCAGGTATTTTAGAAAGTGATACATTTCAGCAGTTAAATCTCACATAAAGTTGTGTTTTCATGTTATTACATTTCTAGCACTCTACTTTATGTTGTATATCCTGGCATTAAATTGCAAAAAATGAAAAATAGTAAACACAGCTGGTATGGTACACTCTTTATAGAACCCTTCAAGCTAAAAATGCCCTCTATAAGAAGAAATATCGGTAACACTTTAGACTACTGAAAAAGTTTGTTTTTTTTCTCAGTCTTTTTCTTGGTTGCTTTTATAAACAGGCAAACATTTATTAACAGTGCCTTTTAAAAAGAGATATTATAGGCTAGTACAAATCGAATTACCATGTAGTCACACCTATGTAGAATATTCACCTAGTCATAATCACCTATGTAGAATATTCTACACTTTCACTTGTTCCCATGTTCTAGTAGTGGTGACTCTGACATTACAATGAACAAAGTTATTAATTATTTTGAAATTATTAAAATGTGATAAAGTGATAAAAACATCTAATATACACTACAAACTTAATTTGTCAGCTAATTTTTGCCAGCCCTCTCTCTTGGATATTATTGGATGTCGATTTGATCTCGGATGTTTTAAAGCAACATACGGGCCCTAGAGCAGTAGCAGTCAAATTTACTTAAAATGTGTTAGTACAAACTGTTATGACGATTTTTAAACCATATAATTTTTTTTTTCCAGTTTATTTACAAAAATATTTACCTGCAATCCAGTAGGGGGAGCACCCCTTCGCATGCGCGTTGTGTTTACTCAAGACTGGAAGTTGTAATTTTATTTAGTAAATATAGAGGTAAAATATGATTTTGCACAAACAAAGCACTTGCGTTGCTTCATAAAATTCAGTTTTCATATCCACACCTATCACCATTATGAAAGGCTACTCATTGTATCACCGATGCATATAATGAGCTGCTTAACATTTAATTTGCTTGAAAATGTTTCAAAGCGAATGAGACATCACATCAAAGATTGTGAGTGGGATTTGCAGTCTGTCAGGGTAGTGTCTGAGCTTTAACCCCACCTCGGCATATAAGGCCAATGTCTGTTTCCAATTAAGAGTGAAGGCTGGAAAACAGCCTTTTAAAAGGGCCTGATCATGTTTGGATGTTTACATTTCAGTCCTTCCCTTCAGTGTGGAGGCTGCTTGGAGGCTGGGCCGAAGAAACAGCCAAAAAACAGCAAGGACTTTTTAAAGTCTCAGTACTCAGTTACCAGAGTCCTGCGCCACCCACTGAGCTCCTGATCCTATCGAACACAAACAGGCCAAAGTGGTTTACTCAATAACACTAGCATGCCATAGCCGCCTGGCTGCAGAGATATGCACAACCGGGTTGTTTTCAACCCTCTGTACTTATTTCATACTTGCATAATTGCAAAAGCAAAGTTGTTGTTTTGGCATTAGTTGCATTGGCACTTAATATTTTTCTAATGCACAGTTAAAACCCCAAGATAATAAACAGAATATGCATTTATGCCTGCATGATATCTATTGAATTAATTAAATGTGTTTTTCGATTATTAGTTATGAATTAATTTTAAAACTAACATTTCTAGCAGCCTGCTTCATTTTCCTATTTAAAATATATCAATAACGTATAGCCTTCCTTCTGGAAAGAGTGCTTTGGGCGGTTTTGGGAATCATGTGTTGCCTTCTGGAAAGAGAGCTCTGGACAATCTCTGGCCTGCTCCAAAAGTGCTTATACTGACCCCATTATGGGCGTATAAACGTGGATGCTTAAATTAGAGCTGGTCTGCATTCAAATGTCATTGCCAATCCTAGCTATGGACTGTGAGAGGGACCATGAAGCTGTAATCTAGAGTAATCTTTGTGTGTGTGTGTGTGTGTGTCTGTGTGTGTGGTGTTCCAGCCTCAGGCCTAGGGAGTAAAACCGGGTGCAGTTCATCTCAGGCACTTGGAGTGACTTAACTTGGCAGTGCCATTATCTTATGAAACATTTTGTGTTTCATAACTTTATAAAAAATGAAAACATTGTAGTGAATCATAGAGAAATTTATTGTACAAACATATGTAGGATGCTTATATAGAAGCATATGCATGTTAGAGAAGAGACGAAGAGAGGGAAATATACTGTGAAACATAGTTCATGCATCATTCTTCACAATTGAAGTCAGTATATTTTGCCCTGGATGTGTGAAGCTCCAAACCATGCACTGTAGACATCTGTATCACTGTATCATAATAGAACGGCCAATCTGGAGTCTTGACAAAAATTTCTTTTAGATATTATTCTGATTTTTAGATCGTATTTGGATTTCATACACTCACATAAAGGATTATTAGGAACAACCGTTAAAATTCTCATTAATGCAATTATCAGTCCTGTGGGTGAAAATGCCTTGTTGATGCTAGAGGTCAGAGGAGAATGGGCCGACTGATTCAAGAAGATAGATGTCACAGTCCTTCGTCTGCACCAGTCTGTCTTGTCATCAGCACTACACTTCCCAGGATCCTCTCGTCACCCTATCCCGTACTCACTCCCTCATCAGCCACCTGTTCCTCGTCTTGATCATCTGTTTCACCTGTTTTCACCCCATTATGTTTGATTCATCTGTGTATTTAGTTCCCTTCATTCAGTCTTTGTCGGTCGTTGTGTTTGTGTTACACAGTGTTTGAGAGTGATTCCCGTCTGTTCCTGTTCCGTTGGATGTTTAAGTAAAGTATTGAATTGGAGCTTTGCCTCTTCAGTCTCCTTCCTCTGCCTGCACTCTACACTCACCCCGTGACAATAGAAGAGCAACTTTGACTGAAATAACCACTCGTTACAACCGAGGTATGCAGCAAAGCATTTGTGAAGCCACAACACGCACAACCTTGAGGTGAATGGACTATCTCCACTAAAAATATGAAAAAAAAAAGGCTACAATTTGCAAGAGCTCACCAAAATCGGACAGTTGAAGACTGGAAAAATGTTACCTGGTCTGATAAGTCTAGATTTCTGTTGAGACATTCAGATGGTAGAGTCAAAATTTGGCGTAAACAGAACATGCCTTGTTACCACTGTGCAGCCTGGTGTTGGTGTAATGGTGTGGGGGATGTTTTCTTGACACACTATAGGCCGCTTGTGGCACTTTTCCATTACCAGTACCAGCTCGACTCGACTCGACTTGGCTTGCTTTTCATTCCGTTTTCCATTGCAGACAGTATCGCCAAAAATAGTACCCGGTCGTCATAGCGACGCCTTTTGTTCCTCGTTACCCCATCAAGCTTTCGCTGGATCCTTTCTTCGGCAACCAAACAAAGGTATGTATGCTTTGTATGTATGCTTTTTCTTATCTCACATGGACAATAATTATATGATAGGCTACTGCTCTATGTCACGGATGCAGGCAAAGGAAAATTATAATTAAAAAAAATGCTTGAAAGGTTTTGATTAGTTGTGTGAGAGCAGACTGGAAACTCTGAGTTTTGTCTTCCTTTTTAGCGAGGGACCATGAAATATAACTAATTGGCATCCCACCAATATTAATAACATTTGTTTTATTTGTTTGTTTGTTTGTTCATTCATAAATGAACAAAGTTATCTTTATTCAGAAAGCAGAAGAACGGTCTCTCTGTTGTTTTTAGTTGATTTGTGAGGTTTTAAATCCAGCAACTTGAAAAATAATTTGATTTTGTGTTATTTTTATGCATTCAAAGAACTGTAAATAATGAACATGCAGTTGTTACTTTAACCAGCTACTTCTGCCTGATTTGACCCTTAAACAGTATTGCATTGGTGTCAGACCAAGCCTATTCAGAAATATAAATCAGTATTTGACATGAATAAAAATAGTTCATTTAGATGTTATGAACATGAGATGCTTCTTTGTTAAATGTTGAACTTTTTGATGTTGCAACTTACACACTTTGCCTGTAAATTTCTCTTCTTTATTTCACACGTTTCTGCCTCAGATCCTCTCTCTCTGCTCAGAGCCAGGCAGGGACAGGAAATTGAGAGCCGACCTGGTAGTGGTCTGGCCTCCCAACCCTAAACTGCAGAACCGCTTGCCTTTGAAGTTGGGAGAAGAATCACATGCAATTACTTGCGATATAAACCACGTTCTCCAAAAACAGATCCCCTCTCTCTCCTTCGCTCACTGAGGGCTTATATTTTTCATGAGCTAGTGGGAGAGTTGTTGACTCGCCAAATGCTGGGAATTCAATATACAGTAATCAGGGAGAGAGATTTTGAAACAGTTGATGAATCGCACTATAATAACATCCCACCCATTCCCTCCAGAAACATGCAGAAAAAAAACACAAATACAAATTCGATGAATTCATTACCCACAATAGTTATTTCCTGTATGCATTCAGTACCTTTCTCTTTGTCTTTACTTTTAGGCTTTAGAAATATGAAACTGTCACACCTTTGTGCCCAACATTCTTGTCTCTCTGAGAATCAAGCTGTGTATAGAAAGTGTCTGGGACCTGTAAGTGAAAGAGTGGAGAACTAAACTTCCTTAGAAGAGAAAGAATGCAAAGAATTCCCCAGATGACCATAGTACACAATCAGAGAAGAGGAAGAATAAAGAAAAGTGAGTCTCTCTCTCTGAAAATAAACATAGCAATAAAAATCTTAAATCTTCTATTATTTACATCAGTATCTCTAGGCGTATAGTTGGTAGCTCTGTCCTGCTGGTGGCTCTTTCTTCGTGACAGGACCTCGCAGGTTTGAGCTTGCTGGGCTTTCTCCTAGCAGGAGTGGGAGTTTGTTTGTTCATATTCGATTTTTGATGGAAGTCTTTCTGGTAGGTTGTAAAAAGGGGATAGAAAGTGTCCTTAATGTTTTTATATTTGGAGCAGGATGTCAAAAAGTGTAGCTGTTTCCACTTGATTCTCTGTGCAGTGAGGGCACAGTCGCTCTTCCTTCGGCAGCCGGTCTGCCTGTGTGTGCCTGTCTTTATGGTCAGACTGTGTTCACTGAGTCTGTACATGCTCAGGACTTTCCTCAGTTTAGGGTCGCTCACTCTACTCAGGTCTCTTGGCAATTCATAGTTTCTGTTTAGGGTTCCAATTTACTCTGTTTGGCTGTTGCGTCTGTCCAATGTTTGAGGTATTTTTCTTTTTGTGTTTTAATTATTTGGTTTGGTCTGGCTCTATTGGGTGTTTGTCCCATTTAGTGAACTCTTGGTCTGTGAGTGGACCCCAGACTTCACACCCGTACAGCGCGATGGGCTCTATCTCTTTCTCTCTCTTTCCCTCTTTCCATCATTCCATGCCCACCCTTATAACGATGATATGCATAATGTTGTTTATATGCGTGTTTCTAAATAGTAACTTTGACATGATTGTGATGTGTGTCGCTCAAAGAACATTTAGCAGGACGGACCATTATTTAATGCTGAAAATCACTCCTTTGGCAAGTTCACAACCCCAAATCCACCTTCATTGATTTCTACAGATATTAAACTTTTTATTTCTTCATTATAAGTTCCACCACTAAGGGCGTCAAACCAAATAGGTTTATTTCAATCAAAGATTATATGTTCAGTATAATTTTGAGAAATGTCAGGGATTTAGCATTTTATCCTTGTTGGTTTTCCTTTGATAAATAAAATACTGTTTTGCACTGCAAATAAATACATTGAAAAAATCTAAAATACATTTTGGTACAAAAATAACAAAAACTACATTGTATTGTCTTCCGGTTCTGTTGTCGATCCGCGTTCACGAGTCCGCAGTGACGCTGATGACGTAAGCCGCTGCTGACGTGTTATCTGGTCTGTCCGTGTATTTGGGTTAAAATAAATATGGCTGGGCAAAAAAATGCAAGTCTTCCTCTGTGTCGAAATCCTTACACATGTTTGCGAGTTTACAGCGTGCGTCTCTCTCAGACTGCAAACGAAGCTTGGGTGCACCGATAACACGTCAGCAGCGTCACTGAACGCAGCTTGACGACAGAACCGGAAGAGAATACAGTGCTGAATAAAGTCATAGTTTTTGTTATTTTTGGACCAAAATGTATTTTCAATGCTTCAAAAAATTCTAACTAACCCACTGATGTCGCATGGACTACTTTGATGATGTTTTTATTTCCTTTCTTGACAAGGACAGTATACCGTACATACATTTTCAATGGAGGGACAGGAAACTCTCGGACTAAATCTAAATCTGTGTTACAAAGATGAACGGAGGTCTTACGGGCTTGGAACGACATGAGGGTGAGTCATTAATGACATAATTTTCATTTTTGGTTGAACTATCCCTTTAAAGCATTTTTCTAACGAAAAGAATTGAAATCAATTGTTTTTTAAAGGAAGTTTAGATAGTTTGACTGGAAAACATGACAAAAATATGATTAATAAAATGATCACTGTGATTTAAACTAAGGACAGTGTTGTTCTGTAAAGCATTCAGCATGTTGTGTGCTGTGATACAGTGCACAAAAAGAAAGCCACACGGGATCAGTTTACTCACAGATCAATGAATGTTCAGTCCAAAGACACTGCAGGATTTTAAGGGGTACTGGAATAGTAACTCAATTCCTCAAAATGCAGCCTCGAAAGTAATATTTGAGTAATTTAGCTAACATAATGAAGTTGATAGAGATCACTGAATAACATATAAATCACAGGAGGAACAAAATACAAAAAGAACTGAAAGAAAGCAGTGAAAGCAAAGTTATATTTCTTTTTCTTCTTTTGAGGAGCTCAGTTCTTCTTTTTTTCCTCCTCCTAAATCAGAGCCAAAAACACACGAAAACATGTGCATTCTTGGTAAACTTATACTTGACATTACTTGCAATGCAGAGAGTTCTTCCTGAAAGAAGTAGCCTTTCCCTTAGTCTCCTTTCTTTCTTGCTTATCTTTGAGGAAAAGTTTGTCTGACCCCTGGCCAGACTCTCGCGTTTCTCAGTCTGGTCCGTGTTTCCTCACCTTAGTGTTGTGGATCTTGCTTATTCAAGGACGAAATACATGTGAGTTCAGCCAATCTATTGTTACCATTTTGACCAAAGTTCAACTTCTACATGTTGCTCACATATTATGGTAGCCTTGTTTGTGCTAACTAGAGTGAAATTACACCTTTGCCATTAATATGTTTGTAAGCAACTGAAAAAAGCACAAATGTCAGTGCATATGAAAATACCCCAGAAACACCTTAGACCCCAAAAGGTTAAGATATTTTATAGAGAGAAATGAAAGAAATCCGTTTTTGTTTTGAGCAATGTAAAAAACAAACAAACATAACCATAACCACTAGGGTATCTCAACATGGAAAGTCAAGGAGCGCCGGGAGCATTAACTCAGATGGCCCCTATAGCAGTGCATGAGTGCTGTTGAAAAGCACCAGCAGAGAGGCCCTGTGGGTGTCTGGTCAGTTGACAGTGAGACAAAGCTGCTCGGCCCGGGAGAACAAGTGTGTTTGTGTGTTGAACTGAAGCCCTTATCTCCAGCCTGTACTGACGCCATACTCTTCCTGTCTCAAATCTCCTCCATTGATTTACTCTCTCCACTCTGCCTCTCCACCCATTGCTCTTTCTCGATCTCTCTCTTAATTCAGCTCACCCCGAGACGCCCTGCTGGCCCCTGGACTAGTCGTCTCGCTTTCTGTCCTCTCTCTCTCTCTCTTTCTTTCTCCTGTAGATTAGATGTAGTCTTTGTAGCCACTGACGTAAATACTGATTGGCGCAGATGCACGCAAAGTCTATTACTGCTGATGGGACACGCCTGTCTCTGGTTATGCAGGTTAACTGATGAACGCAAACTGATGAACTTGTAATCTTCATATCTGCCTGTCTGTGTTTGTACATATCTGTCTCTGATTTTCTTTCTTTTTTTCCCCCCCTGAAGCCTACTTCAATCTCAGCAGCGGCCTATCGTTGTTCATGTTTTTACCAGTGTTATTGTAATCATTTAGTCTTTTGTGCCACTGTGAAGATAGTTCTGAAATGACTCGGCATAAGATAACTTCATTTGCATCAACTGTGCTGTACAAATGCGAAGTGAATTGCACGCTAAGTGAAGTAAACTCTTTGTTTACTTGCACGAGTAAGAGTATGAGCTCTATCTCTCTCTATCGTCTAGAAGTTTATGGCCTGCTCCGTCGGCGCCAGGCGCTCTGAGACTAGACTAGAGTACAATCAGCTACAGCAACAAAGTGGCCTGATCTCACTGAGTTTCTCTCCCTTTCCTCTGTTTTCAGCCTACTTCCTTCCTTGGGTTCTCAGATATTCTCTTTTCCTCACAGAGGCAACAACAGGCTTTAAAAGCACACTAAATGAATGTAAGGAGTCAACTTTGCAATGCAGAGAGGGCTGTATATTCAAAGAGGAAACCTATGAATTGCGTACTCAGTTATACAATAATTAAATTATAGATTTTGATGCTTTTTAGAAACAAAGAAGATTTCACACAAACATACATCAATGCATTTAATTCAACCACCTTTAATTCGTTTTGCCTGTTCATGCCTGCAGTGCAGTGCAGAAAATGATATGACAACAATCCATTGAGCGGTACGGTACAGTTCGGTACGGTACGCTCGTGCACCCCGCCTGGAATACCCTTTCCTCAGCTAGTCATTCTGATGTTTGCCGCTGACTCTGACGTCTCCATAGTGGTTAAACATAAGATAATTTGTCTTGTATAGGTCTAACAGGCGATTTTTGTGAATCTATAATTCGTTCCCTGGCCAATAGTTTTGGCAGAAGGCTAAGGGAAGTTTCAGATATTTGAGCGCTGAATTTGATTGCTTTATGTAATTAAAGCTTTATATCTTTTTGTACCTTTTACTTATACTTTTATAATGTCTATTATTGATAAAACTGAAATCCAACAAAAAGAGATAGTTTTAGATAGTAGCCCCTTCAGACCTTGCAGTCATTTATAATGGACCTTACGTTTTTTTTTTTTTTTTATTTAAAGCAATAATATTTTATGTTTTTAAAATATGAGTAATGCCTGGTCACTGATTGATTTATTTTTTTTTTGATCAAGCAATCACAATGAAGATATGACCCCTAACTTAATCTGATTAAGCTTCAGGAGGAAGAGGAAGTGTCTTTTAAATATTTTATATGCAGATTTATGTTCAGGATAGCCTTGTCAACTTGCAACTAATTTAAACTCAATAAGTGAAAATATTCAAAGTTATTTTGAAGATCTTTCAGAGTTTCAGAACTCTGGAATTTTAATGTTTAAGTTTAATGTCCATCACAATGGACATCAGTGCTAAAAGATCAGGAGATCAAAAGAGCAGGAACCTCATGAAATAGTTGTGTGCCAGGTTCTGAAATTTTGTGCAAACATTTTTAAGTCTAATAATACAGAGCTGCAAATTCTAATGTTGATGTTTTATGAACATTAATGTTAATTAATTAAATATTATTAATTTGATGTCTTCAAAGTGACATAAACTGTCCATCAATTTTTCATTGGTTTCAGTGAGAAGTGGACACAGTGGATGTGAGATGAATGTCACAGCAACTCTCACACCCTCCACACACACTGATGCCTTGATGCTATGCACACAATAATATATTCATCAAAACAAACAGAAACTACACATTAACACATCCACATAGACACAAAGACATATTCACATATACTCAGAATCATCCAGTGCAATCAAAAAAAGTTTTTTAGACTTTATTTCATCATACCTCTTTTCAACATTCTTATTGCCTTGCTCATTCTAACAGTATGGTTAAAAAATAACTTTTTATCTTCAACACTATTTCACAAAATCTGGTTCATAAGTATGGTTAATATATTTTTGATGTTTCTTCAGTCATGGTATCCATTGTAGTGGACAAGTAAAAAATATAATGAAAATTAGTTGGCAAATCTTTGTTTTTTAGATGTTGATTTTTAAATTCAACTGTACTTGTAAGAAGAACAATATATAGGCTATTAATGAGGAAAAAAATCTGATTGAAACTCATATCTGGTTAAAACTCTTATAATAGAAAACACAAAAATTATTGCAACAATTTAAATGGGTGGAAACAAAGATGTTGGTACAGCAAAATGATGAAATATTTATAGAGTAAATGTTTCCAAACAGTACAAGTTGCCATTATATTACAATTTTCTGAAGAAAAAAACGTCACAATCTGATTTTGTTAAGGATATTCCATTTTTTTTTAATCCACATATTCACATGCCACGTAGAAACATCTGTCACATTTACACAGCAGACATTCATTTAAGTCTCTGGCTGTCTGCTTGTCTTCACCATAAATGAGGTTTTCCTTGCCGAAACTCTGTTTTGACTTCCAAAATCTTCCACAGGAGACAGATTGCACTCATAATAATGTCTGTCTGTGGCTACAATTTTTCTATGCTACCATAGACCACACCAGCAGTCACAAATCAACATATTACAATACTGCTAAAACATCTGTACATTGTGTAATGTAATGATTTTTTTCTTAATCTCATTCTATCTGCTCAACTCACTTATTAGCCATACTCACCCTTTTGAATGTGTTTCCCCCTTTGTTTTTGTCTCTCTAGTCTAGATATTTTGAGTAGTATCCAAATATTGCCATCTATTATGGAGTGTGGGCCTAAGAAAAGGCCTTGAGGGGATGTGAGTGAGTCCTTTCTGTCTCCCACTGTCTTTCCTTTCTCCCTAAAATCCATTAAGAGTAAGGGGCTTGTTGACATGCTATTCCTGTTGGGTCTTGCTAGACCCCATCAACAGGACCATGTCTGTCGGGACTGGAAGGATTGGGGTTATTTTGGGTGGTAGTTTGGTGCTGGTCTCTCCATCTCTGCTCCAGACTTCTGCTGATAGATTATCTAAGAGACTTCATGGGAGTAGCTGCAATTATTAGCCTGACGCCATGCAGGCTACAACAGTTATCACTCCCTCTGATAAGTGAAGGGAGAAAGCCTAAGGATTCTGCCATTGAAGTAGAAGTGTAAGAGCAAATGCTGTTTGCTCTTGATGTTGACAATTTGCAAAAGTTTGCCACATTTACATGATGGGCAAAATCTTCATCATTCTGAATGTCTGTTATGCATGCTAAATATCATTCACTATAGTGCAGAAAAAAATAATGCTTAAAATAAATTGCAAACTCTCAAAGTAATAAAAAAAAAATATCATATGGGTTTAGCCAGACTTCTGACTACACAAACACACATGTTGGGTTTTCATGAATGGGGACTTTCCATAGACATAATGATTTTTATACTGAACGGTATATTCTTTCCCCCAACCCTACTCATCACATAAAATGTTCTGTATATTTAGATTTTCAAAAACACATATGGTTTATAAGCTGTTTTTCTCGGGGACCAAAAAAGGGATTTTGGATAAGGTATATAAGACACAAAGTAAATTCTATATTAGCACTTAATTTGAGCTTGTAGAATTTAAAGTGTAAATATCAACGTTATAAAATTAAGTAAAACTATTCCACTCTTCTTTATTTTGTTATATTATTAATTATATATAATTAATATATATTTATATAATTAATTATATATAATAATATAATTATATATTATATTATTAATAATTTTTATTTTTTTGCTGTTTTCCAGCTGTATTTTCTCTTTTTTATCATTGCTTTTGTTGTTAGGTTTAGTAACTTGCTTTTTGTGCCATTTGGAATTTATTTTCTACTCAAAATTCATATTTACTCAGACTATACTAGAGTTACTTAATTCCATAAATTAAATTTACTAAAAACTGTGCGTGCAAAAAAATGTGCAAAATAAAAATTAAAAACATTTTACTTATTGATTTTTTTTTTCAGTGACTCACATGACGTGTGTGTGTAAAACAAAAAAAAAGATGTAGAATAAACTAGTTCTTAGAATTAACTAATAAATAAAGAATAAACTAGAATTAACTAGAGTTTAATTAAGTGAATTTGTCTTGCAGTTATTTCAATTGTAAATATCTCTATATTAATAATTATTATAAGAATAATTAGTAGCCTACTAGTGTAAAATATATTATACAAATATTTCTATTATATAATTTATATTGTAAAAATAACTAAATAAAAATTAGGCTAATGATGCAAAAAAATGTATTGTTCCCCCAAAATACTTTTTTAAATTTATTTTTAAATATGGTAGGTACTATTTGTCTTAGTAGTGATATATCCACTTTGAGAAGTTCAGTTTGTAATAGCCTACGTTGTTTTTTTCTTACACAATCACAGTCATCAGTAACATTTCGGTGTCTTGCAATAACGTTTTTTCGTGCACAATCACAATCACTGCAGCCATAACATTTTGGTTTCCTGTCGCAGGCAGAGAGCGCGCGCACACACACACAGAGGTACATGTTGCTCCTTTAAGAGTTCAGAAACTTGATACTGTGTTTGCGCAACAATCAGCGCGGCTCGCAGCCGCCAAAGTGTCTAGACGAGCACATGATGGGAATCAACCAATGGCTCCACTGCTCTCCTCAGGGGCCCCGTGTGTGTGTGTGTATCTGAAGAAAGAGAGTGAAACGGTGAAAGAAACCATCGAAGAATCCCATTAATCTCGCACGAAACACGGAAAGAATCCTCAAGACATTTTAAGTCCACCTATTCACCCGGAACGACCACTTTGCCGTCGCAACACGATCATTTTCTTCCGCGAGGAGTGAGTTAAACGTCAATAAGGATTATAGTGATATCCATTCATGTGCTCGGCGTCATTAAACTGCTGCAGGAGGTTCTCTTGAAAAAAAGAGGTTTGTTTCGGAAATTATTTTCCTGCATATCGTGCATTTCGCGTTGTTTATCAAGAATAAAGTTGATCATGTTGATGGGGAATGTTTAGAAAGTGGATGCACCGCTCCTCGCGTAGTGCACTATGATTACAGCCATCCCGTTGCTACAGTGTTGATATTTTGTAGCAGTGGAGTCTAATGTTGGGCTTTGCTCAGGCTCTGCTCGGCTGTGCATGTGAGCACAGATCATTGATGTCGGACAGCGAGCGCACGAGCGTTTGGAGTCTCCGCGGTTCTGACCATACATAGTAAAAAAAACGGATGCAAACTGTTTAAATTGTCGTATGTTCAGGACGAGACGCTCGGGTCTGGTTCGGCGACTCTGGAGAAGCCGTTTGGTCACCGCAGGTAAAGAGGGGGGCGATGGAGGTCCGGATGACTGGAGTGACAGCAACCCAGAGAAGGTCCCCAGAACGGAATACGCGCTGGGAAACAGTGCGGGCTCTTGCAGCAAACGCTTAGAGGAACGCGGGGAACCTGGGGTCCTTATTGAACAGGATGGACCCCTCGACGAGGGGAGCGAGGGCAGGACGGTGACATGCTGTTTGTTTAAAGACCTCCCCAGAGGCAAAAACCGACTTGCTTGTCGCGTGGAACATAGGAACCACACCAACTACAGCAGTTTAAGTGGCAGGGAACTGAAAAGTGGTGCCGTGACCGAACAAGAACTCAAGAAGTGCACTTATGCGTTTCTCAAAAAGTTGAAAGAGAAGTCTCTGGATGTTTTACTGGAAGCTGTGGAATCTCAAGGCGGGATGCCGAGTGGATGTGTCCTTGTTTCGCAGACTGAAGTGCGCATTGGAGGTCAACTGGTGTCTCCACAGTACCTGTTGTGTCGACTTTTCCGCTGGCCAGAACTGCGGCTCTCCTCTCTCCTCAAACCGCTCTGTCACTGTCAAAGCTTCAGGGCAGAGGACAGCCAGACCCTCTGCTGCAACCCCCATCACTACAGCCGCCTCTGTGGACCAGTCAAAGATGGTAAGGAAACCCTGTGAATGTTTTTAGGCAAGGCAATAATGACTTTCTTTTTCAATCTTAATCTAATATGCTTTTGAATTGTAATAACAATTTCAACCTTGCTGAAAAAACTGAATTTCTTTGCTGCTTCTTGCCACTGATCCAGGCTGGTCTGTTTGGTGCTTTTAAGATGAGTTATGGGCACATTTTGGAAGTTAAAATTGACCTAAGCCAGGAGACCATCTTAAACCAGTTAAGACCATTTTAAACTAGCTGAGACCAGTAAACCACCTTAAACCTGCTTAATTATTTGTGTTGTGTTGAGGCAAAACACAAAATTAAGTCCTTTGAACTAATAGAACTAATAGAACACTTTTTTTTCGTGAAGGCTGGGTGAATGATTGGGAGGGGAGTTGGACAGTGATACTCCTGTTCAGGAAGTGGAATTCCCAACTGGAGTCCCTCTGGGATTCTCAGTTTCTCTGCTCCCTCCCTATTCACAAAAACACTGCTCTAACATTGTGTATGAACAGTTGCAGATTGAGAACAGAATTGATTGAACAATAATCTTAGAGGAGGGTCAAAAGGGGGAAATAATATTGAGTAAAAATGTAAAAATGTAGCATGCTGGTTTAGCAACTAACCATAAAAAATAAAAGTATTCTGACTTGCGCTGTAGTCTTACAAGAGAACTAGTCATGCATACAAATGGTCACTACAGTCCAACACTGATGTCCTGTAAGTGGTTAATAGTTTTAAAGCAAAGTCTGATACATTCCGTTTTTTCATTTGAAGGTTTTATTCACTGTGTAAGCAAAAGTGTTTCCACCTCTGTAATATTGAGATTCAGAACTGGTCACTTTTAATTGGATTCCATGCATTCTTGGCTCATGGTGACACATTCATTGTCTTTTTGATGGATGGCACTTCTTCACCTGTAATTTCCATACCAGCTGGTAACATTCTCATTGGCTGTAAACGCGCTGGAGAATCTTTAGATCTAAGTCTGGTCAAATAGGCATCAGAGATGTGTTCAGTTTTGGAGGTATTCTCAATCAAAAGAAAACTTTTAACTCCATTCTCTCTATTTTCAGACACACCACCTCCTCCATACTCCCATCTCTCCCCCTTACCAGAACACAAGCCACTGAGTAAGTAATTTAGTTTTCCTCAGTTCAATTAAGCAAAGATTCCTTGAAATAAAGTATGATGTTTTAACTCTGTTTGTCATGTTTTTTTAAATGCAGTCAAATGGAGAAAAGATTGAATTTTTATGTCTTGTCATTTTGCAGATTCTTCCCTCCCAATGCTGCCTTACATAGAAACCGAAGCCACGCGTTCACACCGTGATGGCATGTCGCAGGACTATTCAGGTTGGTGTTCAAGTCTTCAGTAAATTAATGCATTTAAATGGGGGGAAAGTATTTGATAATTACTGAGACTTTCTGGATGATCCAGAAAATCAAGTGTTGTGTATTTACGTTACTGTTCAAAAGTTTGGGTTGCCATTCAAAAGTTAAAAATACATTTCAATTTTAAAAGATTTTTAAAAGATTTTTATTTCTTTTGAACTTTATATTCATTAAAGGAACATGTAGAGAATTTAACATGGTTGCTTCAAAAAATATTAAGCAGGACAGCTGTTTTTAACATGTATAATAATAAGAAATGTTTCTTGAGCACCATATTAAAATGATTTCTGAAGGATAATGGGACGTGACATGTTTCAATATGAATGAATTCATTCCGACGGTAGTGTTTACATGAACGCTAAATTAAGTGATCAGGTTGATGTTGGCTTTATATGACGGGTCCTGACTAGACGACGAGCACATAAACTGTTGTGCCATGCTGCTTATGTTTTTCGATCAGTAAAAACACCCCTTCCCGTGCCCAAAATAAAGTGTCTGTGGATGAGAGAATGAAGTGACGACTGATGGGACTTAGTTCTGCTCCATTTCACAGACAATGAATGGTAGGAGAATTTTAGAATAATACATAAGTCATTTATAATTAATTTAACAACAACTGCAGCTTGTCATACGTCATTCTACGCATCTCATTACGGCATTTCTGCGTCATTTCACTTGCACAGTCCTTTCCAGTTTTGTTTTTCAATCCGATTAAGCGTTAACATTTCGATCAGATTAGAAAAGGAATAAACCACCCCTTCCCTTCCAATCCGATCGATTAAGGTGTTTACATGAAGACTCTTTAGTCTGATTGAGACGTCAATCCAAGTACTAAAAGATTATCTGGTTGTGTGTGAACTGAAAATTCAGCTGTGCCATCACAATTACATAAAAAGGAAGTTATTCTATATTGTAATATTATTTTAAACTATTCCTGTTTTTACTGTTTTTTTTTTTATTGACAAAGCATAAGAGAAGAAGCCCAAAATTTTGAACGCTAGTGTATGTTGAATGTGATGCTTTGGTTTGGCTCTTGCTGTTTTCAGAGCTGCTAATTAGGAGAACATCTCAGATGGCTTTGGTAATATCCATGCTATCTTTATTACCACTGATCAGCTAAGCATTCCTCTCCCTATAGTATAATAACCTCCCCACGTAAAGTTTCTGTGTTGTATGGTTCTTGAAGGAGAAGCATGGTGTCTATGTGCAGACGTTTGTTTTGTTGTCACTTTCCTACTTTATCTTTTTCCTACAGTCCAATTATGTACCCATGTGGTTTATTGTTCTCTCCATTTCATCTCTTCTGTGTTTAAAGATATTTGTAACATGATGAAAACATGTTACACCTTCTTTTGAATATTCATTCATCAATATTGACTTTCTCCAGTTTGAATATGATATCAAGATGAGCTTTATGCAAACAGCCAAAAGACGTCATCCAGCAGCTTTTCAGCACTGAGGCAAAATTAGATTATGAGCAACAATGGGCAGTCTTGTCAGGATGCTGACTGGGGGACTCAGGGCCTCCTGAGCTCTTATCTGCTGAGTCTTCCAGTCCTGCGCTGATTATTACCCTGCATAGAAAGCTCTGAAGACAAGGAACAAGATCCTTTTGGTGTGTCGCATACTTTCTTTCCTCCATTATTTTCATGTTGATGCTTCCTGCTGAGTTTTGCAATGCAAGCCCTGGCACAGCCAGCCAGTCGCATTTTAAAATAAGGTTTAAATTACAGGCCTCGCTGTGGCTTCCCCTCTTCCTGACAGAGCGCAGGCCAACACGCAATTTAACTAATGAAATCCTGCCTGTCTCTGCAGAGATTCTTTGCAGATGTTGACAAAGAATGAGTCTATCAATTGTCGGAAAATTACTTGCCCCCGCTTTGTAAGGGACACGCATGTTTAGGCTTTTTAGATCTAGTCTTTTTTTTTCTTTTTTTTGCCAGATTTATTGTAATTAGGTTTACGCGTGATATTGTTTGTCTGTCTGCATAGTTCTCTCAGTGTCTGCTCAGTATTGTGACTGAGAGAAATCATTTTGCTTTCTCGTTCTGACAAAAGCTGTTAGTTGAATCTTTGATAGGGATCAATGTGCAGTCAATTCTCTTACCACAAATTCATCATCCGGAGGAATGAACAACAAAATGACTCGCAAAAGAAAGACATTTCTACAAATATGTCCCCCAATTGAAGGATTTTTGCACGTATGCCTGACTGCCACGTATTACTTTACTAAAAATGTAGCATAGAGAGACGGTTCACCCAAAAATGAAAATTCTGTTATCATTTACTCACCCTTATTCCAAATAATTATGACATACTTTCTTATTTACAACACAATGGAGTGATATTTTTAAGGAATTCTGAATTATATAGGTTCCAAAATAACATTGGATCCCATTGACTTTTATTTAATGGATACATTTGTTTTATTTGTGGTCCAAGAAGAAAGGTAATCATACAGGTTTGAAATGGAATGATGGCAAGTACATGATGATAAATATTTTATTTTTTCAGGTGAACTATTTCTTTAAGAGTTATTTCGGAGAATAGATTTAGAGAAGGAAAGATGTTGGCTTGCTTTTGGAGCCAAACGATTTGCTTTTGCAGGCACTAACAACTGTGCATGCAAATTATACAGTGCAAATGAGTAACTTATTTAAACTTAAAGGAGATCCTGAAACCTCATTGTCATTCACAATAGCATTGCTTACAGAAATAAATCATTTCCATTTCTTTGCATAAGATTTAAGAAAGTTAAACTGTTTGTAGTCTTTTCCAGTGAACCAAAAAATTAAATTTTTTGGAAATCTCTATGGAAATTGTTATATTCCTCTTTGTCTTTTTGTCCATGCATATGTGTTTTTTTATGTATTCGGAAGCACTTAGCCTACTAAGTCAGTGGCCAGAGAATCCAAGATAATGACAGTGTATTTCCGTACCCTGTCGTACAAAACTTACTTCATTAACAGTGTGTCTGCTTGGGCCAGAGAGGGTTGAGACTGAGCAGAATGGGGGCACAGGCCCAGGGCTTTAGATCTTCTCCCTCAATAGAGCCTGTGAAGCAAAATAATGCCATCAGTCTGTGTTTGACTTAATCAGACTGGATAGGCTGGCGGCTGGGGGGTCAGGGGGTCGCGGGCCTTCACTGAGTGGTCAGAGAGCTGAATGCTGGTCCTCGGAGGGGGAGAGGGGGCCCCAGTCGTCCCCGCGCGGGGAGAGAGGAATGCTGAGGCAGAAGCGGGGGGTGTTAAGAGTCAGAGATGACAGATTTGGGCCTGTTAGTGGGGGTCGTTGCTTCTTCAGTTTGGAACCCTCTCCTGATAGGATTGGAGATTAAGTGAATGAATATGCTCTGTGTAATATCAAAAAGAATAAGGGAGCTGATATGAGAGTGGTCAAAACATTGACATTGCTTGTCATGACAGCACATTACAGTCGAAATAAGTGTGGTAATGCTTGGGAACACTCTGCTGTGGCTTTCAGAAATACCAGAAAAAAAACATATTATTATCATTATTTGTTTGTTTGCTTAATGTTATAAAAGTATAAAAATACACAATATAGCTATGTATAATATTGTTATAATTGTTGGTATATCCAGTATTGTAGGAAGATATGTAATATAATAATAATAATCAATTAAATAATTATTTTTTTCCCTATTCAGGATAAACATTATATATACATGTGTGTATATATATGTAAAAAATACTGCAGACGGCACTTTTCTTAAAAGACTGTAAAGAATAATTTGGTATTCTGTTCTTATATTGTGCTTTATGTACTTTTTGTATTTCATACATGTGTTTTCTCACTCCTCAGATGCCAGTATGTCTCCATCCTCCTTGGCACAGAATCACTGGTGTAACGTGGCATACTGGGAGCTTCGTACTCGCGTGGGCCGCCTGTACCCAGTTCACGACGCCTCCCTTAGCATCTTCTATGACCTACCTCAGGGTACAGGCTTGTGCTTGGGCCTGCTCCCCCTCTCTCCGCGTTCCACTTCCGTCCAGCGCACCCGTGGCAAGATCGGACACGGCATCCTCCTCAGCAAAGAGCCAGATGGAGTTTGGGCCTACAACCGCAGTCAGCACCCTATTTTTGTGAATTCTCCAACTCTGGAGCATCACCCCTACTTGAGTTTGACTGTGAGGAGAGTCATGCCAGGCTACTCCATAAAGGTTTTTGACTATGAGAAGTCGTGCCAAAATCAACCCCTCAGCGATTTGGTGCACCTGGAAGGGCCGTACGACCCAAACAGTGTGAGGATCAGTTTTGCCAAGGGCTGGGGACCATGCTACTCCAGACAGTTCATTACATCATGTCCATGCTGGTTGGAGATTTTACTCAACAACCACAGATAATGTATACACACAAACAAATGCAGACATATACGTTCTTACCGCATACTGCACACACTCACTGCAAATGCTCAGACACCCACAGCCACAATCCCAAATGTAATCTATCTAAATTTAATATAAAGTTTTATATAAACGTATTATATGGAATACTTGTAAATACGGAGTCATTTTTACAATTATTTATGTATGGTGCAATGGATGGACAGAGAAAATAAAAACAAAAGAAATGTACTTTGGATTTCTGTGTGTTGAAATGTGCCATTTTTGGAATTTACATCGAGTCTTGTAGTATACTATAAATGACTAAATTATATATTAATACTATAAATTATATGCAGATTTTCAGCATGATCCAGTCAAGGATCACGTAGCTATTTAAACAAACACAAAAAGAATATATATATATTTTTTAAAACCAATAGATGGCAAAAAAAAAAAAACTCCTCATAGCACTTTTAGTATTTTATTACTTGTATTAATACCAGTGTAGGTATTTTGTCTGTTTTTGCTGGCTGCTTTTTGAGCAAAAGCTAAACCTCTAATTTAATTTCACCCTTATAATCAATGCCGAGCTTACATTCATGAATTTATCACTGGGTCTTTTGTCTTTGCTGACAAAGATTTTATGTTTGGTTGAATTTTCACAAATAAAACTCTATAAATGTTATTGCATATTTAAAATATGTGTCAAGGTTGCTATTTAGAGATCATTTGAAAATGTCCAATTAGTACTTCGCTGATAGTTTCTGGAGTATAAAGCAGTTTCATTCCATTTTTTTTTTCCATTCAAGTACAAAGTAAACTTTACTATGCTCACACATCACATAAGTGTCACAGCTTTCCATGTCCAGTGTTGCAATACATCAGGGTCCAGGGAAGCTTTCTTTTAGTGCCGTTGTTTGTTCTAGAGGGCGACCGCGTAGCGGCTAGCTTACTCAGCAGTCTGCCTGGCCCCACCTCATCCCTTTTAAAACAGGACTCCCAGAAAGCAACATAGACATTATCCCTGCGCCATGAAGCCCTAGCCGCCCAGCTCCAGACGCATTCTTCAGCTCTGTGAACACCATATTATGACTGTGGAGACAGAGGAGAAAAACTAGCACCTTTGAACATTTATATCTGTGAAGGGAAACGGAAAAAATCCTTCTGGAAACGGGGCCCTGTGAATGAAGCCATTTGCATTCAGCTTGTTTGCCTTCTCAAGAATTTCGGCTGCTTTTCATGGAGGATTTAGTTAGATTCACCTTCTTTTTAAATCATTGTTGCTTCTCGCACATTTCTTATGGCTCAATGGTTAACGTGTTTCTGCATAAAACAGCATAATCAACTCAAATAATATGGTCTGTGCTCTTACATGCATGAATGTTTTTAGTTTATATCTCTAATTGATCTCATTTGTCATGTTCTGGAAGCAGGATCTCCGTCGGGAATGGCTCTGGTTTCTAGCCGTGGTGTTTTTAACTCCATGGTGGGCTGACCTCACAGTGAACTGGATTTCTGAGTGAATGTGGCGATTTTGGCTCAGCCAATGTTGCTCTAATTCGTTTGCAACTGCACCAGATCTTACCAGTTTGGGATTTATTTGTGAAGAATTAACTTTTGTATGAAACAGAGTTGAACTTACTAAAACGATACATTCTTGTTTAATCACTGTAAAATGATTGCTTGTTGAATTCATGGAATTAGCCTTTAAGGCTTGAAAGGATCGACCTACTTGAATCTCAATAGCACAATAGAGCTTTGAGGCCCTTAGGAAGAGAAGCAGATGCAGAGAGGCGTCATGGTGATGTCACATAAGACATTTAATTACGTATCAGCTGATTTGAATTTATTTACCACATGCCCCCCTTTCTTTCTCTTTGTTCCCATACAGTCTCAAAAACAAAATGGATAAATAAGAATAGAAATTAGAGTAGGCAGCACCATAAATCAGTCTGTCATCGGGTAATTATCTAAATATAATATTTGGGCTTTATTTTCTTTCACCCTCTTCCCTTCATTTAAATCATTCAGCAGTCCACTATAAACTCGAGTCCATGTATGTACTGTATGTAATGTGTCTGTGATGTGTGTAGAGTTTCTTTGCGTGTAGGCGTACTGGTGTTTATTCCTAATCCTGTCTCTGTTTTGTTTCTTTAAGCACTATGTCTGTCAGCCACTGTAGTAATTATAGTGAGACTGGAAGCCTAGCTCGGGACGGCCCGCTCCTTAAACATCCTTCAGACACAACACTGCTAGACCCAGATCCAAAAACACAGCCAAAACCGTTTCCCTACCCTTTCACCTTTTTTTGGAAAATCCTCTTATGTCCCTCTCTCTTTTAAATCTCGAATGCAGTTTGAATTAGGTTACCCCAAACCGTTGGATGAGTATCTGGTTTTACTGGCAGAGGAAAAATATTTGCCTTTGCTTTATCATATAATTTTGAATTATTATATTTTCATAGGCTTGCATGGTATTTTTTTTCCCAGTATAAACTATGTACTTTGCGAAAGACTGAGCCACTGTAGACCGTCCAGCATTTCCTGTCAATAGCTCTGCAGCAGAGAAATCAATATGGTCCCCATGGAGCCAGACACAGTTCTGCTGTTCAGCTCCAGTGTTTATCAGACACACAGCGATATATAAAGAAGACAATCCATTCTTCATTTTATTCCTGATGGGCTCATAGTGGTGTTTCTCAGTGGGGGACTATTATCTTTTAGAACTATTTGGTAGTTGTTTGTTCATCACTAACACTTTTTCATTTGATTAACTGAACTTTTTAATATTATACATGAAAATTCAGTGTTAAACTTATTTCTATTCTATTCAAGACTGTTGGGTTAGAAAGTCTCTAAGTATATATCAGTTTCTGCCATGCATATATAGTTAGAGACTTTCTAACTGAAATGGCAGAATCAAATATGTGACAGACAAAATTGTTTGGAAATAGTGCAACCGAAAAACAAATGTAGCTACAAATGTCTCCTCTACTTGCTTACAAAAAGAACAAAAGATCTCAATGTCCATATATTTCAAAATGTTAGAAATTACAGTTATTTTATGGAACGTTTCCTTTGTCTAATCGGAAATACAATATTTTCCAGGTAAAAGCCAGGCCCTTATATTTGTGATATTTAACATTTAAAGGAGATCGCCGAACGCCGTTCATACAGTTCAGATCACTCAGCACGACGTTCGTGGTTTGACTTTTTGAGACTATTTTCTAAGATGGCTCCTGTCTGTATACGCGAAGTGAACTGTCTTCATAAAGTATCTTCTTATTAAACGGTCTGAACACTTACAAAGTTCTCAATGCTTCGTTTTGCATGTATGGACCCTCATTATGTTACTGTGTTAGTGTGGGGCTATTTTGAGCCTTGTTAGTGGTATAAACTAGCGATTTCTTTTTACTTAGTCAATGCCCCCATTGCTAGCTAAATATTATACGCTAAACAGTTTATAGAAACTCTTTACATTCGATTATCATGAAAACAAATCTCAGAGAACGACTGACTGGGTACCGATGTTTTATTAGACCAAAGGTTCATTGTTCGCCGGAGTCTTCCTTGTATTGCAGGTTTGGAGAATTTTTCTTTTTTTCTGTTATTATTGATTTTATGGAATACTGAATCTGTTTTTGTGCAAGTGCCAGCTCACATTTAGTCTAGAACTACAATAATCATATTTATAGCACACTGTACCTTTACTTTGGATTTCTACATGGGGACATGAGAGCTGTCAGACAATAAATTGGAAAACAAAGTAACTTGTGTTACGCCTACTCAAGTAACTCGCTTCAAATTTAAAAGTAATTCATTACTTTACTCGTTACTTGAAAAAAGTAATCTGATTTTGTAACTCACATTTACTTGTAGTTACCCAAAACTGTTTACTAACCCTAACCCCATTATTCTACAAGCCCTAACCCTGCCCCAACAATCCACTAATACTGAGCTAATAGTTGACATGTAGGTGCAATGTCACTTTAAGTCAAAAGAATGTCTGAAGGGGGCCGAATTGAATATGAATGTAATTTTTACATAATGTGAAACATTTGATATTGTAAAAAGTGTTAGGATGTTCTCCACTCTAGCCAGCCTTCTCTCCCACTCCCCTCACTCTCTTACTCTCTCTATTTTCTCACCTTTGCTCTCTCACGCTCTCTCTCTCTCTCTCTCTCTCTCTCTCTCTCTCTCTCTCTCTCTCTCTCTCTCTCTCTCTCTCTCTCTCTCTCTCTCTCCACAGGAGGATCAGATGTTCTCGAGTCTCCAGGAGGGCAGTCGGCCGGCAGACGGACTGGCTCCACACTAGACTGGGCATCGGTACGCACAGTCAGACATTTTCTCATCAGTTTTACTTTCCCTAGCCTCAGCTAAACATGCTTGTTGCTAGCAAACATTCTCACACAGAGTAGACACATATACACACACGAGAAACCACATGTGTGCATTCATTATCTTAATCTATATATATGGGTTTCTCCTCAATCTTACAAGTAATCTAGAACATATATTGGATAGGCCTATAAATACAGCACACGAATATGATATTCAAGAATATGATGACAGAAATGTTTTTTTTAAACAGACACGAACATAATGCCAGCTTATGATGATATGATTGACAATCAGATGGGCACATGCTACCACCACCGCCACCGCCACCCCCGTTTCTTTACTAAATAATAAATAGCCTACAAACAATTAATAAACATTAATAAAACAAAATGTCATATTTTGTTCCCTGTGAATTAATATCCTCCGGTTTAGGAATAAGATTCATAGTGCAGCAGCAGATAATGTATGTTTGTTTGTTTGTTTGTTTGTTTGTTTCAAATACTGATAAAAAGTTATTTTTTATTATTGCTAGTTATCATCATCTCTCTTTCTCTCACACTTTCTCGCTCAGTGAAACCAGAGCGGGGGACATTCCTTCTTAAGATGGCCCCCTCTTCCTCTCTCTCATCCTGTGGTGTTATTGAAGCAGTATTTCAGACCTGTCATAAAGTCTCTCAAGGATAAGTATCCTAACTACCTTGGTGATTGAGATTTTTACACCTCAATATTACAATAATATACGGTATTCCATTATATTTTTCTCATAGTGCATTACATAAAACATATAGATACATATAGATTCAGGCTAAATGGTTATTTTCTTATTTCAGTTAAAGCCCCTTCGGTCGTCAATTGTCTGCACTTGCTGCCATCTAGCGGCGTCTGAACTAATTACATGTCAGTAATAACCCAAGGAAGGAACAGGACAAACCTCTGGCATCATGTTTTGGCTACTGGCCATGCAGCTAGTCAATATTTTCCTGGAAGACACATTAGATGTGAATGCTCACTGGAGCCAAGCAGCCTCAGATGTTTTCCTTTGCCATTTCTGCTTCCATTCATGAGGAGTTGGAGCTCAGCCCAAATAGCTGTGTGATCCGTTAGTGATTTATAACTCTTCTGTATTGTTTAATCTCCTAAATTATACTAGCAGACACTGGAAATGTTTCCATGGTTTTCTAAATGCTGCCTAACCATGATGAATTTTTTTCAGCCCACATGCCTTGAGTCTTTTGCTTAAGACATGTGAGAGAGATGTTAAACTTTTCATAATAGTCCAATCAAATGATCTGTCGGCAATTTTCTTGTCTGCATTGCTTGCTGGGAAATCCAGCTTAAAAATTGTATCTGTGTTTTAGACAAGGTGCTTTCTAGCTGGTCTGAACTGGTCATTAGCTGATCCAACCTAGTAGACCATCTTGGACCGCCAACAAAACTGTAACCAGCTGATTAAACCAGGTCAGTTTTGAGTTTGTTTTGTCACAATATGATGTCTGTTCTCCACAATAATAGGATACAGACAACAGAATGAAAATTCAGTATTTTGTCCACTGTATACAACTCTAGAAAATGTGAATTTGTTATGGAGTGCATTTCTCTCTCTACATATTCATTAGCAAATTACAGTGAACGTAGGCTCCATTTTTATTCTAATAAGTGGAAAGTTTTCGGAGCTAATTGCATGCTGGCTTTTGCCACTCTAAATAAAGGCCGGTGTTTAATTAAAGAGTATCCCATGATCAAGCTCTGGATTGTATAATGGGTTGTGTTTATCCCTCTCCGTGTGTGAGGCAACAGCTAAAGAGACTAGACTGATCAGACCCCATGTTTGCTCAAGTTATATTTTTAAAGTCTGTTATTTCCTCTTAAGAATATTTGCAGTGCACACAACAGTATTTAAGTATGGATTAAAGGGCGCTTGTAAAGCTGCTTCAAGCCCCTTCGGAGCCCCTGCTTCTCAGACCCACCCAACAACAGTAGACCTGAGTCGAGCCCTGCATCCACTCACACTAAACTCACTCCGACAGCCCGGCCCACAACACTGCTGACAGTTTAATGTGCTGGTTCATCACTCTGAACTATTAGATGACAAAAGCAAAGGGAATGTCTGAAATATACATACATACATATAGGCCTATATATATATATATATATATATATATATATATATATATAGGGCTGTCAAAATTAACATGTAAATTTTTTTTTTTCAGTTTAATGTGTTAAAAATATTAAGGGCCGAGTCAACGGAAAAAAATGCAAGTTTTAGAGACGTGTTTTTTAGAAACTGAACTTATTTTATCTTGAGAGCTACGTTTTTAGAGTTCTGTGTCATGCATGAGACACTGCAAAAGACATAAGATGTGAACGCAATGGTTAAAGACGTCCGTCTAGCGCGTGTTTACATTGAAAAATAATGGAAAAGTAATGCAGTGGAATGGAAAAACGTGTTTTGTGTGAACGGTCCCTAAAGCAGTATATATATAATTACAAAATGTATGAATCACTCGTTTTTCTAAAGTAACACTATCCAACAGCGACACTCACACAGGTGAATATACAGCGGGATGCCGCATCTCTCTTGCCTCCCCTGAGTCCATTGAGTTTTAACAGACACCCCTAACGTGCGGTAGGTTTAGTGGTGGGTAATTGAGGATGGGGAAAATTATGTGAGGAGGCAATGCCTCCTTCGCACTATGAGGGGATGTGATTAATTATGATTGGCTGTGATTGGTCCATGATAAATCCACACACAACATGGCCTCATCCCCTTTCTTGTGTGTTCCCGGGGGCAGGATATGTACATTTTAGGGTTTGTGATGTCACCAACCTGTAGTCTCTCCCAGCCATTTGGTGTAGTCCTCGAAAAGTGATTTCTGTACAAGAAAATATCTTCCTTTGCATTGAACTTTGAGCGTTGTTGAAAATGCTGAAAAAGCAACTTTACACAATAGCTAACTAAAGTTAGAAAAGTGAAATCATAATCAAGGACCCATTTAAAGATGCGTGTCTGTGTGACCAGTATTTACCGAACATGATGACTGAAGGTGCATTCGCCATGATAAAATTACCTTAATTTCGAGGTTTGAACTTGTAACAACTTTCACATGGGACTTTTCTGAGAGCTCATACTTTTACCACGTGACCGATGCAGATTGATTTAGGCTTGATAGTGGCGCTAGAAACGCATCATTCTGCGGATGCGTGAACAGCTCAGAATCTATGCTAAGAATAGAACGTCACGTGTTGCCATCTCGAGCCTCCGGTAGGCGTAATTACAACATAGCGTGAACGCAGATGGTCGAAAATATGTTGACTATAAAAAATAAATAAATAAAACTTAAAAAACCCTGCTTAACATCAGTTCACAAATAACATATTTAAATTGTTACTGCCTTTTGTTATTATTTTTGAATAAATGTAAAAATGCTTAAAACAGTAGGCCTAAATTGATGGGATTGATAGGCTACTTGGTTTTAAATAGAACATTAATCACATTGTTAATGTAAAAATACAAAAAAAAAATTTGATTTAACCTAAAGTAATGCTTATAGAGCCACGAAAAAGTGACAATGTTAAGCGTAACATGAAGATACATTTGATGTTATTTCATCCTCATGGCCTGATATAACCTATGAAAATACATTCTGAGTAGCAACTTCAATAGAACATCTTCGCCACCAGGTGGCGCTGACATGCTTGTCTGAATCCTAAAAAAACAGCTGGCTCTATACCATCTGTCCAATTAAATATACATTTAGTAGGACCAGCTGAATTGTTGAAAAAACAATTGCAAGGGACATGCTAAGATTAACGACTTTTAGTTGTGCGGTTGCCTATCATCCCCAAGATAAACAAAATAGATTATCTTCAACTAACCCAAATGACAGGCCAAGATGACACTGGATATTTTAGTCATCGCTTGCTGATCCATATCATTCTGCCCTCAGTATTTCCAACACACAGTTGGCTATTCGCTCTGACTCATGGGTGCTAAGACCAGTATGCATCACACTCAGCACAATAGAGTCAGATCTCCAGCCTTGTACACGCATCAGCACGTGAATCATAATCCTCACATGGGTGTGTAGTACTTTGGGCCCATATCAGCCGCAAAATATATGCCCTCCATGCTGGGTCTGCACTCTTTTAGTCCCTGTTACTCACATTAAAGCATACACACGGTGAGTCACTGTTGGTTTTGCAACGCAGCACACTCCTTCAATAATAAAAATCCAGAGCCTCATATTATGTAACGCCGGAGTGTGGGCTGGTGTTGACTGGTGGTGTGTGTTGGTGACGAGATTTATCACAGCCCTCTGAGCTTATCAGCGACTGCATTGGCTACAGCATGCAAAATAATTCAGCTGATCATATGTTTTCTTGTTTATCTTTTTTATTCCAGTGATGAATTTTACTCGCAAAGAATGCTTCAGAACAGCATTTCCTCATTGTTTACATGAAATAGGATAGAAAAGCTTTATTTTAATATGCAAGAGATGTTGATAGGCTCTTAGTTTACTTGTGCAGGCAATCAGGCAACATATAGTTTGGGTATTTATGACTTTAAATAGCTGTATTTGTGCTTTGGAACAACATCACTTTAAATTTGATCACTTTACGCTTTAAAGAAAAGACTAATCTGAGTTTGACCTTCCCCATTAGCACCCATCTAGCACTCAATCCACTTTAAATAAAAAAGTGACCTTCATTTTTGTGCAGTGCATTCGAAATATGCGTTTATGGCAGTAACTGAAAAGTGACTTCTGCCTGAGGAGGTTTATGTGTGTGTTTGCACATGCCTGTTCTGTTTTGAAGTAGGCTATGTAGACAGATTGATGGATTTTGAAGGGCAAATACTTTTATATTGTGCTCTGTTGCCTGGAATCTTTATGCTGTATTGGTGTGACTGCTCTCAAGTCTGCCATAAAACTTGCCTAGGTACACTCGCACACACACACACACACACACACACACACACACGACACATGCACATTTATTCAACTAAAAGCAATGCCAATGGGGACATACCATAGATTTCTATGGTCTTTATACAGTATATAGATTGTTTATTTATAATAACCCAAACCCCACATGCTAAACTTAACAGAAAACGTTTTACCTTTTTATAACTAAAACAAAACATGAATACACTGTTATTTAAAGGTTTGGGGTAAGTTTATTTGTCTGTTTGTTTACAGTAATACTTGATTTAGCCATGACACATTAAATTGAACCAGCATGGACCAATATGGAATTCAGGATCAGCAGGGGTGCTATCATAAACATAAATGTGTGCATGCTTAGGCCCTACCTTTCAAACAAACAGGCATATACAGACTTGCATTAGAATGAATAAAAGCACAAAATTCTAAACACGGATGGGTGCATGTAAACATACAGATCCTGCCACACACAAACACTGCTACTCAGAGCTCTTGGCAGACATGTTTGTTTATCTCTCCGTACCGTGCCTGCCACTCGCAACAACATACTGGCGCAAAGTCATCACGTCAGAACTGTTTACCAAAAATGATTCAGAAACATTTCTTTCCGGATGTCTCCATTAGCAGTAGCACGTTAAACTAAATAAATATTTGCATATAATATACAGTAATATTATACTGCATAGTAAACTTCATCAGATGTTGTTTTCAGTTCTTCTGAGTGACTGTACAGATGAAGCTAAAAGCATTCTCTCACCTGTCCTTAATCATTGGTTCCAGTATTGTGTTAAACACTGCTGATAAGACCTAAGCTTCATCTTATCACTCAAACACATGTCCTCCACTGGGACATTCAGCCCCCTCAGCCCCTCTTTACCACCTTGTAGCTCCCCAAGGCCTCTTGAGTCAAAGTATGCACAATACCCTCATCAGCCATCAGATTGTATAAGGCCATTACTCATTCACGCTGCTTTGCCTTTTGTGTGAGGCAATTCTTCAGACAAACACATGCACGCACACACACAGACACATATATCCCCAAATCCCCCCACTTCGCTCTTCTAGATCCCATCTGCCCCCTGCCCCCACACATCCTAAACTACAAGCCCCCTAGGCCCTGGACTTCATCCCTTCCTACACTCCTAAACCAGCTGTCCGGGAGCTGAATCCCCTGAGGGAATAAACAGGTGCTGAGCTTGTGCTGGCCACTGCAGTCAAGCTGCACATTTTAACACTCGCAGCCTCCATCCTGCCACACGCTTTCACACAGATGACAAACAAGGATACCATTCAGACCTTTGTAAACTACTGTATACCATTCAAATGTTTAGGGTCAGTAAGAATTTCAAATATTTTTGAAAGTAGTCTCTGCTCACCAAAGCAGCAGTTTTAGTAAATACAGTAATATTGTGAAATATTCAATTTAATAATCAATTTAAAGAGTCATTTAAATGGTGAATATATATTTTTTGAATGGCAGTGATTAGATGTAGCCTATATTTGTCATAGGCAGCTTTTGAAGTAGGCTACTACATCAACTTATACACAAACATGTTAAAGTTTCCTCTGAGGAAATATTAATTTTTGAAAACCTGAAAATGACATTTCAACCAATTAGAGCACATCTCTGTTTATCATAAATTTATATGAAAGATTCAGAAACTACACTGTGCAGTTTTTTATGTTCTGTATTCATGCTGTGCACAGAATCTGTTTATATTTGAGTATATATTGACCATCACCGTGTGGGAGGACAAGAAGAAAGCAAATTCTATGAAAAAATATACATCAGATGTTCTTTAAAATAGATAAAAGGAAGAAGCAGTGCCACGCTGAGCTGAGGTCCAGGCTGGGTATTTTTAGCACAGCCAGTGAACTGTTTTAAAAGTGTACCAAGGGTTGCTTTTAACTAAATGTGTGTGGCCAGTGTTTAATGACCTCAATGTAAAACTCTTCGGTTTGAAGCTGTTTTTAGAACAGTTTTATCATTACATCTAAGAAAATCGAGAAGAAAAAAAAGGCTCAATCTGATAAGGATAAATCAAATCTGACTAGTGCAGTCCCTTGTGTTTGCATTTTGCATGAAACAGCTGGCCATTGGTTGCGCACACTTCTTTTCGACACTTATGACCTAAACTCCCACTGGCATATGTTCATGTGTGTGTGTGTGTGTGTGTGTGTGTGTGTGTGTGTGTGTGTGTGTGTGTGTGTTCCAAGACTATGGCCAGTGATGATGACATAAAAACAAACACAAAGAAAATGAAAACCATTCAGGTTAAAGAGTTAGTGTAAAAACAAAAATCAAGACAACTTAAACAGTATTGATAAAATATCATCACAAGTCCACAGAGGAACTAAAATGTATATTTTTTATCTCCTCTAGGCCTATATATTAGCTAACCATTTACACAATAAAGTGCAGTAAATCTCCTCAATCTTTTATCCCCCAAAATAAACAGTTTGTTAAGACTTGTTTATCTGCTCCACAATGAGTCTTGTAATGTTAGTATGAGTTAGGAGTGTATGATTGCATGTTGTTGTCATGCTGAGGCCAGGCATCACCAAACTCAGCAATATTCACTCCCTCACTAACAAAAGCAGATAATGCTCAGTATCAGATGAATTAAACCCTGTATCCTATAGGCCTGTTTGGTGGGACAACCCTCCAAGAGTTGGTGTGGGGGAGGTAAAGGAAAAGGGAATGGCTCTCTTTAGAATTAAACTGTGCTCACTGTGAATGATAAGGTCTTGTATAAATTGTTTCCTGTGTGTCACTGTCTAATAGTGGTTATTGGGTGGGTTTTATGAGCGTTTACAATAGCACAAGAGGAAGGGAGCAATAAAACTGTTCAGTAGGACTGTTTCAAATGTATGACATTGCGCCTAAGTCTTTATGTTTGTATGAGTATTTTGGCCATGTGATGTCAACATGCCGCACTCACGAACTATACCAGAAACAATATTGAGAAACTTTATTAAGATACGCGTTATTAAGATACTGATATGACTGAACTCCTCCTCTCATGTGATTCTACATTATTTTAAACATATTTCCAAAAGTAGACAACTGCTCATTGCTTTAGGGTAAAACTTTTTAATGAGGAAAAAAAAACACCGAGTCCACCTTTAAATGCAGACGCAATGAATAAATTACAGAGAGCCGCACCACACAGCACAGCGAATGCCTTTAAACTTCAGTAAACTTCATTTTGTAAGCGGTGCACAAAAACGTAGGTTATATTACAAACAGACGAGGTAATTATTTTTTTCATTGTTTTATTTATTTATCTTCCAATTCCAACCTGTCCAGACGGGATGGAGGGGACTACTTTCCTGCGCGGAGTGATATGAATGGTCTCGCAGTTATTGGTGTGTGTGGCGCGCTTTGCCTGCCTGATGATCTCGAGAGACGGACAGACGGAGCAGAGCTGAGCGCTGAACTTGAGACCGTGTCTCAGTCACGCCTCAAGTCCCTCTCACTTTTCTCCATATTATTATCAAGCTGTAAGCAGTTTATTTTGATTTACCGCCTTCGGAATACACTGAAGATTAAAAAAGTATTCAGAATTTCTCTCCCGAGGTGCGCGAGGGACTGCGCAGTAGAGGAACGTTGAACTCAATTCAACATGTCAATTTTACCGTTTACTCCGCCGATCGTGAAAAGGTTGCTGGGCTGGAAGAAGGGAGAGCAGAACGGACAGGAGGAGAAATGGTGCGAAAAGGCCGTCAAGAGTCTGGTGAAGAAGCTGAAGAAGACGGGACAGCTGGACGAGCTGGAGAAAGCCATCACAACTCAGAATGTCAACACCAAGTGTATCACCATACCACGGTGAGTGCTGTTAAAAACATCCTCGACTTTGCTTAGGGGAAACATCGGGCTGTGTTGAAATGGGGCTGTTTTACGGTCGTGATTTTTGCCGAGCCAGCCCAAATAGTCTCAAACTGAAGTTATAACCCATTCAAACAGCACAGTAAGGTTTTAAAAAAGCAGCAGAACCCCTGTGTGTTTCCCTCATAGATCATAAAGAGCGTCTCTCACTATGAGTGCAGCAGCTCTGTTTGTTATATTATCAAATTCCGACACTCCTGTTGATTTATTATGACTTCATACTCTTCGTGGTTTTCACAAACCCACATTTGCCTTGCCTGGGGTTGTCATTTACTCTCTGATGAGGTTATATAACCCGACCTTAATCTGGGGAGCGCTGGTTGTAACTGCTGTCTGGCAGTGTATGGAATCCCGTGCTTATATTTTGGATGGCGGATAAATTTGGCGCAGGACGTTCAGCTCTTTTATTCTTCATAAGTGTGTGTGCATCGGTGGATGTAGGATGGACGTTGTGGCCTGAAGTTGTTTTTTTTCTTAGTTTCGCAACGACTGGTTAATCTTGTTATGTCACAGAGTCTGATGCTGGCCAAGTGCTCACAGAACTTGAGGGTTGCCTTCAAGCCCTACTCTCAGCAGATCTACAGTCACTTCAGTACAGAGAAGCATTTGCAGTGGTTCTGTTATATTGTTTTGTTGATGCATACACACATTGTGCGAATTAAGAAGCTATTTAGAGAGGCCATCAAAGAGTTTTTGTAAATTATGCTTAGACATTTTCTTATTGATGAACTTGGTTTGGATAGTAAATCTTGTATAACATAATCACTTATGTCATTTAAATAGTGTTGTGTCTATCTAGGCTAATTTTTTGTCTTTTATTTTAAATTATGTAAATACATGTCACAACAACCATTAGTAAGATTAATACTTTTATTCAGCAAGGATGCATTAAATTGACTATTATAATGTTACAAATTATTTCTATTTCAAATAAATGGTTCTTTTTAACTTTGTATTAAAGAGAATCCTAAAAAAATGTAGTGAGGTTTCCACAAAATGTTATGCGGCACAACTGTTTTCAACTAATATTAATAAGAAATGTTTCTTGAGCATCAAATCAGTGATTATTCCTGAAGGATCATGTGACACTTAAGACTGGACTAATGATGCTGAAAATTTAGCTTTGCCACTACAAGAATAAATTGCGTTTTATTGTGTTTTCGATCAATTAAATGATTATTGTTGAGCATGAGAGACATGTTTTATAAACATAAAAAATTGTATATCAACATTAGTCTACAGTATATCAACAACATTATATTGGGACTGGTCATTGGTTATCGTGACCGTTCATATTATATCCATTGGGAGTAAGGGAATAAGATAAATCAAACAATCAAAAAAGTTCAACCAAAAAGTTAACCAAGAGAAAGATGCATATGATGAGTGTGAGAAAGTAATTCATTGCTTATTAAACCACAGTGTCTGTTCAGTCTTTTTCACATTGAGAGAGTTGATAAGACTAAACAAACTCTTGACAGAAAAGTTCTTGTGACGTACCAATGTCACATTAAGCGATGCTCTAATTATTTTTCATGATGGAAATTTACAACCTAGTCAAATTTACAGATAATGATTATTTGTATTGTATTCTGATCGTATTACCAGTGAAAAATTAGTAAATTAGTTTGGATTTTAATTCGACAAGGTTGAGAGGAACCTATAGTTAAATCAATTTACAGACACTAACATACTGTAAAGGTAAAGACTACAAAAAAAATCTCACCTCTGTAATCCTCAGCCTTAAAGTTGTTGCTGCCTGTAACCGGACGAGTTTCTGTAGAACCTCATAAGAGAGTTTATTCATGAGCTATATGCAAAGTCATTGTCTTGACACATTTGGGTTGCTTGACTAAATTTAATATATTTGCTAAATTGGGTTGGCCTACGGAATTGAATTAAAGAAGACACTTTGAAGGAGTGTGTGACCTTAAAGTCACAACATTTACAGTCCCTTAGAGATTTTCTTTCCAAATTTGAAGTTTGCATAATTTTGTGGTGTTACAGGGCCGAGCAAAGTTGCGGTCCAAGCCTGCAGCGCTGTTTTATTGGTTGTTGTTTCCAAACAACAGATTCACTCAGTGAAAGCAGGGCTCCCAGCCAGAGATCAGGCTGAGTCACCCTGGAGGGAGAGTGAGTTTGAGCCTGTGGCTTTGTGGTGTGACCCACTGGTGCTTCTGTGGTGGAGCTTGGTGGTGACAGAAACCATAACAAGTGAGGACCGCATTGCAATCAACTATTGCGATGTGTGTTCCGGTTCTTGTGTAACTCAGATTGACTGGGTTTGTGTCAGTCAAGTGCATAAAAACAGTTTTAGCTTAGACTTCAGTCAGTTTTTGTCCTTGTTGTTAGATTTGTGTAACCTGAATCAGCACAGTATCCAGTCCAAGGCTCTATTCTTGGCTAGAGATACAACACTCTGCCTCACCCTGCTGGAGGATCCAGATTCCTCAGACACACTCCACTCACCTCAGGCCACACAATCCTGTCCTGCCCTCACACGCAGCTCATGCTGGGAACCTGTCCCGGCCTGCTGGAGATCCAGAGGAAGACCGATAAAGAGATAGAATTGAGTGGAATATGACATCGAGTTCAAGAGAAGAGGAGATGGAAGACGGATTGAAATTGTCCAAGACAGGATACGGAAAACATAATTATACCATAGTCACACTTCCTTCGGCTGCCATACACCTGTCGAAGCCCTATCGGAGTGTCCACATAGACTTCCTGAGAGGATGTCTGTTCCACAGCTTGTCTGTGTTCTGAGATTCCTGCTATATCTCAACCCCGCAGTCTTTGTTTGCTTTTGCACTTTTCGCACAATGACTTCAAAGGCATCTGAACTGTGAATTAAATCTGCGGTCCATTGTGTGGGCGCATTCAACCGAATACTCAAACAAGTCGCCCTATCAGCTTAGAAATTGTATGTGCCCTGCCACGCTGATAGAGTTGGCATTTAAAAAAAGTGAAAAGTGTCTGTGTCTGTGCCTTGAAGAGATGTCTGGCTTTAAGTCTGACATCCTGAAACTCTATACAGTATGTGATTCAAAGGCGCTTTTGATAAAACGTGGAGATTGAATGTCATTGGCTTGTAATTGATGTGCCGAGGGTTGTTTTGTTTCAGCCAGGGTAATGTCTTCAAAGCGCTGCTTGTCTGAGGGAAGTGAATCTGTCTGATAATTCAGAGTAATTGTGTGGCAGCTGACAGAAAGAGAGTGAAAGACAGCACGACAAATTTTTCACAAGCCTTTGAAGTGATGGCTGAAACGAACAGTAAAGACACTATGTGGCGCTAACCACAGACTTGTCATAGTCTTTTAACAGTTTTGTCTACAGCACCTTACTGCGCACTTATTACTCTAACTGTCCAGTCCTGCGGTTAGATGTAATAGTGATGATGCATAGAGGGATGTAAAAAAAAAAAATTGTGTGTTGTTTAGTTTTGGGTTGACTGAACATATAGTAATCTAATGTGCCTGAGTGCCTCAAGGAAAACCTGAGGCCCATTAGGCTGGTTTTGGGTTCACCTGATCCTGGTGGAACGTCTCATAGGGTGAAATGCAACTGAATGTAACAGAAGACCCACTTTTTTTAAAATTTCAACTATTTTTACCTTCACTGTCTTAGAAAAACAAGGCTCATGGTGGTTCTCTGAGACACAAAATGCAACGGCCAAAGATGTCTGTCTGAATGAATGTGTATGGCTGTAGCGCCAATACTCAAATAGCATTCATGCAGCTCAAACAATGCCATCCTCGTGGTTTTGTCTCCCAAGGCATGCATGAACTGATAAAATGTATACCTTAAAGAGTAACTAAATCCTAAAACAATTCTTTTTAGTTAATTATCTGTAAGACTGGTGCTTTATTAATGCAATTCATTGATTCAAGTACATTTTTTGACATTTGGGATTAAAGTGTTTGCAATATATGGTGTAAAAACGTCTGAGCTTCCTCAGGTTGAACGGTGGCTACTGCAGTTGAAATGTCTTATTGGATGTTGTGGGGCTGTGTGACGCAAACAGGCACACCCTTACCTACAGAGGGTCTCAGGTGCAGTTTTTTGGCTTTTAATGTAAATATTTCTTCAATACTTGAGAGCCCTGCATCATTCTGCACTTTAGCTAGCTTCTCATCAAATGTTTCTGTCCATTCACATGCTCTCTAGCATTTGATGCGTATAAATAAATAGACGCTGAAGTTGCAGCTGAAATCAGTCACGTGTTCACACATTTACTTACCTATATGGTGAATAGTACATAGTGCACTAAAGGATAGGGTATGATTCAGTAAGTGTAAATAGTGTAAATATGCTTTCCATTGGGGCGAATGAAGGCATTAGTCTCATGGAAACCGCCGCAGGGTGCACACAGTCTGCTCCAGTCTTTTAGAACTTTCAATTTATGAATTAATCCAGAAAAAAATATAGCACAGAATTATTCACAACTGTTCTCAAATCAGCATATTAGAATGATTTCTTAAAGGGCATATTGCAGTATTTGTTTTTTCCAAATTAATATATAAGCTTGTTTGACAATACCATATGAAAAGTTAATGCAGGATTAAAGGTTTATGCGTGACATAAGGGCAAAAATTTAGTAGAATACGTGACCGTTTCCTCGACCGTGTTGAAAAAACACTTTTTTTACGTCACGGGAGGGAGTCGTTTGGTGGGGCTCTGCGTTTGCCGTTTGCTCAGTGCAGAGTTGGCTGGTATTCAGAAGAGGTGCTCGTGATTCAGTGTGTTTTCGGTGGTTATTGTATTTCAATCAATCATCGTCGTGGTAAATTATGCCCTGTCAGGACACCAAATCCAAAGCTTTCTGAACAAGAAAAAGGACGGTGCTATCTTCTGTGTCCGGGTGTGTTTTGTGCTGGGTAAGAGGGACTTCACTTCTGCAGCTCCTTCGAAAAATGCGGTAGTGTGTAGCGCTCACTTTAGACCGGATGATTATAATCCCGGCGAAATGATGGAGTTAAACATGGGATGCCGAAGCAAGAACCAAGTGAGACTCTGGGCTGATGCGGTTCCTTCGGTGCACACTGTCCCAGCTCCTTCATCGGGTCCGCCGTCAGCGTGTGGTTTGGCCGCCGGCAGGAAACATGACGGTCATGGACCTGTCAGATCACTTATTACATCTTTACATCTGGCTTTTTAAACCAGAAGTTGCTCTAAAAATCACTTATGAATAAACTTAATGAGTACCTTTAGTGTTTAGCAAAGGATTCATTGTGCTTATGTTGTGTTTTTCATTATGAATAATAATGAATGAACCCACCAGTCAAGCAATTGCTGGCCCTGAATTGGTGCTAATTCGACCGCACAGGCATTTATAACAGTGTGTCCACTGGCACAGAGCGAACGTTTTCAGTTCATTCCTATGGTATTGTGTTGTCACACGTCGATTAACTGGTGGGAAAGTTTCCTCACCGTCACATTCCTACTATTTTACCTCACTAATCAGCTAGTTGTTGGATAAGTAATCGACTTTCGTGAGCCCCTCGCCACCCCAGTTCCTGAATCTCCTAAGAACCTTTTAATTTCCAGACCAGATGTATAGCACCTCTAACTTGAGCGGTTTAGAACTACAGTCTGAATGCTGTTACCCTTTCTGTGTAAATATCCCTGTCTGTGTGCACGAAATTTGTGTTCATATTTGTGTCCTGTTTGACTGATAGTGTGTTTGTGGATTTCCTGAGGGTGTTATAAGGGTTGTAACACCCAAGTGATGGAGAAGGCCAAGTGTGCCAAGTCTGACTGTGGTTGTGGTGGAGATTAGTGACACAGTTTGTGTGTCTCTGTGTTCTGGAAGTGTGTTCATTCATTGTGTATTGTATAGGGGTGTAACGATACCCTCGTGTCACGATTCGATACATATCACGATACTGAACTCACGATACGATATTATTGCGATACTCCAAGATATATGGTAAAAGGTTAACCAAAAATTTACTATTAATTAAAATGCTATTTTTTATATTACATTGTGGATTTAAATGAATAGGCTTGGACTTTGTGCTTGTAACCCAAGGACAATGGTGACCACAGAATAACAATATTCATGATTCTGAAGCTGAAAATACAGAATAATTTTAGACGAATATGCTTGCACTCTGTCACTAACTAGATATTTTTAAAATAAATGTCAGGTAACATTTTGGCATTTGAGATTTGGACCCACAAACATTCCCCCATTGCATTATTATACATTATATTCAACGTTATATAGTAGTTTAATGCAGTACTTACAGTAAAACTATGAAAACTTGAATTTTTATTTTGGGGGAACAGTCCACGATACATATTGTCACTATCCACGATACGTATTGTTCCAATTTTGTATATTGTATGTATTGTGTGTACACACACTCACTGCTGTTGTGTCTAAGTCACTCTGTGCATTGATAGCAGGTATTTGAGCTTTAGTGTCGTGTGCATCTTCTCCTGTGTGTGTGTTGTTCGAGGCGGGGTTAGTCAGGCTTCAGGAATGCTCTGTCTGCCCAGGGGAGGGCGTGGGCCGCTTCTGGGTTTGTGGCTCCTGCCGGGGTTGAAGGTTTAGAAAAGCTCTGTGCCGCCTCCATATCTGCTGGAATAATAGACACTCTGTACAGCAGACAACAAGACTGCTTTGTGCTACTCTGTCATCACTAGCCCTACCACTGACCCTCAGACTGCTTCTGACCACCCTGAGAAAATAAGCGTCCTTCAGTCGTGAACTCTCTGTGTGTGTTTGTGCGTTCTTTAGAAGAGTGCCAGTGTAGACTTTGCGCAGGATGTTTTGATGTTTGTCTGAGAGTTTTGAAAGACTTGCTTTAAAGTCTGCCATGAATGTATACTGACACTGATCCAAGTTAATCGCTGTAGTCTTTAATTTTAAGTTTTATCTGAGGTGGCTCGGTAGTATTGCAGGTACACTGAAAATCTTGTTCAATGTTATGCTATGCTCAGGTGTAAAAGTGTCCTCCTGTATACGACTATTAAAGCCTAAAAAGAATACTTCAGTTTTGATACAAACGCATACAGCTGAATGCATATTAGGGCTGGTCGATTGAACAATATCATATCGAGATTGTGATGTAAAATTTATGATGATGATAAGCTCTAGATTCTACATTTTTACTCTACATGGATTAATCTAACAGCCTATCAAACAGCAGAAATATACATGACAACAGCCAGTCAATGCATGTCGCTAATAAGTGGTTTCTGTGTGTTAAAAACTACTGTGGTGGGGTTTTGTCTTATACACAAACTCACACACTGATCCAGAGCTGCTTTGAGTCACTTCACCCTGATTTTCACTGTTTCCTTTGAGGAAAAACTACTGTAAAATACAGACTTGAAACTAAAACTGAAAAGCCAGTCAGTTGAGTTTGTGACAAAACCATTTACAGTGATTGTATATTGTTGTCTTTCATGCATTTGATAATTCATATTCATAAGCACTGAAATGACATTAATTAAAAGATTGTTAAAACAGTTTAAAATGCATGAACTTTGTCATTGAGGGATTCTATTTGTGCAAACATCTCGTCTCGTCTCATGAGATAAGTATCTCGACACACCCCTAATAATAATAATATTGTGGCAAATATCATTGTGATATGGAATAAAAATATTGTGATAATAGCCTAATTTTTGGCCACATCCTTTAGCCCTGATGCATAGCCTTTCAAAGTTTACAACATTTGATGTGCGTGAACACAGGTGGTCGACACATGTACCAAAATACTATAAAATCTTATCCTTGTTTGCACTATTTCTCACACCGTCCACACTGGAAACAGCAAAGCGATTGTTGCAAATACATTTGTCCTTCATGTCAGACATCAGAAATAGAACGGGGCATCAGTTTACTGTCGAGGATTTGTCTTGTCGCATCGCAACATGCATCATCCAGTGTAGACAGTATCACTGATTATTATGGGTTTTATTGCGTTTTGTTGCAGGGTAAAGAGTTCATATGGTACTCTGGCTGTATGCATAAAGTATGTGCATACTATTTACAGTGCACTATATGCATAACCTAACGTATGTATGTGTAAAACTGAAGTGTACTTTGGGTTTTACAAAGCTAGTTTTATTCTTCATCTCAGATCTCTGTGCCCATGTGCCTGTGAACAATGTTTTGTTGGATCTTTTTTTCAAAGTCATCTTTACATTTATATTTTTCATTTAGCAGACACTTTTATCCAAAGCGACTTACAATTGCTATATATGTCAGAGGTCGCACGCCTCTGGAGCAAATAGGGGTTAAGTGTCTTGCTCAGGGACACATTGGTGTCTCACAGTGGATTCGAACCCAGGCTCACGCACCAAAGGCATGTGTCCTATCCGCTGCGCCATCACCACCCCCTTCTTTCCTTCCCTATGACACAACTCATGATGTTTAACCTGCTTTAGCTATGTGTTTTCAGCATGGGTCTGCTCTCATTACAGTTTTGAAAAGGTGTGATGGGAGGATGTGAAGAAGGGGGTGGGTACAGCAGCTGACTGGTGTTGGTTATCAGTCTTGTTCAGATCCTAGTTCTGACAGGATTGGAAGTAAAACCGTGCAAAATAATATTTGCTGAAACTGTACTTGTCAAAAGATAATGGTAATCAATAATGATTTGTACTCTTGTACTCTTTGCTGAAGTGAGAGGTACAAAACTAGATTACTTACTTACTTTTTATCAAGTGACATTTACCCACTATTGATTTCAAACCTGGAAAAAGAAAATAGCACTGTCCTCTTGAATATTAATGTCACAATTAAACCAAAGCAGAGACAGTTATTTTCTTCCATGTTGGGACATATAATTGAATGAAATGGATTATCAAAAAAAAAAGGTCAATCTTGGTTTCTTTCAATTGCTTTGATTGGATGGAGACAGATCTGAATGCGAACTTGCAGTTAATTGTAAGAAAGGGGTGGGATTTTAGCCAAGTAAATGATTGGAGAAATATGGCATACACATCACCAGTCTGTCATTTCACCTGAAGATTGAGTTGAGACGTTTTGATGAAAGGTTAGAAAGTCAAAAAAATTAAAACAAAAAGAATATTGCATATATTTTTTCTTTTTTTTTTTATAAAAAGGCTCCATCTTTCACCTTCTGTGGCGGTGGGAATATACTCCGAATTCTACAGAATGCTATTCTATGGACGAGGTTCAGCGATGATGTGTAGGTTTGACATTGTGGTGTTCATGCACAACATGTTTTAGGTTCATAAACAAGGTATAAAACAAGGTATAAAAAACAGATAGGCTACATTTCCAATAATTTTTTAAGTAGTTGCATTGTCACTTGCAGCAGCATCATATACAGGCCAGTCTATTGAAATAAACATATACAATGCAAGGCAGTCACCATTTTTTCAGGAAGCGATCTGTATCTGAGTAATTTGGTTAGCCCATTTTACATTCTTTTACATTGCGATTTGACCGTGCAGTATTTCGCTCTAAAAAAAGTGGCTAACTGGAGTGTTACTTTTGGCCCCTGCTGCATTTGTATGAAGGTTGTAGTGTTTCTGCTATAGTCCTGCTCCCATGCTGAGAACGGGCCCCCGTAACCACATCCAACCACCTGCACATGAGACCCCTGCAGGGTTCTGTTTACTTAAGGAAGGCCTTAATGACTTTAGCAGAAAGAGGGAAACCAAAACCTTTCAAAAAATAATAGGAAGTTAGACATGATATTTTCCCCACACTCACATTATGAAATAAAGGGTAAGCAGGTATATAAGCCTTGAATTAGAAACAAATATTAGACTATAAGAGTTTCCACGTGAGTTAGGTTTCCAGATATTTATGCTGTACTTTTTACAGTCAAATTTTATATTTTATCAATGCAAATATTATGTCCAGTTAATTAAATGCATGTAAGTTGGTTTAGCTTTTATCTTCAGTAGTAGCTGTACGATCAGGAATGTGTCCTTCACTACTGCACTGTGTCGTGTAGCATTGGGTCTGTTGTACTGTTGCGTGCTGTCTGGGTTTAGGCTGGGGGGATGGGGGAATAGCAATGGTCTTAAAAGTGTTTTTTAAGGGGGGCTGTGGGGGCTGGGTTGGGGTATGTTCCACAGGGTGAAATGGTCCCGCAGACGGCCTGGTCTGAAGTCGAAGTTGCTTTTGTCCTTCTCTCCCTCTGCATCAAATTTGCATGTATCAGAGTTCAGAGTTTGTGCTTTGTCAGACTCTCTGATTTCAAACGGAGACGTAGAAGTTCAGCTCTAAAAACACAGCTTGAAAAAGTGAAACAAAAAAGTTTGGAAAGATGTTTGTCTTGTCTCTCTAACAAATGCATCATGTTAAATCTAGTGTATCAGTGCAAATAAACTACACATCAGCTGTAGTTTGCTTCTGCTTATTTTTTTCGCTCTGTATAAATATGTGTTAAAGCTACAGTCTGCAGTTTTTCCTCTTTGTCGCCATTTCTGTTTGAAATCTGCAACTGCAGTTATTCATGGAAATATCTGCTTTACGTGAGTTGTACTTCGACACAGCACAGCGCTGATGAACACATTGTTTGAGGAGAGTGTGAGGCTAACAGTCACCGCGCCGGTGTGGATACTGGCATTCACTATCATCACAGATTATTATTTTTGTCAAGTATGAACAACATAAGAATTTTCACCGGAAAATGTCATCAGAACTAGTAAGAAACATCCACTTTTGTTCTGGTTCTGACATATCTGTAAATTGCGCTGTTTAAATCTAAAAATCGCTTATCTTATCACACAAAACCGTGCAAATTATACTTTTATACAAATTGTCGATGTTAACATCAGCATTGCGCGACTACATGAAATTGTGCGCGATATGTATCTGTGTTTTCGCATGGGTCCGGTTGCAGTCTCTTTTTTTCTGTAGTCACTCACTGAACGAAGTCTTTTGCATTTTACAGTGTGTGAATCTCACTTGTCACTGGTGATTGTCGTTTAAACCTTTCTTGATTCGCCATCAAATTGATAAGTTTAATTATATCAAGTGCTGTGAGAAAAGGCTATAAATCTCCCCCTCCAACATCCTCACACCCAATATAGCTTATACTAGCCGGGACTTTATGTGTACAGATGTGACGTAATGACACAAAGACATTCTCGAATCTCCTGCGGAAATGCACCAGTACCACTGGAATTAAAAACATTATTACAAGCTTACCACTTTGAATCAAGCTAAGGCAAGCAGATAGTTTTAAAAACAGTGGCTAGTTATGTATTTTCTATGTATTTTGGATCATTTTTAAGCACAAAAAGAGACAGACTGCAGGTTTAAGCAAAACTTTGTACAAGTTCATGTGGAGTTGCGTGTAAACATCCAAAGAAATCGACCTGATCCTGATTCCTTGTAAGAGTTGAGTATAGTAATACTCTCTGTGTAAGTGTCAGTGTCATGGTCACCTGGGCTGATACAGAAATTGTCCACTACAGCCCACGACGTCTGTGTTTTTATCCTTGATTAAATCTCCACAGCGTGGTTGAGCCTGTGTCAGACCCCTCCATCCCTCCGGCTCACCCCCTCAACTCTCTTTCTCTTCCTCACCCCCTCTCTGTTCAAGTCTCACCCTGCTCTCTACTCAAGTGACAGCCGGCATGAGGGTGGGGAGGAGGGAGGCTAGACCCGCCCTCCAGGCTGTGTGTGTGTGTGTGTGTGCATGTCTACGTTTATGTTGGTTGGATGTGCCTCGCTGCTGACCTAATTTGCCCTCTGCAGCTCAATCAATAGTCATTCAGTGCTTCCTTTTCACATGAGGTCTGCCCACACAGCAGCAAACACAGGCTCTCTCTCCGCTGAGCACTGGAATGTAATGGAAATGTATAGGACTTATGGTGGATACAATATTTTCAGACTGATGCAGTTAATGAATGCCAGGCCCCATGGAATGATCTCATCACGAACTTTGCCATGTCTTAACTTATTCTAATTGTTGTTACCCGTTTTATTATCGCATTTAAACTTTTGTGTATAAAAAAAAAGCTTTTGAAAGGAGTCACACTCCCATTCAAATGAAATATGAGTAATGATGCTGAGAATTCAGCTTTGACATCACAGGAAAACATTTTATTAGACTGTCTTGGTTATAATACAAGCTCGTTTATGAAGTTATTTCACTTAAGGACTTATTTAGGAAGATTAAGCCCGAAAAGGTTGTGGATATTTCATTATATGTTAATTAAAAAAAACAATGTTTGTTTACTTGGTTTTATTGTATCAATTTGTTAACAGTTATTTTGAAATTGTAAATATATTTGACAATATTACTGTTTTATATTGTATTTCGGATCAAACAAATGCAGCCCTGATGAGAATAATAGACCACTTTCAGAAAAATCTTACCAACCCTAAACTTTTGAACGGTAGTGTAAAAATGCTCAATTTCCTTAATTCAGTTCTATGAAAACAGACTGTAAGATTCAGAACTGTAAAATGTTTTTCAAAATAGTTATTCCTGAATTCAATAACACATGACCATTGTCACAATGACACTTATTTGTTAACTGCACCATTGCGGTCATAAGGAGGAAGTATGATAGATTATATCATATATTAGTCCTAAACACCACTGAGTTTTTTTTTCACAACTATCACAAGAATAAAAAAGGACTTGACCTTGGTTATTGATTCATACCTTGCTCAAATATGTTATACAAGCTGTTTGTATGAACAGTAGAGTCAGGTCATTATTGTCTAACACTGAGTGAACACAGCCATAGAAGTTTTCAAGACACAAGTTAAAAAAGGCCAGTTTAATTCAAAAGTTGAGAGAGGGAATGGTCATGAGAAAACTGTGTAATGACCTGATTTGGGCAAAAACATAACTGCAGTATTGGAACAAAAAGAAAATGATATGAAATGTTTTATATGACCCATTTTTAAAGGGCTCTGTTAAGGAAAGTTCACACCTCTTTCCTCCTTTCTTTTCATGCCTCTGCTTTTATGAAGTATCTATAAAGGATGAATAGAGTGTCATGAATGGTATCTCTGCCCTGGATTCCTCAAAGAGTTGCTGACCTAGTGCGCAGCCCTCCTGTCTTTCTCAGCACTTTGGCTGCTGTTGCATATTTCAAGCACACAATGTAGCAGTCATGTATAATAGAGTGCTCTGAGAGGTTTCAGCACACCATAGCAGTGCATGCATTACGTTGGTGTATTTAATCTGATCTCGACCGCGAGTGTGCCGTTATAGGAAGCCGCTACACAGATAAGCATCATAAAAATGTTTTGGTTGCAGCCCTTGACTGTAAATATAAGAACTGCAGGCGTATAAAATGGGGTTAGTGTGAAAATGTGTTTTGATATGATGGTGTGCTGCTCAATTATTTCTGCAAAAATCCTCTTTGTCTGAGACCGGACCAGTGAGTAACTCGCCTCCTCAGACATGAAAAGTTCACTGTGTGTTTTTTTTTTCGACATTGCTCAAGGCCTTCCCCGCATTATTCTGAAATGATTATGCCTTTTTCCTTTTCCACATGGGGCCATCCAAAGAAAAGTCTGAGTTGTGTTTGCCTGCAGTTAAAAAGTGAAGCAGGTAAAAATATGATGTGCACTGGAATACATTTTTCTTTCTTTTTTCTTCCCTCTCTCTTGTATCCATTAGCCTTAATGTGTCTTTAACTGGTTGGGCGTGCATGTGTGAACCGTGAACTGAAGGAAGTGACTGTGTTTACTACTCTGTTGCTGTACTCTGCCCACGTGAGCCTGTGTTGCAACCATAAAGTGCATTGTTTATGCCTAAATATTCTTGTTTATTCCTTAAATTTTATTGCTTTATAGATTCTCTTTTCATTCTCTCTATGGGGTGTCTGGATTTTACATCATTATTTTTTCCTCACGCAATCTGCCTGTGGAGCGAAAGCTCTGCTATGAAAAATTTAAAGCATGTTTAGGTGCTGGGAGAGCTACAGAAGCCTCGGGCTGGCCAGGCAGGCCCGTGCCATTGTCTGGGCCAGGCTTGGTGGGTGTAAAAGTGGGAGGAGGGGGGACATACTGACAGACATGCTTTAAAGAGCTTTTGGGATTTGCATTATTTGGCCCGCACTACATATGTGTGTGAGGAGTCTACTGTTGCTTTCATATGGCTTTATGAAATGAAGCTGTTGTTAAACTAGAACACAATCGACCTCCTAAACACACACATTTTTTCTGAAACACTTTTTTTTTTGGACTTCCTCTTCCTATTTTTACACCTTATTCATATCACATGTGATGTGTAACCGAAAGCACCACATTAACAGGAAATTGGGCCACTTTTACTTGATCTGCGGTCTCTCATAATACTTTGGCGTTGTTCCTGCAAGCCTTGGAGTAGTGAGTGTTTATATTGTGGTAATTTAGGATTTTACACAATATTTCTGACTTAAGCCATAATAACATTTCAGCTGTATTTCTGCTTTGGATTTTAGAGTATGAGCTGCTGGGATTGTTTCTGCTACAGTGAGCATCATTATTGTCTTTTCTTTTTCTCTTTTTCTTTTCTAGATCTCTAGATGGTCGGTTGCAAGTATCTCATAGGAAAGGACTCCCTCATGTGATCTACTGTCGTCTGTGGCGCTGGCCTGACCTGCAGTCACATCATGAGCTCAGAGCCGTTGAACTCTGCGAGTTTGCCTTTCACACAAAAAAGGACGAGGTCTGCGTCAATCCCTACCACTACCAGCGGGTTGAGACACCAGGTAATGCACACTGATATTTATGTCTCGTTGGTACGGTACGGTACATTTGTTTCAAATAGATCACGATTCTTTTTTTTTAACTAAGCAAAATAACGTAATTTGCTAGAGGTTTTGACAAATGTGAAATGCTGCAGTCTATTTAAAATATTTAATGAATTTGAGCATTTTTTTTTAAATCTGTTTGAATCAGTGATTCACTTATAAAGACTTCACTTGTTTCATTACTGGAAGAATCAGCATTTTTTTTGTTTAAACAAATCTCTTGAATTAATGATTCAATGTCAAATACATTTTTTAACTGTCACTTGTCACCACTTGGTGTAATGATACAATACTTTTTTTGAAGTGCAATGTTACTTTCAAAAGGTGATTTACTCTATTTTGATGACTTCAGACATCGGTGTTTGTTTATATCCAAGTTATATCCGGTGTGATTTTGACGAGTGTTTGAATAGATATTGCGATCTTTTAACGATTAATTATGTAGCTCTACCTGACATTAGTATTAGGAAATGATACTTAGTAGTTAGTAATATATGTAGTATATGCACAAGTATTGCGCAAGTTGTGAGTCAAAACATGTTTTTTTTTTTAAGGTATCATGTTTTATCTTTTTTTTTTTTCTTTCTTGTTCACTTTCTCTCTCTCTCTCTCTCCCTGAAGTTCTTCCTCCAGTGTTGGTGCCTCGTCACACTGAAATCCCCAGTGAGTTCCCTCCTCTAGATGACTACAGTCACTCCATCCCAGAAAACACAATTTTTCCTGCAGGCATCGAACCCCAGAGCAACTACATACCAGGTAAAAGACAAATACACTCTAGTACAGGAAGTAATGGAGAAGACCCTTGGAAATTAGCTTCATAGTGCTATAAAAACAGAAAAGCCAAACCAAAAAATGTCAACTGGCTTTTAAATGAATATGTCTCCATCAGCTGCCACAAAGCGGCACAATCTCAAATGTTCTCCAGGTGTACTGGGTATCGAGTTCGATACTTTTTAGGCACTGACCGAATTGCCTCATTGCCATCGAGTATCAAAAAATCTCTTGTTGTTTGTACCAAATTTTGATACATAAGGGGTTAATCTCCAGCCAGTAAGCATTCAGCATGATTGGCTGTGGCAAGGCATCAAGGATAAGACTAATTTACGCCAGTTACGCCCAGAGATGTTGCTTACACTTGAGGCTGTAGTGTCTCAAACCCTGTTGATGTGAAAGATGTGAAGAAGATCAAAACTGTGGCTATATTTCACCAGGCTCAATGTCAACAGCGTGCGATGCAATATTTGTGACAAGATAATTGCTGCCAACACCGGCAACACGACAAATCTGATGAAGTACTCAACTGTGCACTTCAGAAAGTTGCTCTGTCCTCAACTGCAGGAAGAAATGGAGGACATCATAAATGAACCTGAAACTCTGCTTTTAGGCTTTTTGCCTCAGTGTCACAGACATGAGAAATAGACATATAAAAAGCTTGAAATGTCTACTTTTAAACAAACCAATTCAAATCGAAAACAAATTGTCTCTGATTATGTAATACAAATGAAATGTGCATTTATCTTTATAAGCACATGCATTCACTGTACTGCGGAGATGACAAGTCAGCAACGTCAACTTCATCTTTGCAGCCAACACTGTCTCAGAAAACACTAGTTTATTAATACACAATTAAAATGTCTCCTTGCTAATTTTTCCAGTGCTTTGTGGCAGGTTGAGCGCGAGGCTTATATTCCTCCCCCCCCCCCCCCAGTGGTCTGAATGTCTTTGAGTTTGTAAAAACAGTCAACAAACTGAAAAAAAAAAAAAGTTGTAACCTTTTTTTAGGTAATATGTAATGTAATCTTGTTAAAATGATTTCATAAAATTGCTATCGAAAAAAGTATTGTTCAGGAACTAGTGGGCAGTGGGTGGATCAATATTATTTTAGATGTAGACCACCAAACACCTATAAAGCAACAGTACTGTCCAATCACTACTTCGTGTTGATGAAACACAAAGAATGAACAGCAACTGCATGAAAAAAAAAAAAAATCAGAGTTATTGATTGACAGGTGAGTAGTAGGTGGCCATTGTTAACCTGGATACATCAGCATTTACTCTATACATATAATGTGGTCACATGCGTTTCTGACCTCCTGTATATACACTACCACTCAAAAGTTCGGGGTCAATATGATTTAATAAAAAATATTCAGCAATAATGCATTAAATTTATCAAAAGTGACATTTATATATAAAACATTTATAATGTTACAAAAGATTCCTATGTTAAATCGTTCATTTGAACGTTCGATTAGTCGAAAAATCCTGAATTCCACAAATCTATTAAGCAGCACAAATGTTTTCAACATTGATAATAAGAAAAAAAATGTCTCTTGAGCACAGAATCAGCATATTAGAATGATTTCTAAAGGATTATATGACACTGACTGAAGGCTGACACACACTCATGTCCTTAGACTCAAGCAAAGAGTACATGTGAAGCTTTAACTGTACACACAAGCAACTCATAAGAGAAAGAGGTGCACAGGTACGCAATCACAGACATTTAACAATTTACCCGTTAATCCAACCTACAGACCCGTTTTCTTATTTTTTTGACTAGTAAACAAATGTCTGCCTGAAAAATTGGCTATAGTCCTGTTGCGTATTATATTTGTAGGACTAATAAAATTATGTTTAACCATTTTACAGTTGAACAATTTGCGCCGAAGTGATTTAAAGACTGCTTTTGTCTACATAAGGGCATAAAGGCTTTGACTGGGATTAGTTTCACCTGAATGGTATTTGCTATAGAGAGGCAGTCTTTTACTGTAATAGGGAGATGTGTGTTGTTTCATATCCTGCTGCTGAAACTGAGCTGACCTCTGCTTTCTAAATCGGGTGTCTTCATGTGAAGGGGAAAAATAAAACCCTTGTGAGACATTGTCTCTGCTGCACCTGCTAGATTTTGCCGGATGTGTTTGCTGATGTGCCTAATCCTTCATCCATCAGCTGGTGTGTACAATTTGTGTTCATGCAGGCTCACCTTGTGTGTTTGTGTGTGTTACAGAGACGCCCCCTCCAGGCTACATCAGTGAGGATGGAGAGACCAGTGATCATCAGATGAACCGCAGCATGGACACAGGTGATGCCAGTTATACTACCGCATTTGTTGCATTCTATGATTGGTTGACATTGAATTTACTGCACATCTATGAAGTAGTTCCAGGTTTGTTTGTTTTTTGGTGGCATTTCAGTTGCATATCACTTTTCCAAGTTTCTTTCTGACACTTAATCAGTAGTGTATGAAAGTAGGTCTACACACACACACACACACCAATATTTAGGGACTAAAACCCCAAAAATGTCATGAAAATTGACTTTGCACTCTTGAATTATTGGAAATGTAATTGTTTTTAATCAAAATGTGTTTGTCATATTTACTGTACATGTTTATACCATTAATTATTAATCTGTCCTTTTCTTTTCAGGGTCTCCAAACCTGTCACCGAACCCTGTGTCTCCTACCCACAACAACTTAGGTAAGACTCTCTTTCTGACTGCATGTGTGTGTAGATTTTGGATCACTTTGGACACAAAATTATTGAATTGCATTGCAAAAACCAATATACAAAACCAAGTGTTATTTGAAAAGATATGATGCTAAATCTTTTCACATAACTAATTTTTGCAGTCATTTTTAATCAAATGGTTTTGATTAGAGTCGTCTTGATTATCAGATTTTTACTATAGATTATCGTGGCCAAAAGAATTCGATATTAAAGTTAGAGTGGGTAATTTCGTACAGGCTAGCAATAGCAAGCTAGCTTTGAAAGCATAAGATCCCACCCTCCCTTCATAGCATCTCCAAACCTCATTCATTTTTAATTCATCCTTAATTTTGTTTTGTGTTTTCTCTTGTTTGGCTAATGAATCACACTTGTTAAATATCACAGTAATCATCAATATGGCATATTGCGACACCCTTAGTTTTGATTCAGGGTCTTCCTTCTTTCCAGTTCACAGTCTTTGTGATATGTTTTAGCAATATATTTGTAACATTTATAATGTGTTTTTAGAACTTTACAGGGACTAGTGAGAGCTAAGTCTGATTGTTTAAATAACAGTTTACATTTGAAACACAAATGTGTTTTCAGTCTTTTAGAGGAAATGGATTGCTAAATGGATTATTTGGATGTCCCCAAAACAACTTGGAAGAAAACCTCCAAGTCTAAACATCCTGTCAGTTACCATCTTTGCAAGGGAGGGCCCACAATTCCTTTTGTATCAGATTGTCCTTTCGCAGACACCGCTCAGATCCCACAGCGATTTCTCCTTTCCACAGCAGTGGTGTATGAGTGTGTGTCAGAGAGAACGGCCAGTGCCATGAGCCTGTAATTTTCGAAAGATTTGTGTCCAAGTGATGATGGTATTTCCCGATTCAGTCTTTATTTCTGGGAAGAAACATCTGCTCTTGACATCACAGTGCCGTCAGTTCCCAGCCCCCGTGCTCTTTCTCTGTATCCCCACCCATTTGTTTGTTTTCTTTTTCCTGTCAAACCACCACACCCCCCCCCCCTCCCTTTTTTCCTTTCTATTTCTTTTCATTTTCTGTGTATGTCTGTGCCTGACGGATTCTCTCCTTTTATTGTTTTTTTCTCTCTTTCTCTCTCAGATCTACAGCCAGTGACATACTGTGAACCAGCGTTCTGGTGCTCTATCTCATACTATGAGCTGAACCAGAGAGTCGGTGAAACGTTCCATGCCTCCCAGCCCTCTTTAACAGTAGACGGCTTCACAGACCCGTCCAACTCTGAGCGCTTCTGCCTGGGCCTGCTGTCCAATGTGAACCGCAACGCTGCTGTGGAGCTCACGCGCAGGCACATTGGTACGCACACATCTGTTTCAATCACTCATTCATAAGACAACATTATTTTCATTTAATTGTATTATTTTATAATAAAATAATTGTATTTTTTATTTATGTGGCAACCTTCTATTTTTGCAGGGCGAGGTGTGCGTTTGTACTACATTGGCGGTGAAGTGTTTGCAGAGTGTCTAAGTGACAGCGCCATTTTTGTTCAGAGTCCCAACTGTAACCAACGTTACGGCTGGCACCCCGCCACTGTTTGCAAGATCCCACCTGGTAAGATAATGAGAGAGCCTCAACAAATAGACCTCATCAACAGAGTTCAAATGTTAAGTTACTGAATTGCTGTTCTGAAAAGGTTGAAACGGCTCCCTTTTTGATAGTTGAAACCTTGTTTTAAACCGCTTCGTTTCCATCCAGGCTGTAATCTGAAGATCTTTAATAACCAGGAGTTTGCAGCTCTTTTGGCCCAGTCTGTGAATCAGGGCTTTGAGGCCGTGTACCAGCTCACCCGCATGTGTACCATTCGCATGAGCTTCGTGAAGGGCTGGGGAGCCGAGTACAGGTACGATTACTGCTATCACTTCACTATCCACGTCTTCCAACTATTCACATCTATCCATGCGCTTGCCACTCCTGGAATGTGGCTTTGATTTGTCTTGCTTTTGCATCACTTGTGAAGTGGTGTTACTCAAACCACAGAAGCCACCCATGCTTCCTGTTAAATTCTTTGAATTCGATTGCCGTAATAATTTTTTTCGTAGAAACGGGATTATGAATGTTGAATGACTTAAACACTACTGCTACTTATTTTCTTTATATTTACATTTATTATTTTATTGATATTTATTATCATTTATTATTTGTTAAATAAATATTAAATATAATTAAAAATAAATATTAAATATAATATTTTGTTAAATATAAAAATTCTGGCCAATACCGATAACTCTCATGTTATGGCTGATAACTGATAAAATCCTGATATAAATATTCTTTTCTATTTTGTCTAAAAAAATAAAACTTTAAAAAATATATTTTTACTTAAATATTCAGATGCTGAAGAACATTTAACAGTGTTATTAAAATACTTTTGAAATTTGTGATAAAATAAGTAACTGTTAGATGATGGAAAAGGTGTCTAATTGTCAAAATAGGTGAAGTGAGCATGCACCATTTAAATATTCAGTAGTGGTTGATATAGATCTAAAAGGTATGCACTATATGTTAACATTTCGATCATTAGTTAATAAAGGGTTTGCACTTGACGTCACCGTCGGCCGGAGTGACAGCTGAGTGGCAAAAAGACAGAGTGCAAGAATTGTTTTTCAGAGTGAATGCCTCAAAAAAGACTAAACACAACTATACTGAGAAAGAGCTGGAAGCTATGGAATGGATTGCTGTAATTCACAAGCAGAACTCCAGGCAGTGAAACGTGGATTTGCAGTTATCATTTTATGTCAATATGTTGAATGTTGGGGTAAAATCATTCCAGATAGATTGTATTAACAACTCAACAATTAAATATTTGCCATCTTATATTCTGCATAATTGGCTGTTTTTAAATAAACAGACAAAAACTGTACAAGTTTTGGGGACTGATGATGTGTTTCTCGGTCTTGCTCACTCTGGTGAAGAGCTCTGACGTAGCAAGGCAACCCGGTGTCCACCAGTCTAGCGTGTCCGTCTTATAAACTGTTAGGTCTGCGCTGACAAATCATTCCACACCAAACAAACTCGCATATGGTGTGCTTCAAAATGTCTCAGAGTTTCCTGGTTTCTCTTTGTTCTCTTCCCCTCTTGTGAGTAACTTCATTGTTTGAGCCCATGGAACCAAGACCCTAAATTAGAAGCAGTTGTGGGTTTTGACCATGGACATCTGTAGAGAAAGCTTGAGAAGAGAGTGGGAAAGAGTAAGACTGGTGTGAGAGAGAGTGAGACTGTGGTTTCCAGACAGCCTGGCGTGTGGAGACACAATCTGAGCTGTGTCAGGTTTCAGCAGACACCCACTCTCTCTCTCTCACGCCCCTCCACTTCTCCCCACCTTCAGATCCACCTCTTAAGTGCAGACAAACTCTCCCCGTTCCAGTTTAAAAATGCCATTTGAGCACTTTATGGTTGGACCATGCATTTACCATCACGTCAGTGAATTTCATGACGCAGAACATCACAGTGCCGTTGTCTGAATTCACCTTCATATTCTCTCAGTTTGTCACCTGAGCTGCCCCAGATTACTTGGTGGATGACTAGAGTAGATTTCACCTCCTCATTTTTGCTTTTATTTGCCAATATCTTTTCTTATACAAGACATTAAAATTGTTAATAATTTTGCAGTATCTGCATGGGAGACGAAACTCCTGAATTTAGGAAGAGCTTTCCTCTTTAATTTCCTCACTCCGGCTCTCCCACTTTCTTTCCGCTACTCCATCTCTTTTGAACTCTTAGTAGACTTTGTAGAAAAATGGAGGCTGCGACCTCCGATTATGCTGTATTTCAGCACTGCCCTTTTAATAAAGTCAGGGGTTTGTTCATAGATGGCTGAAAGATTTACTGAGAATCTCGTCAAAGAACAAGAAACAGTCAAACGATCAATAAAGGAAGCTGCTAGGAGACAAAAGCTGTGGGTAGACTAGACACATTGTTGGATGAAACTGTAATGGAAACGTCTAAAATGTAATGGTTACATTATAATGATTTGAAACACAATGTGAAAGCAGCAGAACTGTTTTAATAACCAAATTAAAAACTGTTCATTGTTAAGAGGCAATTTCACATTCAACATGCTACTTTTTAATTATTTGTATTACTTTTAATAAAAAATATAATTGCATGCATGAGTTATATATACATTACTTTTCATAAGTGTACTTTTTTCAGAAAGGTTGCATAATATTGATCAAAAGTGACAGCAATATTTTTTTTTATAAATGTCATTATAAATGTCTATTCATCAAAGAATCCTGATAAAACATTTCACAAAAATCATGGTTAAGCAGCACAACTGTTTTCAACATTGATAATTAGCAATGTCACGTTAGCTCCAAACTTAATATTAGACTAGTGTCTGAAGAATCATGTGACACTGGAGAAAATAAATCAAATAAATGCCTAACCTGGTAAACATAAGAGACTTCTTTCAAAAATGCTAAATAATCTGACCGACCCAAAACTTTCGAATGGTAGCAAAGGATTTTTAAGCTTCAATTATGATTTATTTTAAAACTTTTCTATCAAGCTCTGTGTAATAGCACATTTTACTTGATGTTAGGACACATGGTTTATTTTTCAAAATAGAAATATATAATAGAGTATAACTATATAGAGCATATTAAGAGTATATGTAGAGTATTCACTCACATATGTTTTCTATGCACATTGTAGCGATTTGACTAATCAATAATACAATTTCTGGCTGTTTTCATTATTGATTATTATAGAATGATTACATTTTAAAATGAAATATACTTGTCTATAATTCTTGTGCTGAAGTGACTGTAAGTCATGTTGAAGGAGAGGGACAGAGATTAATGAGAGACTTGCACACGTGTGTATGTGAGTGGAAGGATTAGAGGAAGTCCCAGTGAGGAATGGAACGTGAGCAGTGTGAGGTGTTACGAACAGTTTATCTGTGTGTGTGTGTGTGTGTGTGTGAGCCCAAGTGTTGGAAACTGTTGAGACGAGTGTTGTGTAAGTATTGTGGAATGTAAAAGAAGTGTGTTTGGCAGAAAGTACATCCCTATGAGGGATGAGGTACCAAATTTACACAGTTTATATCCAGACAAACTGACAAACTCTGTGAATTATGTCTTGACAGTACTTCACATTCACTTCATATCAACAATCTGCATGCTTGGATAAAATCGCTATATTATTCATTTGGAAATAACATTAAATATATATATAAAAATAATAATGTTTTACTCACCTGGTGTCATTTCAAAGCTTTCTTTCTGCTGCAGAACGAAAGATATTTTGAAGAATGTTGGTAACCAAACAGTTTTGGTGACCATTGACTTCTATTGTACGAGACATTTCGCAGAATATCTTCTTTCGTGTTGTACAGAAGAACAAAATTCATACAGGTTTTGAACTACATGAGTAAGCGATGACATCATTGTCATTTTTGGGTGAAGTGTACCTTTAAGCCACACTTAATGTTCCGATGTCATTGCATTGTAATATAATAAAATATCAAACTAACTGATAAGCAAAATATTTCAAAAAGAGGTTTGGTAGGTTTAACATGTTCGTTACGTTTTTGGAAAATGGTTGTGATCAAAACAAAGCCATGTAACAAATATGAAGACGTGTAATTATATTCATATGCTAATCACTGCGATGCAGTTAAATTTATATATTAAAGTGTGTGAACACTTTTGGCCTCCGTGCGTTTCTGGTTTCTGACCTCTCTCTTTAATGCTGTCAGGCGGCAGACAGTGACTAGCACCCCCTGCTGGATAGAACTGCACCTGAACGGTCCTCTGCAGTGGCTGGACAAAGTGCTCACTCAGATGGGCTCCCCCTCCATCCGCTGCTCGAGTGTGTCATAGGAAAAACACTCCATATACAAAGCACCAGATCCAGGAAAAAAGTTCCTTCGGGAGTCGAAGGCTGAAGACTTTCATACCTGCCAACTAATTGGGTTCCACAAACTCGGTAGCACTTTCATGTTGGAGGAGTGTATTACAGAATGTGTATATACTCGGTTTTATGTTATTGGTAGCCATTTTTATTGCCATTATTGATATCAAATATTGCCATTTATGACATATTTAGTTATATACTTTTTCACGTGTATGTAAAATCTCTCCTCTGTTGTGTCCATTATGATTCTGTTATGTTAGGTACATTTTTACCATAAAATAGGCTTGTTTTTTTTTTTTTTTAGGAGACATGAAAAAAGTGCTTTTTTGTAAAGTGAATACATCATATTTTTCGAATATCAGTTAAACTGTATTTTTGATATTTTTGTTTGGTTTGATCAAACTGAAACTTGCCCCGTGTGTCATAATGTTATGTAGTACATACACTCTCAGAAAAAAAGGTCACTGGGGCTGTACCTTTTCAAAAGGTACACTTTTGTACCCAAAGGCTGCATATTGGTACCTTAGTGGTACATATTAGTACCTAAAATGTACATATTAACACCTGCAATGTACATATTAGTACCTAAAATGTACATATTAGCACCTAAAATATACATATTAGGACCTAAAATGGACATATTAGCTCCTGAAATGTACATATTAACACTAAAAATGTACATATTAGCACCTAAGATGTACATTTTAGAACCTAAAATATACATATTGGGACCTAAAATAGCTAACATAGACATATTAGCTCCTGAAATGTACATATTAACACTAAAAATGTACATATTAGGACCTAAAATGTACAAATTAACACCTAAAATGTACATATTAGCACCTAAAATCGACATATTAACATTTAGAATGTACATATTAGTAAAATTTTACTTTTTGAAAAGGTACAGCCCCAGTGACAGCTTTTGTACCTTTTTTTCTGAGAGTGTATAAAGAGGCTTCCTCATGAGAAAGAAACCGGATGTCTTTGACTAAGCGGTGTGTTCAGAGATGGAAAACTCAAATTAATATTGTTTTTCAGGTTTCCACAAAACATCACATTTCCATATCCCGTTTTGTCCTAGCCTGTGAAATGTGCTGGACAGCACTTTAAAAAAAACATACATTAGCTCTTCACCTTTTTAAAATTCCCTAAACAGAATACTATACAACAAACTTCATATGTGTCATAACAGTTTATGTAACATGCGTCTATGCTTCACAATATCTAAGTTTGTTTAAATGTTTGGGGATTTTTGTCATTGCAGGTTCGGTTCAGATACTTCTCCTACAGCAGATTTCCAGTTTTAGTGTTTTTCATCTCTTAACCCGGACCTGTGTGTGTGTGTTTGGAGGTTACTTGAGGGTGTTTTACCTGTTCCAGCCGTCCTCTGTGAGTGTTATATAGTGTCTGGTGTGTTGTTGAGTTCAACTTTGTCTGCAGCGAACCGGCTGTCTGTTTTGCGCGAATGAATGTGAATTATTATCGAGTTTTATAGGATTCACCACTCACAACTCCACGTGTTGAGCCGCGCTTTCATTCGTTATTCTTTAGTGAGTGGGTGAGGAGCTGTTCAAGGTCTGGTGAGGTCTCCCAGTTGTCCACTTTGGAATATAAATGTCCTTATGCTGTAGTTTTTGAAAACTGGGCATTACAAAATTTTGAGCTCTATTTAGTTCATGCTTCATATCTCATAGTGTTAGTTGTGTCTGTGTGGATATGTACTGCACACTCACTCAGTTTCATTTCTAGAGGATGTGGGAACCCAAGGACTCACAGGTAAGTGTGCCTTCGCATCAACTTTCACAACAGAGTTTGTAAATAGTATACAGGACACTTCTTCACAGGCATTCATCCATATTGAGCAAGTGGGTTGTCCAATGTTGGACCACTCAGGGTTGTGATCTGTTCTCAGCTGAACTTGTAAATATGTCTTGATAAATTTGATTATGCATGCCTATTTTCTGAAAATCATGCCATTTGTACTGTAGACTATTTTGCTACCAAATATTTTTTCAGAAGTGTGACTGGAAAGTAAATGCTCTTACCTCTGTGTTCCGTACCGTCGAAAGGGGGGTGGGCTGTACTGCTGGCAGGTTTTTATAAGGTTGTATTTTTATATACGTCGGATACTCAAAGGATATGGGGAAGGGCTTGAAGAAGGGAAAAGTCACAATGGGTTTTGTGAAAGCCAGTTAAATAGCATCAGGTCAGTGTGATTCGCTTGCAGGCTTTTTGAAATCTCTGGTGTCACAATGTGTTGTAAAGGAATCATGGAGGAAAGTTGCATTTAGGTGCATCATGTACTTCACAGACAGGAGAAAAGATGTGTAACATCTGTTTGCTTAAATGTTAATAAGGACTGTTGTGCGATTTAAATGCGCTAGGACTTCACTTTGATAAAGTCAGTGTGTTGTATGACTTGGATTCCTTGAAATGTATTTAAAATCTCTTGATGTCATCCGGCAAGACAAAATAGAAGGTACTTGTATTTTTCAGGAAATGATTTGTTGTCCGTTTAAGCAACATTAACTGTTTTCTTTGATAGGAAGAAAATCAAATCTCATTCTCTCAACAAATTGTTGAACATATTTTAAGTAATGTGCATTTATTGTGCTTGTGTTAAACTTTCACATTCAGTGACGTTGTGACTTAGTGGTGATTGTTGTGCTTGACATGTTAGATTTTTTTTCTCTGTATAAGTATATAACCTTTATTATTTCTCTCTGTCTTTAAAGTTTGTCAGGAGAAAAAAATAATTGTTTATAATTGTTGTACTTTTAATAAATGTGTAAATGAAAAAAAAAAAGTCTCATCTGATTTTTATTTTTTATTTTTTTAGGCCAGTCCAGTCAAGTTCCAGTCAAGTTCTGCTTATTTTTTGATCATGACAATGCTGTAAAAGGTGCTTTGGCATACGGAGACAGATAAGGCATGGTCTGTTACCTAATGCACTTTTTTTCTCCTTTCTGAAATATGAAAGCTCTCTTTGTTCTGAGGACCCTAAGGGCAGGAAGGCGCTATAATTCTTCTGGACTGCGATTACATAAATCATTTTAGGCTAAAGCTGCTCTGCAGCAGCTAAAAAAATCACCAGGCCCTAATTGTGTGGAACCTGGCTATGTAGACTGTTTGTAATTAGCAGCTGATACTGTATTATTTCGACCCTTTTAACTTACCTTTTTAATCTTTTAGATACTGGTGTTATCCCGGATATTTGGAAATCGGCTTTTGTTGTTCCCTTATTAATAGGAGGAAATCCAACTATATTAATCCAACTATATTATATTATAGGCCCATCTCAAAGCTTATTGTCCAATCAAAAATTGTTGAAAGTTTTATTAGTGACCAGTTGACCTGTAATTTGAATGTAAACAAAGTTCTATCTAATAATCAATCAGGGTTTCATAAAAAACGTATTACTACAACAGCTGTCCTGAAAGTTTTAAATGAGAATCAGTGGATAAAAGTGATTATTGTGCTTCCGTTTTTGATTTAACAAAGGCTTTCGATCATGTTCATGAAATATTGTTGGATCATGAAATATTGTTGCATAATATTTAAAAAAAATATTTAAGTGAAATAACTCAATGTGTGTGAAGGTTCAGGACTGTTGGTGATTGTTAACGGTCTTCCCCAAGGATCTGTGTTGGGACCTTTTTTATTGCGTTGGATGTCCAGGATTGTGGTGCACCTTCTAAACAGCAAGCCTTGCTTAAGCTTCAAATGGCTTTTGTTGTCATTCAGTCACGACTTCATGCACTAAAACTTGTTAAGACTAAGCTTATGTTATTTTCATGCTCGAAGCCAAGGTAGTAGAATCTTATTCCTCTAATAATTACTACCTAATTATTTACAAAACTATTCTGGGGTTGTTGCCTTCGTATCTGGGTTGTCTTATTTAACAGAAAAGTGTTGGGAAATATTCCCTTTGGTCTCAAAATTGTTATAGGCCTCTTTCTGTTCCATTTTAAGAACTGAACTGGGGAAAATAGATTAAATAGAGATTACTGAATTAAATAGATATTATCCTGGTTAAATAAAGATAAATTAAAAAAATAAACACTTAATACTTTACTGATGGATCAGAAAGACACCAGATCAGGAGTTTCACTGCTTAAACTCAACCCAGCTCTGCTTCTGAAATATTAACAGGTTTGAGGGTCAAAACCTATAACACTCATGAATGATTCACAGCTTCTCGAATGTGTAGGGCACTGTGTCAAGGTTTGTTTCAGGTTCATGAGGCAGCTGTGTTTGTTACCTTAGGGGTTTTTTCCCCTTCCAAATTTCAGGTTAAATGCATACAGTAGTCCGGTGGATTATTTCCTTTACGCTAGCGCTCTCTGTAGGCAAACGAGAGAAACGCATCACCACATCACGTTGACTGAAGCAGTCACACGGGGAAAGCTTGTTTGCGCTGTTGAATCACCATCACTCATCGTTTAAATGCCTCAGATTTTTTTTCATTCAACCAAAACACTTCACTGGTCTAATGCAGAATAAAGGCCTAGTTTTATTGTAGTAGGCTAAACACACTAGCCACGTCAGAATTCAGTAGGTAGGCTATACTTTCGTAATATACACTGAATTCCATTTATAATATTCTTTTTTGAAGTAGGCTAAATGCTTTACATTTTTTCTTGCATGTGTGGGTGTAAACCTTAATTGTGAAACTGAAATTCCTGAATGTGTATCATTTTACTATCCCATAAGGCCATGGGAGCTGAATAGAGGTCAGACGTCAAGAAAAATGGCGGAAGACTTAACGGACGGTTCAGGTAAAAAAAAAATGTTAATTTGTTATATTTTATTTGTTTAGCAACACTCGAATACATTATTTTTTCACTTTATGACATTTCTTATGGGATATTATCATCTGCTACTTTCTATATAAGGTAAGCTAGTCTATAGGCTTGCATGGGCTTGCCTAAATATTAGGGGAAATTAGGCATTTGTTTTCAACAATAGTTTGAAAATTAAGAAAGGTGATACAGCTAAAATCAGATGACAAAACAACTCATAACAAATGAAGTAGGCCTAATATTAAACATAGGCTATATTAGTGCAATATAATAAAAAGTTAAAAGTGCTGGGTAAACTAATTGCATATATAGCATCTAACTACACATCTAATAGCACTAAATTATGATGAATAGCCTAAAAAGACTAAAAGGAGGAAGGACCCTATAATAAATAGCCATAATACAGACTGGAAGTATTTATTATTACTATATAACAGTGCTTTAGCGTTATGCCTCCTGTGAAAGATGTCCTTACAGATTTTTATATAAGACTGACTGAGTTGATAAACTGAACACCATCTCCTCTCTCTCTCTCTCTCTCTCTCATCAGGCCTGACAGCATCATGATCGCCGGTGACAGCTACTACCTTTGTTGGTAAACAAATTCATCTTCTTAAAGGTCACAATTTGCTGCAGTGTGTCTGTATCTCTCTCTCTCCGTCAGATTGTCCCTCCATCAGCATTCCTCTCAGGTGACTCACACCTGATTGCGGCGCCACGCACTGCTGCGTCACAGCTGTCTCCGGACAGAAGAGAAGACAGGGCCGCTCGCCTCCAACTGCCGCGCACTGGAACTCTGCCCAACGGGCGATGCGTATCTGTGTTACTGGCCAGCAGTTCTCCCTTCAAGCCTTCTGTCGGCGACAAAGATATAGCCTACTCTCTGTTTCTCTTTAAACTCGCGAACACCTGTTCTGCTTAAGACCTCGGCTCGGTCTCCAGAGAAATAAGACTCGTCGTAAAGCAAAATGACAAGGATCGTAGGACTATTTGCGCGTGTTAGATGTAGGCATATTTACTGTTAAAACAAAAGAGCTTCGCACTCCAAAATTGAGTGGAATTCACAGGAATGATCTGCTCTTTCAGGTAGATACGAAGTGAATGAATGGCTGTTTTAAATTGAGTATGTGATTGTGATCACACAGACAATAAATACACGAAATCCACACAACTAGTGCTTTGATTTTACCATACCATACCAACTTTATTTGTTTAGCACTTTACAACAACCTAAGTTGACCAAAGTGCTGTACAGAAAAACATAAACATACATACAATTAAAAACCCTACATTCATTTTGTCTACATTATCTGAAAAAAAGGATCATGGTTCTCTTTTAAAAGGATACTCCACTTTTTTTTTAGAAATAGGCTCATTTTATCACTCCCCTAGAGTTAAACTGTTGAGTTTTACCGTTTTCGAATCCATTCAGCCGATTTTCTGATATTTATAAGAATATCAGTAACTAACCAGACAGTTTCTGGTCTCATTGACTTCCATAGTAGGAAAAAAAATATACTATGGAAGTCAATGAGACCAGAAACTGTCTGGTTACTGATATTCTTATAAGTATCAGAAAATTGGCTGAATGGATTTGTAAACGGTAAAACTCAACAGTTTAACTCTGGGGGAGTTGTAAAATGAGCCTATTTCCAAAAAAAGTGGAGTATCCCTTGAAGTGCAAATAGAGGTGCATTTTTGCAAAGTAAAGATTCTAAATTAATGTAAAGACACATTTTATGGCATTTTATTGGAGTATGCCTACCTAAGCCAGTCACACTGCCTTACTATTACAATACAGTCAGCATTATTTAGTGTCTTAAATTGGATTAGGCCAAGGAAAAGTTACCCAGAAGCTTATTATTTGCTTACATGTTCATATTCAGTCCAGTCAGGTTTAAAAATCAGCTTTAAATTAATTGAGTGAAGAAATATTTCCAGCCCAGAGTTTGAAGAGTTAGAAACCACTGGCTTAAATATCTATGCTGGTTTTGGTCAACTGATTTGTATGCAGTGTAAATAATTACTATACAATATTTAAGACTGAAATGTCTGAAAATGTATTGAAATATAAATTGGAGATTGCAGAAAGAAAGCAAAGAAAACACTAATGTTACACATGAAACAAGCTTCAAAACGGGGCTTGAACTTCAATAACCTGAACACATGTGTTTCTCATCTTTCTTTATGAACACTTGCCCTTATAATTACCTAATGTTTACCCCTTCAGATACTGTTATACAAGCCATAAAATGTGTTTATTGTAAAGTTAAACTAAGTTTGATTTTTTTTTCTCAAAGCTACCAATGGTCCATTGACAATTATGCCATGTGATGTCACATGGACTGTGGAAAAGGCCTATTGATATGCTTGTGAAAGCAATCCCCTCCCTGTTGCACAGACTGCAAATCTAACAGTTTTAGTTTTAGTCCAGCAGCTGCCAAGCTCCTGATTAATGACCGCTCAATCCCTGCCCAATGAAGAGTAGCCATTTGAGTGGGACAGAAATCAAGACAGCGACCCATTACTAATAACATTCTACTCCAGCAATCTATTGAGCGCTCAGACCACTAGTGGTTATTGTACTGTTTGATGGCTGTGAGAACCAAATGTGAGGCAGGGCAGCAGGTTAATAATCTAACCTTTCAGTCTGACCATTCATGTGCACTGTGTACATTACCTTGGTCGTTTACTGCAGTACCATATTTGATTTTAGTAGAAGTGAAGTCTTGATCTTGTTTACGTCTTGTCTCAAGACCAATGATATCACTATCAATGCTCTGACAAGGTCTTGCAGTGACCTTTGGTCTTTGACTCTTTAGATTCTCATGGCTTTTTATTATTTAAGAATGCGTCAGGTTATCCAATACCTTCTATGCTAGAAAAAACTTATACATCAATAGATCTCTTAAATGTTTCTTGATTGTTTTGGCCAATCATTGCCATTATATTTGAATGCATAATTGCTATCATTCTGTAAACTGTGTAGGATCCAGCTCAAACGCCTGCACACCTGCTCAGCTGGTATGTATGTATATATATGATCAGTTATATATATATATATATATATATATATATAGTTATATATATATATATATATAACGTTTATACTGATCGGATAACATTTTGTTTGCACTTTTCAATGTGTATGTGTACAACCATAGATATCTACAATAAAGGCTAGATATCTCGTCCACGCTGCTGGCCAATGGAGGTCAACATCTGCACCTGGCGGCCATCTTGTCACAGGCAGCTCGCTCACTCGTAACATTGCGTTTTAATGGTGCATGTACTTTTAAAATAACCAAAACTTGCTTAATTTTCTACTGATTTTCAAACGGTTTGGTTTGTTATAAACATCAGAGATGTAGTTGTGACACTGCGTACTTATGAATAATAAGTGTATAAATAAATAATCATCCAGAATTATAGCCACGTTAATAAAATTCTAAGAAACCAAACCTTTTGTAAATCCGTCAAGATTTCAATGATATAAGAGTATTTCGTGCTGATCACTCATCTTACATCAGCTTGCCTGTGACAAGATGGCCGCCGGTGATGACGATAGAAACTGCGCCGTAAGACATCTAGCCTTTATTGTGGATATCTATGTGTACAACATCCAGATACAGGTCTCATGTTAATGCCAAGTGTAAACACAGCCCCACCTCGTTGAACATGCCCCACTTGCCACAATGTTTAAAAGTATTGCTTTAGTTTTTTAGCTTAAATTGATATTGCACCCCAAAATGTTTTCTCATAATGGACTCAGAATTTAGTCAGGGATAGTATTGGGTCTAATCTCAGGACTGGTTCCAGTTTTGAGGGTCTTTGTTTGGGTCATGGTAATGTGACTTAATGTAGACAGATGGATTTCAATCGAAGCAACAGTTGTCGATGTGGAGAAATTACACAAAATAATTTCTTCACTGTTATCAACTTACCAAATGTTGACAGCAAAGTCTCGAGCCAATTTGTTCATTCCAAATTTGTGTGCTATCTCTCTGTCAAAGCAGTTTAGCTGCAGGGAGGAGAGGAGCAGCATCTGGATACTAATGAAGCACTGAGGAGCTTGTGCTGTTCTAGTGGTGCTGTCGTGTCATCTTGTCCTCTTGTCAGCATCACAGACACATAGTGTTCAAAAAGAAGTAAAACAGACCATTTGGTGTCATTTAATTTGATTAATGTTGTTGATTAGTCTAATTTTGATTTTAATTTTATTTGGATTGGTTATGTTGTACAATAACAAAATATTTGTAATAACTCAAATCTCATAACAGGTGGATCTCTGGATTTTAGAGAAATGTTTAAACGTCAAGTAAAACAGTTTCTTGGGTTTTGGATGGAGTGCTATTGATGAGAAATAAGTCAGATTAAATTGCAACTCTGCTTTTATCACGTTTTATCCTATTTGACGTCATAGTTCCCCACTTTTACAAACCAGCTGTGTCTGCAAAACCTTAAAAACGAGTCGTTTGCTGAGGCTGGTGTCAATAAAAGCTTTTATTGGACTAACAAGGATGTTTTCAGTTCGGAAACTTACAGGATAATCTTATAATATGATGACCTCTTAGATGTCAAAAGCTCAAGGAAAATTTGATTTCTCAGTTCATCATCCCTTTAATAGACAAACTAAATAAACTATAAAGTGAGTCTAAAAAGTGTGTTTTGCTCACAGAGCAAAAAGTGCCCATAGTTGAGGAAACACCCAATATAATACAAATATATGGTGCAAACAAATATGTATTTATTTACTCCTATATATGTGAATTTCTTACGAAAAAAAGGGGAGTGCTAGAGCTTGGTCTCATTTACACATTAATACATTGTTAATTACACCCATAATGTCTCCCTGCTAGCTACACCATGTTGCTGACTAATTGAATATATGAGTTGAAGATGTTTGAAAGCCTGTAACTGATTTAATTAATGCATATTTTGCTTTAAGCATTGCCCGTTAAAAGATCTCTGCGCGCCGGCGTGTTGAGGTGTGTATGTCTGTGTGTAGCTGTGTTAATCCTCCTGTCAATGATCAGTGTTTGTCTTGATTTCTGGCAGCTGGCATCCAACTGGAAACACATCAGGTCTTCCAGGAGGGCAATTCCCCAGCATCCCTCATTATGGATCTCTCTCTTTTTCTCTCTCTCGCCTGCAGGTCCATCACACACACGCACGCACAGCACAGATTTGAGGCAGCCTTCTCGTCTTATTCAAATTGGTCTCGGCAGGAAAATGGGTTCATGATGATGGGGGTAATAACAGTGTGGAAAAGAGAGCGTCTTCAGCTTCAAACACCATTTAATTTGGAGATTAAGCTAATAAAAAGCCATTAAGGCCAATGCCTTGCTGTTGTAGCAGGCCGTAGTGATACACAGTAATTCCTTCTCATTTAACGCAAATGAGCTATAAAAGATTAGGACTGGGCGTGTTATTCCTTTTATGTTTATATGTTTCCCAAGGTTTATGGAAAAGAATAATCAGTTCGTGTTAATGTGTTGCTTTTCCCCCCGACTATGGTTTCACAACACATGGACCCTTTGTGTAGAAAAACAAAAACCATCCAGATTTACAAACAGGTTTTAATCAAATTTGCAGTCAAAATGATTAGCTATAATGTCTGATATTATTTAGCTCTAATTACCAGCAGATGGTGTCTTTATCTGCACTTAGGGCGCACGAGTCTTGGAAATGCTGCATGCACAAGAATAATTAAGAAGTTGACTTGAGCGTTTTTTTTTTTTCTTTCTGGTCTTTTGTGAGCTTTAATAGTTAGACTCAGCACCCTGATGTTAATTAGTGCTAATTTGATAATTTGATTACATTTATTCCTTTAAATCCAAGCATTCTCGAGTGTTGCTCAATGTGCTTTATTGGCATAACACAAATGGTATATTTGTATTTCAGTGGCAGCTTCCTCTCTCTCTCTCTCTCTCTCTCTCTTCCAAATGCAATTATTTTTATTATTCATGCAGGAGATCATCTCGTAAGATCATTTGCGGATCGTACAATTCCTCCTCACCTCTGGAGATAGATGGACACTTATGTCTGTCTGTGTGTTGTTGTTGGGAATGCGAACACAGCGCTCACCTGTGGAGAGAGAAGCAGACCAGCTCACTGGGGTATTGATGGAGTCATGCAGAGTTAATCAGACTCAATGCCAGCAATGATTCCTTCATTTCCTGCAATGCAGAATTAGATGGTAATGCGGCCCCTGTTGGAACTTTGGCAGCATATGGTCTTGTGTAATGTGCCTGTTCCATTGGGTATAGATGCATTCCATAGGACAGAACAGCATTACCCGAAATGTAGTTGTATAACAGGCTGTAGTTTGTGCTGTGGTGTTTGATTGTGAATATTGACATTTATATGAGGATTGTCACTGGATTACGTGCAATTGGCCTCTCTGTCTTGAAAAATGGCTGTTCATTTGTGTTGACTTGAGTTGGAGAGAATAATTTATGATGGATTCTGGTGAAGTAACTAATCACATCTCTGTGGAGAGTTGGAAGGTGTGTAGAGCTTATGAAAAACAGGTCGAACTCTTATCAGATATTCCCACAGATTTTAGGGGGCAGTCACTCAAATGGCAAGCTTAGAGGAGAAAGCAAGGTTTTTAGGAAAGAATGCTTTACATTGAGTCATTTTGTAATTTGCCAGCAACAAGAAGTTCTCATAAGTCGCCAAACCTTGCCTGGGCCCATGGAATTAAAGTCGTCATGTAATGAAATTGGACAAATCATGTGTTTATGGAACATTGGCGTGTTTGTTATAAATGATTTGTCTGTGCACATCATTATCATCATATTATGATGATGTGGGACATTAACCTCTCCCCTCCTGCAATCTGTCACATCTGAGATCACGGTCACAAATTCATCCTCTAAGCCAGCGCCAGATACTTCAGCTCCTCCCACACTACCAGTCCCTGCAAGTGTCACCGGACTTGCTTACCCTTTCCCTGTGGCGATCATCATCTTCACCTTCCTCGATCTACTGACAGTCATGCAAATGAGAACAAAGACTGTTACATTGATTTAAGTTACCAATTGAATCTCTTACTTCTATTTACGTCCCTGAGTTGACACCTCCTGACGATTCTTCAGTAAAGTCCAGTGTTGAATATTCCCTGTGTCTGTGCTTTGTTGTTTGTGACAATCGCAACAATTACCGATGGACAAAATTAAGCCCCGCCTTACAGTTTGATAGAGGGTATGCACTGATGCCACTTTGCCGCGAGGACACACCCCCTGGGTTGGACTGAGGGGCAAAAACATCCTGCAGCATGACTGGTTTTAATAGGGGAAACTGTGATTACTTGCTTAAATTAAAGGCATCTAGACTCAACAGTGATCCTCACAACTCACCAAAGAACCAGTGGTCCATGGACATTGACATGTAGCCAGGAATCAGGCCTGCCTGCTGCATAGAGTTGTTTCTGTGAATGGCAAGGATACATTCGCTTTTCTTTTCATTGCTTTATTGATAAAGCATTCTCTTCAAATATTTTGTAATCTACCAACACTAAGTATAATAGAAATTATGAGCTGTTTTGGGCTCAAGTAACCCAGCTGTCTAGATTTTGTATTTGCAGTGTATTTGTTCATATCCAAAAGTGTGCTTGATGACTTATAAGTGTCCAGATCATAAAACATTTTAGGCATGTAGTATACATGTAGTACAATTCTAGAGAATAGATGATTCGATAGGATAATTTGAGTGGGGTTTGGATGTAATTATGGAGGAGTACGCGGAAGGCCTTGCTTTGAAGTTATTGTCTGCAGTTTGAGGCAAGCCCTTCGTTCTGCTACAATTATAGACCCTTCAGTGTAAAGCTTATTTGTGTTTAACAGTTGGCAGTGCATTGATTTAATATGTAATCAGTACACATAGGCCTGAAATGTTAATGTTTTTTATCCTTACAAAGATTTTCTGTCACGCCTTAATTACTATGTTTCACCATTAGACAGGAAGCTTATTTGTAAACTAATTATGAAGTAATCACAGTGCCCTGCAATGATGTTGTTTATCACCTTTTATAAATATCCTCTTATATATATATAACAGTAGAGCCACCTAGCCGTTAGCTCACTCTAATTTTCAGGGTGACGTAGTTAGTATCCATCCCATAATTGTAGTGGTATCTGCACGGTTAATTACTGAAGTAAATGGTTGAACTGTTGCCAAGGACCCATTGTGTTGGGGCTTTGAATTGTGTTTTTACCATCTGTAGAATTGGGAAGAGGAGAGAGGGGAGCAAAGGAGCAGGGGGAGGCTGAAGAGCAAGCTCACAGCCTCGGGGTCTGAGGCCATATGGAGCCAGCACTTCGCCTGCGCTTTATTGCACACCTTGCTGTTTTAATCAATGGCAAGCCTGTTCACAGGACACAGAGAACAGAGGTTATTGCACTGTGTCAGTAGGTTTTTTTCTGCTTGATTGTTTCTTGCTCGCTTCCAGAAAACTTTTGCACTTGACTTTACGTGTGCTTATATCTTGTTTGTGGACTATGGTGATGTGTGGTGAAACTGGTCATCTATTAATACTTTATAATATATTTATTCCACTATATGCTGATTTTCCCTTGTTTTTATGCAAACATGAGCTAAATAAATATTTTTGAATTTTTTTTTTTTGCAGCATCTCGGGCATGACACAGAATTCTAAAAAAAACACTGCACTTTAGAAAACCTTTAAAAAACACATCTTGAGAGTTTTTTACATACCTGTTCCAATGCCTGTGTCTCGTGTTTTTCAATGCTAAAACGTGTTCTGAGCAAATGTTACCTTACTTTGTCTATTTTTGCTCTGCCAATAAAAGGGATTCATTTCCAAGAAAAATACAGTGGTGTCCCTGAATGAAACAGCATTGCTGAACGAATCACTTGAGTGAATGATTCAATGACTCACTCGTGAAGACACTTAATGATTCTGTATTTTCAAATGATTTGATGGAGTGAGTCATTCAAATGACCTTTTCAAATACCCATACTTGTGGTCTTGGCCATGAGAGCACATGTATGCAACAGAAAGTAAAGTACAAGACACACGAAATCCACACTTGTAGGGTAAGCGTATCCCATTCACACGTCACAGCCCCAATCATCACTCAATCACCTGAGCACTGACTCGCTGTGCCTGCAGTCCCTCATCAACACACCCTTTACATGCCCCTTTCACTCCTTGTCTGGTCTCGTTGCAGTATACACTGCTTTATGTCAGACTCCTTACATCTACTCACCTGAAATCTCATCCTGTCTTGTTTTCCAGATCTAGATTGGCTGTCTTCGTGTTCATCGCCTGCAGAGAATCCACTTCAGTCATCGCCAGCCAAGTTACCATCATCATTCTACAAGTCATCCTCTCACCATCTTCTGGTTCCTGTTTTTAAAAACTCTGTGTGCACTTAAACCTGTCTCCTCTTGTGTGCGGAACAAAGTGGATAATCAAATATCATCAGGTAATCAAAAGTTCTGAACACACACTTGCAGTCTTCACACCTACTTTAACACTGGAGCCAATTACTGTACGTAAAAGGCCGCAAGTGGCTTCATTCCTGAATGATTCAAGTGTTTTTGATCAAATCGGTATAAATGAGTCAATGAAAGAAATAGAAATACATTATTAAAATAAATTGAAAACTTATGATAATGCTTTCATCCAGAAACAGGTTATACAAAGTCAAACAGCCACATCACAGTTTGGCTTGCTCATTCTCCACTATTGGCTTAGTGCGATCATTATGCCTGGTGAAGCCTAATGTTACAGCTTGTGGTAATGGTTACACTGTGTGTTTGTGTGTGAAACTCTTCATTGTAATGTTCTAGTTTGTGTTAATGGGGCAGAGAGCGTGATGGAGCGTTGGTGTAGGAGTGCATGGCAGGTTCAGTCAAATGTTATAGTTTGTGTTAATGGTGCATTTAGAGTGCTAACTGCTACAGTCCCAGCTGTAGACACAGCTAGGCCTCCCTTGCCCCAGTTATGCCCAAAGCTGAGAGTGGCTCCTGCTATTCACCTGTCTGTGCGCATATTGTTTAATTATTGGCTGTTCTGGAGCACCGCAGGGGGGAACCCACTGAAATATCCCAAGATGAACGCAAGGTTACTCCTTCTGTAATATGCAAGGTAATCAAACCACATGTTTTTTCATGGAGAGGATGTCAAGTGTGCCCGTTGCTGAAGTGGTCATATTAGGGCATATTTAGGTTAATAGCCTGAGGCAAGAAGTGTGTATTTCAACTGACTTATATGGCAGTAACTGGCTGGGCAGCAGCAGTGTCCTCAATTATATTCATTCATCACACACTGACTCTTTACAGCATCAGCAGATGGAGAAATCTTTCCTTTTTAAAAGTGACCAGATTTTAATAAATAAATAAATAAATAAATAAATAAAAGATCTGTTAAGATTTTGAGTGTGGTATGTAAAAAAATGGCATTTGATTTGAATTTGATTTATTGGTTTAATCAGATAATACATCAGTGCAGAAAGGATTGACAATTGCATTCAAATTGGTTCTGCTTTGCCATCACAGAAATAAATTACATTTGAAAATACATTTGCATAGAAAACAGTTATTCTAAATTGCACAATATTTCTAATTAAATATTTCTAAATATCATTGTTTTACTGTATTTTTTGGTCAAATAAATGCAACCTTGGTGAGCATAAGAAACGTCTTTAAAAACATTAAAAAAAAACTTCCTGACCACAAATGTTTGTTTAAAATTCACCAATTTCAAAGTGAGTGTTAATAATTCTTTAAAAACAATGTAAATAACATCTCAATCAACAACGTTCTCCAGGGCACGAAATCTTTAAAAATACGTTGCTTTACAAATCAAGCAATTTGCTGTGGAGAAAATCGATGTTTACTATAAGAGTGGGTTAACAGTAAGGGCAGCAGCATTTGAAAGCAGATGATCATTATCGCCTGACTCGAGTTATCGAATTGTGAATAAATGCAGCATGCCTGGAGCCTGCAGGTGCGGCCACCCTCAATTACTAACCTAAGGGACCTCCTGCAGAAATCTTAACACAGCAATTAACAACATAATTAAGTAGTGAAGTCGTTGTGCCATTCTCCCACAGTAGAAACAAGAGTGCCATTGACCAGATGAAGGAGGGCTGGCCTCTGATTGATCGTCCAGTTGACTTGCTTGCACAGGCATTTATCACCCTCTCCAGGATAGAGAGGGAGAGAGAGAGAGAGAGTATGTCTGTGTTTATTGGGGAGATGATGTGCTTAGTCTTGGTAAAGTGTCAGAGGCCTTGTTTTTCACATCATTAGACAACTGTGTGTTAATGAGCTGTCACATCCGGCTCTATATTTTAAATGTCCCTGATGCACACTTGTGTATGTGTATTTCCACAAATGCAAAGCTAAAAAAACCAAATGGGCCTCTGCTGAACTGGCTCTGTTTTTTCTCCCTTTCGTTTAGATCAGCTGTCATTACGCAGAATTCCACCTTATTGAATGTCTGCTCATCTGATTGAACAGATGTAGGTGTACAGCAAGGTTAAACGCTTTTCATTCAGTGCTCCAGGAATGTAATGACTGCAGATGTGTTTTTGCCAACACCAAATATTTAAAATCTCAATATTTCCTACCGAACTGCTTGTTGTGACATTGATTGATTCATTTTGTAAGATTGTACGTCTGTTAAATCTTACATTCATACCATGTAACTCAACTATTATTTATTAAGTCTTTAAATATGTTCTAGTTTTTATATGTGTTCAAGTTGTTTATGAATGATGAACAAAAATAGTAGTCTGACCATTTAGTTTCATTTTTTCTATTTAATGTAAAAATCATATTTTTTTGAAATAGTGTTGAATGGCTATAATTATTAATATATTTTTATTAATCCACAGAAATTGGAAAAGAAAATCTATTAAACAGAGGTATTGATTGAATATTTGCAAAACTGACCTTGATAGTAGATTGAAAAATCTACTAAAAAGATGTCATAAAACAAATATGAAAACATATGTCCTCTATATTGGCTCTACTTTAATTTGAGAATTGTGTAATTATATTTGTTTGATGTTTTTATTTTAATATATATGTGTATCTATCCATCCATCCATCCATCCATCCATCCATTCATTCGTTCATTATTCGTTCATTATTTGTTCGTTTGTTTGTTCGTTAAACTAATCGTGATTAAACTTGTGCAATTAACTTACATTTTTAATCCGTTCAAAGGTTTAATTATTATTCCGCCGAATAACAAGTTCTCTCTCATTTCTATATGAGGTATCTAAAACAGATCAGCTTCTATTTGACCGGGACTCAAAGGATCAAGGGACCTCAAAGCATTATAACAGCCATGATAGATTTCTCATTTATATAGCTTCTGTTTCTCACCCTCCCGTGGGATCTGTGAAATTGAGAGGCAAACATAAGGAAGGTTGGAACACTGTGTGATGGAACATCAAATAAACTGCCAGGTCTTATTGCGTCAATAAACTAATTTCTCTTTTAGGATTTGACCTTCGACCTCTAGTGGCTGGACCATCCGGGGTTGTGACAGGAGAGAAAATCTCTTGGGAAGGAGATGGGGAAATGAGAAACAGAGACTGTATCAAGGATGTGCCAACACAGTATCTCCCACACATCGTTCCTTCCTGTTTCCTCATGTGCTGCATGTTTTACAGATGGATCCCCTGCTACAGAGCGAGCTCACCTAATGAGCCATCTCCATTTCCTTCCACACACTCATGGAATGAGGTCTGCTCACAATGGCTTTGTTTGCCAAGAAGCTGTTGTCTGTTTGTACAGAACTATGGCCTCTTGGTAGATTCTTTTGAGGTGCGTTTTCTTTAATTGTGTCGATGTCGTGAGGCGCTCAAGTCAGTTCCACCACCAGAGGGCACCATTATATATAAAGAATGGGAAGGAACTCCATCAGGATCCTTCCTTTAACTTCAAATTAGCATGCTGGTTTAGAACAGTTTCTTTGACTTTAAAATAATCCCCAGAATTTCAAAATACAAAAACATATCTAGATGATTTATAAAGGTCAAGTGCCATTGATCAAACCTTTCGTCTCTGACCTGTGTGGTTGGTCTCCAGCATAGTCTGCCAGGGGTCACAAGACATGACAGTTAAACATTTCCAATGTCATTGAGGGTTTTTATAGTCTGAACTTTTACTCTGTAATTACACAAAGGCCATGCACACAGGGATGCACAAAATCACTAAATACCGCACTGCAGAGTATAGTCAACAGACCGTTTTCTGTTTAATTTTATAGATGTTTTCCACACCCCGTGTGATATTTAAAGACTGTTTTGGACGATGTAACATTAGCTGCCTACTGTATGTGCGGTGGAACTCAAAGCACTCTTTATTGCGCTAAATCAGCTTCCTCTACACAAAGGGAGCTGGAGTCTTTCAAAATATTAAAGAAACCCACAAACATAAAAGGCCAAATGTTGCACAGAGCGCTGGACAAACCCAGTTACATTCAATTCTCCATTTACATTCAACCCTTTTGGAACAACCCACTTCAATTTGTCTATTTATTTACTGCTTTTTTTTTATTTTTTGAAGGCTAGCGTCAGGTCCTGTGTGTTTGCCCTTGTGTTAGAGGGCTGCATTGTGGCTTTCCCTGAGGCTCAGCTGCAGGATTGTGGTTTTTAATGAAAAAGTGATGCCATAGAGCACAGGTAGCTACAGACCAGGCTTGTATTTCAGCTGCTTTTGTTATGTTTTACAATGAGGCAATGCGGTTGGATTCTTACAGACACTGTAAATGACCCTCTGGAGCCTGCATGCTCATCACTCGGGCCGCTGGATTAGGCATACGGGAGCTACTTTAGGATCGATAGGCAGAATACCTCAATACCTCTTGTACCTTCATACATCTGCCTGTAGTTCTGCCCATTAAGTCTGTCTTATTTAGACTTATTATATAAATATACTGAGATGGGAAGAATGTAATATGTGAAAGAACTAAACGCTGAATGAATGATGTGAGAGACCAGATTCATTTCTTATAGCTAATCAGAATTAGATTAAGTACATTTGTTGGCCAGAATCAAGTTACACTTGATTCTGATTGTGCCATGCAGGTTCAATTTTAAGGACCAATACATATAGATCTCGGAATCGATGTGAAGTGTAAAATGAGATGTATATGAGTGTGCTTGTAGACACTGGTCATACTGCAGACATTACTGGATCTCGTAACAAGAAAGGGGGAGTCTAAAATAAGAAGGAGCAGCACTTATTATGTCTTCTGTATATGTCAGATCTTGAGGCAGTGGCGTGAGTACATTAGCATACATGCTGGCAGAACGTTTAAGGTGACGAATAGGATAAGCTCAGAGGGCTGTGCTACCTGGCTCAGAGCTATTACCAGATCCCCTCAGGCTTGATTATCAACTCCCCTCTTGCAGTGTTTCTGCTTTGATATGACTGTGGAAATGGACTTGTTTAAACAAAAAACCTTGATCCCACTGACCTCTTAATATGCTTATAATGATCCCATTTAACAAACAGATGTTAGGTCAGGCACAGCAAAGCCAGGCCACAACGTGTGGTGTTGGAAGTAGACACTTAGAAAGATAGTGAGCGCCTTTGTCCGTCAACACACATCATAAGAACACATTCCTTGGTTGTCATTGTCAATGTTAAAATGAAAATGAATGAATCTAGTATAAATTCTGATGTTGCAAAGCTGGTTTAGAACAGTCTTGTTTGAGATTCAATGCATTTTGGGTATTACAGAACAAAAAACGGAACACATTTTTATAGGTCCCTGAAGGAAGATCTCCTAATTAAACAAAATTAATACAAACTTAACTTGAAAGCTGTTTGTAAATCACTTGAATACCATTCCAAAATGTAGTCTCTTACTAATAATTAAGTGCCTGTATTAATTAGATAAAACAAAAACAGTAAAAATAGTGAAATATTGTTACAATTTAAAATATCCGTTTTCTATTTTAACATATTTTAGAATATCATTTATATAAAATATCATTTATTTTTTATAAAACATAAAATAATATTTATTGATGGAATTTTATCAATTTCAAAATATACAATTATTGGTCAGGATATGATAAGTCTGCAGACATAAAATGCAGATAAAAAAATAACTATAAATATAATAGAACACATAGATGGTACCCGATGGAGGACCCCCCCCCCCCCATTAGGTGCTAGATGAGCATAAAATAAACAGGTAATGAAATATTCACAAGCCAATTAATTATACATGTGCATCACTACTTTATGGATGCAAGGAGGATCTCATTTACATATTGGTCATACTTTAGGGATGAACAAAAGCTTGAAGGGGCGGGGTTTAAACAGAATAGATCACTGGACAAGTCCAGCATTCGTCAACAGAGTCTGTTTTCACCGGAATTAAGGTCCAATAATATATTTATGATGTCAAAACATGCATTTAAATAGGGTGAATTTCCATTTCAAGGCAACTTTAAATATCTCCTCAGTTGCTGCCCCACTGATTTCCATGAACTCCCTGGTGCTCGGTTTAAACTTATTTTCAAAACAAAGATGTCCGAAGAGCTTATCATGTGTTTTTTCTACCAAGATTAATTTGGAATTTTACAAACAATAATATCAGAAAATAATGGTCTTTGTGGAAAAAGTGGGAAGACCTCACTACAGCCAATTTTGGTGTAGTGGAAATTTGCCCCGCTTGTCTTTTGTTGCAGCAGCTCATGTGTCTATAGTCAAACTGCTCTGTCTCAAGCAACTTGTCGATGGAGAGGAGGAGAGAGAAGACTGTTTGGGCTGATAAAATGTTTTTTAATTACCAGACACTGCATTCTAGCAATCTCTCCACCCTTTTCCTCACTGCTATAGGTCCAGTTTGATTTCTGATAATTGTGTTTGCTGATGTGGCATGTTTTTTTTTTTAACTGCACCAGAGCTTATAAGCAGGTCCACAGAGACACGACGAACTGCAGTTACATCTCTCGTAATCAGCACTTTACTGCTAGATACATTGACTCTGCCACTCCATTTCTGTAAACCTGCAACAATGAGACTCAGCCATTACTTATTGTGCCGTGTGACACACAATCAATGTCATGCAGAGCTCCTGATGACTCATTCAGAACAAGAGGGGTTAACCACTCATTAGGTTTGATTGTGTGTTTATGAGCCATTTGTGGATTCAGCTGTTTCCACAAACTCTACATTTTAGAGCTATCAAAACTATAACTCCTCCTCGGTTGACAATTGTTATGAGTAATATAATCTGATCATTAAGAGCTCTTAGTAAGTTTTCACTTACAACAACCTGACTGTTTCAATTGTAGTTTGAGAGGAGAATGGTCTTCATTCAATTGTGCACAACCCCATAGCGTATTTAAGCGTTTAGCTTTTGTCCTCTTTCAAAGTGAGCAAAGAAAACATTTAAGGTGGCATTCTTTCACTGCTCTTTTAGACTACACGTCTGTTCTATTGACAGGGCAGCTGTAGAGCCAATAATAGGTCAGGGCATTGATAGGCTGCCTGGAAACACTATTGTTTTAAAGTTTGATGTGAGACCTGATCCTATTTGGAAGGCCGTGATCATATCTTTGTGGATTGCGGCTTGCAATGGGTCAGACTTAGTTTTTATTGAATCATTACACATTGCTTTATAATATCCTGCCCGCCAGGGAAGACCGCATTAGCTGTAGTCGAAAGAAACAAAACTCTATTTTGCTGAAGGATCAATGTTTGTTGAAGCTTTTGCAATCAGGCTGTGACCATGAATGAATTGAATGAGTCTTTCCCTAAGATATAAGACTGTAATCAACAAGGGCACTTAATGTTCTTTGTTGTACATTCAATTACAATCTAATGAGTTGAGCAAAGTGGAAATCTTTAATGCTATTTAAATTTTATATAAGTAAAGCAGAAAAGAGGCACTAATAGAAGTGAAATATTAAGTAGATTTAAATAGTGGTAACAGACTGAGTAAATTATTTACAACGATAAAGAGAGCCTGAATTTATTATCCTGCTTAAACAAATAGGTAGGCTATTTAGACGTGAAATATTTATTTGAGGTGAAATATTTTTTTTTATTATAACCTATATTATATATTATATTATAAACTATATTATAACCTTATTGTCTTATAGTCAAATAACCTGTCTATTTTGTAATAACACTACTATTTAAAAATAGCACATATTTAGGCTATATGTAAACTAATTAGGCTATAATGTGAAGCAAAAATGAACTTTCATTCAACGTGAATTGTTTTAATGGAGATTTATGACAAAAATGAAGGTAATGGCTTATGGGATCAAAATGATACAAACAGCTCACTTACAAGGTATGCAATTTATCCAAAGTCTTATGTAGCAACTTATTCACAAAATAATATCAGTATATTTGGCCTGCAAATTGACGCTACATTCTGAAATATTACTTTATAAAGCTAAAGGAATAGATTGAGTCTAAAATAGTCTCGAAGTCAGCTTTCAGTCTGTGAGGCTTTTAAATACCTCCAGCTGACAGGCAGCTTCCGGGTAATTCTCAAAACACTTCCGCTAAACTTCCTCTGCTTTACTTTCATTGTTAACAGTTTGTTAACCACGGCCAAATATTTTTTCAAATTCTAGTTAACAGTCGGATTACATGTCGTCCGTGCATTTGGAAGGACATGTCTCTCGTTTATTAGTCGGAGTGGCCGCTGCGTCAGCTGTGTGTGGTGAATGTTTTCTTCACTGTGTTAGCCGCTAGCCGCCTAGCCTGCAGCTGCTGTGTGTCTGGGAATCTGCACTGAAAGCCAAGATTATGATTCTCGGTGTGCTTTTGTTATGCTTTTACTTGTTTTAAATAACCTGTGCAGCATGGAATCTGAGGGCATCGTAATCCGGATAAAGACGCCGGTGGGGGACATGGACTCCATAGTGGATTATCCATCACATCTTAACTTTAACGATTTGCTGGTGAGTTGCTGTTTTACCTGTATTTAAAGTGTGTTTCCATGTGACATGTCAGTATATTTTAGACGGAGAAACTATCATGGAGAATGTAATACCTTAATGAGTGGTTTTCAGGATAATGATGCTGATTGACAGGTGTCAGTCAAATGTTTGTCTACTCAGTGATTCTCTATTTTGACAGGCCGCGATCAGAGATGTCATGCCTGAAACCACAGTCACCGCTTTTGAATGTGAGCAATGCTTATTATATTTCAATTATTTGACTATTTTCAGGAAAGCCAATTAAATAGTATATGAAACTACTAGAAAGTATAACTGAATATAACTTCTATTTTCAATGCTGATGTCTTTATTGAATAAAACTATTTGGTTAGGCTAAAGGCATGCAAAAAAGTAAACTTACACATCTGCAGAAGAATACATAATATAAATGGTTGTCTAAATTGGCAAGTGATTAGTTGTTTTAGATTTTAATGATTCTCTTATATTTCAGATGAGGATGAAGTGGGCGACCGAATCACAGTTCGGAGTGATGAGGAGCTCAAAGCCATGCTGTCATATGTGAGTATGTAGAAATGCAGCCGAGCTCTTTGAGTCAGCTGTTAAACAGTGTGTTTTCAGCATCATTTCCAAAACATGTTTAATAGCCAGATTGACATTGAAGAACTACATTGCCTAATTGTAAACAACTCACCATCACAAACTATTACCACGAGAAAAAAATTAACTTCTGAAATAAGTAAAGTTAGATGCCATATTGAATTTAATGCATGAAATCGAGGCTGTGAGGGATAGATGTACAGTCTTTACAACATACACACTATGCCTAAAGGAGATGTTTCAAAACTGTCTTTATGGAGTTTTTGTCTACTGAAAGTTTAGTTTCGTGGACAATCGGTAGGTTGTTAAACAACCGTATAATTTATTGAATCCACTGTACTTACAGTAGCTGTCAAAAGTTTGGAAACATTATACAATTCTTTGTTTTTGAAGTCTCTTATGCTTATGGAAGCTGCATTTATTTAATTAAATAAATAAATAAATGCATTTATTTATTTATTTAATTGAATCTCTCTCACTGCTTATATATTTTGTTTATATTAATACTACAATACATCTAACATATTGTTATTAACAATTATAATGTTTTTAATTCAGATGCTTAAAACAAAACATTTTGCAATACTTCATGGAATTTGTGGTTCATTCCCTTATTAAGATTAAGTGCAAGTCCTTCTTTCTTATTTTTCTTTTTCTTAAATTCCTTTTTCTTTTCTTTTTTTTTTAAATTCAAATCATAGTTTATAATAGGACTGTCATTATATCATATTTGTATTATGGTTATTGTGGCCAAAAAAAAAAAAAAAACAACCTAAGTCAAAATCAGTCACATTCATATTTAAATTTATTTAGTGAATTTTTATTAAAAAAAAAAATAAAAATTATTTATTACAAAAATAATGTACTTTGTTTTTCTTTTTTTCTATTTTATGGTTGTTGGTAACCAAGGTTAAGGTGTAAAACTGCCATCCACTGTATTTGAGTATCATACTGGTGCCGGCTTATTAACGATAATATTGTGTGTGTATATTACAGTTTTTCTCAGTCGCTTTGGTGCATTTCTCACATCACTATTTACATTTGCACAACAGTTAGTTCAACCTCCACAACATTTTGTCATTTGTGCACATCATAGTACCAGTTTCTTATTCCTTCCAACAAATTGCAAATGCTTTTGGACATGTATCAATTGCTTTCATACAACTCTCTGCTGTTTTATAACATTATCATTTGCTTATGTCATGTCAGTCAAAATTAACTATATTTGTGAATGCTGAATAGCCATTCCATATAAAACTAATAGTCCTCATTTCATTGCTTGAGTCATCAGATACAAAAATGTTAAACTAGTTGTCAAAATCCGTCAAGCAAATTTTACTTTTTTTTAATCTTTAAAAAAACAACAACCCTTTTTTATCCTAAATTGAACAATTTCTGGCAGGTGAACCTCAGCTTTCACTGATGAGAAGAGATGTGCATGAATGATTTACAGTATATGTTGTATGTTCAGTTCCAATATGTACTGTGATATTGTTTACAGTTGTGCACCGATCTACCCAAAGGGAGTTTATGTTTGTTGTATATAAGGGTGTATTTTTTCTTTTGCACAATGCTCTGAACAAATTAGAATTGCAAAGACCATGCAGTTAAAATGTGAAACATACATATTCAGTGTCTTGTACTCAATTACTGTACCTCACTAAATACAGTAATGTGAAACTTTACTGTAGTTTTCAAATGGCTGATAATAGTTTATATATAATAGTTTAACACTATATGTAATAGTTTATATAGTGCTGTCTTGAGCATTTTCAGGTAGTGTCACCAAGATCTGACTTTTTTTGCATTGGCAAACACTTACAGAGTAAACTGTCATAATGAAAACATGACAAAGCCATTTGACTATCTTGTTCATAAACACGGGTGTTAGGACTTTTCATCATGACGACACTGACACTTTCAATGACATGAATACTTGCTTTTGAGGAATGAGTTATCCATTTTGAGCAAGTGACACACTTTTGCAGGTTATCAACTAAGTTTTGCAGTTTGTACTAATTGTTTTGAGAACTGCATTAACTGTTGTGCAAATGTAAATAGTGATGTGAGAAATGCACCAAAGCGACGGAGAAAAACTGTAACACAATATCAGCATTTTCATTTTTTAAATATTGCTGGAAAAAATGCTGAAAATGAGCCAAAAATAAATAGTTGAATTTAATTAAAGTCTAATATTAATAACAAGTCAAGTATATTTATATAGCGCTTTTCACAATATAGATTGCATCAAAGCAGCTTCACATAATCAATCAAAACATAAGAACAATGTTAATTTCTTAGTGGAAAAACGAAAAACATCCACGTTTGGTAGAGCTGATCAATGGTATTAATTTGAATATCCCCAACTGAGCAAGCCAAAGACAACCATGGCAAGGAACCGAAAAACTCCATCAAGTGTCCTAAAACTGGATTATTAACACCATGCTAATACTGTGTTTGACCCCCTTTTGCCTTCGGAACTGCCTCAATTATATGTGGCATTGATTCAACAAGGTGCAACAGGCAACATTTTACCCGTCTTCAACTGTCCAATTTTGGTGAGCTCTTGCAAATTGTAGGCTACTTTTTCCTATTTGTAGTTGATATGAGCGTTACCCGGTGGGGTCTTCTGCTGTTGTAGCCCATCCGCCTCAAAGTTGTGCGTGTTGTGGCTTCACAAATGCTTTGCTGCATACCTCGGTTGTAACGAGTGGTTATTTCAGTCAAAGTTGCTCTTTTATCAACTTGAATCAGTCGGCCCATTCTCCTCTGACCTCTTTTATCAACAAGGCATTTTTGCCCACAGGACACCTGCATACTGGATGTTTTTCCTTTTTCACACCATTCTTTGTAAACTCTAGAAATGATTGTGCGTGAAAAGACCAGCCCATCTGGCACCAACAACCATGCCATGCTCAAAATTGCTTAAACACCTTTCATTCCCATTCTGACATTCAATTTGGATGTCAGGAGATTGTCTTGACCAGGACCACACCTCTAAATGCATTGAAGAGTGTGATTGGTTGATTAGATAATTGCATTAATGAGAAATGTAATAGGTCTTCCTAATAATCCTTTAATAGTTGATTAAAAACAACTATTTTAAAATAATAAATTAATTTTTGGTTCGGTTCTTGGGCAAGTGCATGCAGAATTTTCGCTTTCGATTTCAGCCCAGAATTTTTACTTTTCACCCTTGTTTGCAATGTTTTGATTCTTCTTGGAGGTGATTGGTTCATGAGACACCAATAAAAGGCGTTAATGAAATGCCAATGGGTCAGATAAACAAAGAAAAATACTTCCGGAATCAAAGCTGAGGAAAAGTGGGTGGTCACTGTTGCGCTCTATTACAGTCTGTTGTATTAGACCTTTGAATGCTGAAAGTGTTTTGTTGGAAGGGAAAAGCTATTACAAATCTATTATTCCAGATCTATTCACCCTTGGGGAAAATGTTCTCATTACTTTGCTGATTGGCAAGGATGACAAGTAGTTTTTTCTTTTCAATTTCTTCACCTGTTTCCTTTTTTTTTCTGGCTTCACCTCTCGATGTTTCCATGGCAACATGCGTTTCTGGCACTCACTCCCTATTTTAAATTTTACAGGTGTTAACCAAGCAAGATTAGCAAAGGGAAAAGTGTAATATTAAATGTCTGCTTATGTTTCTTAATATTCATTATTTCTTGTTGACTCAGGCAGTGGCCTCCCCAAGTGACCAGGCACAAATTGAAAATGTTCAAAATAGGTGTCGTGTTTAATAAACCGCTACTGTAAACTTTTCCCCAATTATGGATTTAAACGGTCTTTCTTTCAAGTCAAGGACTGTTGTTGCTTACTCTTGTTTCCTCAGTCTGTTCTTCTTCTTTCTCTGCTTTTATGTGTTGTGTTTTAACGTTCTTCTTTTGAGACCGCCATAAAAGTGCTTTCAATACTTACTGCTCACATTGTGGACACCAAACGTAATGACTCGTAATAGTTTTTCCCCCTGTGAAGTACAGTGGAAGTTAAATGAACTATCAACTTTTATTATTTATTATTCAATACTTAAAGTTTCGCCTCATTAGAAGCACAGCCCTCTTGGGTAGAGGAATTTTTCAAAATCCACTTTCAGCTGGTGTTGTCTTTTACCCCCCATCAGCTCTCAATGACTCTCGAGTAGCCATGGGCTTTAAAACCACCGCTTCTGCAGGAAATTAAATTACTTGTATTTGATATTTATTTATTTTTAGATGCTTTATCAATGTTGTACCTCTCAAGGCCATTGGAGTCATTAGCCAGATTAGGCCAGAAGGTGACACACTGACAATGATGTCTCGCGGGTGTCCTGCTCTGCCCGAGTGTAATTCAACTTTTTTCCCTGTCTTGATTAATTCTAGTTTTGCGCATTCCGACATTGGAGATATTTGCGGGAATGCGAGTATTCTCATTTGTTATCGCAACAATCTGCATTGATGCTTATTCACAGAGAGACTTTACTCTTAAGGAACGTGCCATCGCACATCACATCAAAATCTTTGAGGCCATATTACTCTGACAGTGAATATTACCGTTCGTTGCGGTTGCAGATTGCCTCCCCCTTGCATTTTGGTTAACAGCACAACTGAGTCCACTTTTTCTGAAAATGAGTTTTTCCTCCCATGATGCCGTTTGCTTCTCCGGGGAGAGTGCAAGCTGCTGAGAAGGTTGGAATTTAATATGCGTGTAACATGTTCTGATGTCTAACTGATCCTTGTGGTCATATTTCAAGCGTGTGCTCTTTGCCTTGGTGGCTCTTGGGGTCTCTGTGGGGGACCTTTATAAATTTGCTTCAATTAATTCCATGTGAAGGGATCTACTGTTATGTAGACTTAATAGGAATTAAGAGATGACTTCTTGCTTTACAGGTGCATGAGCTAATTCACAGAGCTCTCTGGTGAAAACCGACCTTCAAACTGTCTTGACTGCTCTAGTAGCGATCATCATTCTGAGGTCTCTGAGATGTTCTAGGTCCCCGGTGAACCTCTTCTTACATTTAGCCTTTCCAGGATGCTAGTTCAAAGTTAAAGACTGACCCATGTCAGATATAGCCTCGCCAACTCTTTCTCTCTCTCTCACACACACACACAGAGGCACTGATCTCCCAGGCTGGGACTGCTAATTACAGAGCGCTTTACTTGGGGTGTGTTAATGATCGGGGTCCAACAGAGCGGAGGTCCGACTCCTCTGTTCCCTCCAGCTCTCAAGCTGCCTGCCTGTGATCAAACTGCCTTTAGTTATTGTCCAACAAAGGGAGGTTTCTTTTAATACACTGTTACAGATTAGTTAGGTAATTGCAGCCCTAATCGATAAAGCAACCGAGTGGAAAATTAAAGGTGTGTGTTTTGGTAGAGCTACATGGTTTCAGTGCCTGCAGGCAGAGCAGAGAGGTGACAGTGATAAATAGAGTATTTAATAACAGCTGCTCTAACACTGCTTCCTCTGCATGTCCTCGCGTGCGGCACCGCGTATTCATCACGTATTCGCACGCGGCGGAGGGACGGTGCTGTACCGCCGGCCCCTTGGTTAGGCTTGCTTTTGACCTTTGTCTTGTTCTGCCTTTGTCTCTCATTCTCTCTCTGTCTTTCTTTCAAACTCTGACACTCTCCCCTCCTCTCTTGTCCATCTGGATCTGTGGTTTTTAATGGCATTATTGTGTGCGATGGGTGCTCTGTGTTTGGACACAAAGGTCTCGTGCTGGACTGAGAGGAGAGGACGAGCGACCAGATGGTTCTGTTAACCGAAACACATCCATTGAATGTTCTTTTGGCAGGAGAGATAAATCCGTGCGTGTGTTTGAAAGACATCAGAGTTCTTTTGAAATAGAATCAGCAAAAGTGCTACATCAACTGCAAGATCATATTTATACAGTAATATGAATTAATAATATAATATGTATAAAAAGTAATAATAAAAATTGAAACAATAGAATGGAATGAATATATATATATATATGAAGAGTTCAGATGCAAAAGCCTCTAAATGCCATTTGAAATGTTCTTCTAAAATGACCATTTTTATCAAACTTGTATATTTAAGTTCAGTAATTTCACTTAAATGACAATTAATAGGTAATCTTCATTGCCATTTAAGTGAAATTACTGAATTTAAATATACAAGCTTGATAAAAATGATCATTTTAGAAGAAAATTTCAAATGGCACTTAGAGGCTTTTGCATCTGAACTCTTCATATATATATATATATATATATATATATATATCATATAAAGTCTCAAATGTAAGTCAATGTACAGTTTCTAAAGTTTTGAAATTGCAACTGCAAGATCAACTTCAGTAAATATTGAATATTATGAAATATAAAAAATGTAATTAATGTACACCATGAAGTCTCATAGTGTATCTACAAGTACAGTGCCAACAAAACTGGAAATCTAGATTGCTTTAAGTTAAATTGCTTTGTTAACCGAATGGATTAATTAAAGAAAAAGAAAAATAATTACACCAAAAGCTTGCCATGACATTAATAATATCATTAATAATATAATAAAAGGTTTATAAATGCCAGACTCCATTTCAGCCTATTATGCAGTGTAATTAATTAATAGGCAGCCGTTACTGGCAGATTGCTTTTACGTCAGGCTGAAATGAGAAAACTCTGATTGGGATGCGCCTGGTAGCCATTACAGTGGATGAATTGGTACAGAGGGCTTTAAAAAGATTACCTGAGCTGGGTGCCCGATTCATTTAGCGTCTTTTCTTTTCCCCCCGATACTGCAAGTGGCTGCAAGTATGTGACAGTAGTTTATTCTAGGGTTCAATTCTCACTATTAATTATCATGCATATTACTAGGATATTGGCTGTTTATTAGTACTTATAAAGCACATATTAATGCCTTATTCTGCATGACCTTATTCTACATTCCTTAATCCTACCCAATACCAAAACTTAAACACTACAAAAAGTACCTACTATTAATAGACAGTAAATTATGAGTTTGAGGCAAAGGTTGATGTAAATAGTGAATGTGTGTTGCCCATACTTTTTTTTTGGACTTAAGATTGCTTTGATACTCTGTGGGACTTTTTTTCTCTCATACTTTTGTTGTATTGATTTTTATGAACTACTGAAAAAAGGAACTGGCCTGTTTTTTTGTTTTGTTTTTGTTTGTTTATTCTCCACAGTACTGCAACACAGTGATGGAGCACCGCATCAATGGACTGTTACCTGAGCCTTTACAGATATTTCCACGAGGTGTGTAAAGTGTGTGTTTGTGTGTTGGGCCAAATTACAGTTTAACACTGCAACAGTAAATGTGCCCGAGGCCCACCTAGAGCCTAGATCACTGTTGAAAACCCCATACTCAGCACTGCCCTGTTCACACGTTTTCTGTTTAGCAAATCCCAAATTACTTCATGCTCAGTGGCTTCAGTGAGGGGAATAAATATCAGTTTGGTGAAGCAAATTCTTTATGAATACATTCACATATGCGTTATCCTTTATGATATATATTAGCTCTAAGCTGTATTTCAATATGTTTTGTAAAGTTGCAGATAGACTAATTCTGACATTTTAAACATTTTCTGTAAAATATTCTGCTCATGCTCTTTTACTCTGGCCTCATTTGATCTACAATCTAGTCAATTTTCTTTTCAGCCGGTAAGACCCCAGGGATCCGCAACATACACGGCCTGAAGGTATGTGTCTCAATGATTGTTTCAGCAGAATTGGCCATGGATCGGTTATGCTGCGTATACTTATTGAAATGTCAATTGAAGTCAAGACTCCTTCTTTCTATCTGTCTCATTTTCTACCCCCTCAATGTTTTTCATTGTATTTCTATCTGATTATTTGATAAACCGTTCAAAAAATGTGGGGGGTAATTAAAAAAATATATATATATTTTGAAAAGAATGCTTTTATGCTGACCAAGTTTGAATGATTAAAGCCTACTGGAACTATGAATTCAATTTAAAATGGCTGTTTTGTATTTATATATACTGTATATGTATATATGTGTAATTTATTCCTGTCATAGCAAAGCTGAATTTTCAGTATGCCATCATTGCTGAATATCATTGCTAAATAAAACGTATTCATTTCTTTAGTATACAAAAAACCCCTCTTACTAACCCTAAAGTGTTCAAGGGTAGTGTAGTTTCTGTTTGCTTATATAGTATAATTGTTCGTTTTGCACTTGTTTTGGTTTAATTCCGAATTAATTGGCTTGAAAAGGTTAAGAAGAAGAAACTGATCTAAATGAGGTCTTCATAGACACTAATTAAGAACAGAATCACTGCTTTACTGCACTACACTATACGACCTACAGACCTCAATTAATCTACTTATTTATATAGTGACTCTCTTTGAGCTTTTTTCCTTCATTCTCCCACTGCGATCCGTTAGCGTGGCTCTGACAAGAAGCAGCTTCATACATCCTCTTTAATGACATAAAGGACGTGGTGTTGATTCATTCTTTTTTTTTAACCCAAGGATGTTCCCAGAGTTATATTTAATTTTGCCTGATATATGAAGTGACCCCTTTCCTCAAGCCTCTCTCTTTATTTCTCTTTGTCTCCCCACAAACGCCAATTAACCTTGCGGCCAAAACAGGCAGTTTGCTGTCGAATCACAGGTTAATTAGCACAGGGTTCTGATTGTCTTTGTTTGCCCGCAGGTGAACACGCGTCCCGAATCCTCGAGTGGCAGGAGCTCCTCTGCAGCTGATTCCCGGTCCAACGATAGGTAATTCTATGTTAATTCTATATTAATCCCTCAAGTTTTCTACATTGCTTGTTAAACAGCTTAGGGTTACCAACTATAATTCTAATCAGAGGAATCCGTTATCCATCATGCCAATGAAAACCTCTTGCTGGCAACTACCTTGCTGCCGCTTGTGGCTTGTTAACTCAATAGTGTTTTTTTTAAATTAGGACTACCATTTTGGGTGGATTAACTTCTTGTTACACACTACCGTTAAATAGTTTTGGCGCCATAAGTTTTTATTTTATTTTTTTTTTATAAAGTAATGAATACATTTATTAAGGACACATTCAATTGATCAAAAGTGACATAAAAGATATTACAAAATATTTTTATTGTTCATTTACTCTTTGTTTATCAAAAACCCTGAAAAAAATGACATTTTCTACAAAAACTATTTAGCAACAAAACTGCTTTTAACATTAATAATAATAAGTTTGAGCTCCAAATCACCATATTAGAAGATTAGAAGGATAATTTTGACATCACTTTGCCATCACAGGAATTTTTATATGGAAATAATATTTATATTACATTAGAGAAGTTCTTTTAAATTTGAATGATATTTCACAATATTTCTGTTTTACTGTATTTTGAATCAAATAAATGCAGTCCATATGTGTTTCATACGTATGAAATATGTGACCAGACTGTTAGTGAACATCTGACACCGTTCACACTGCGGAGAGCAGTTTAGATGAATATGTAAATATGTGCTGTGTGCTTTCTTCTCAATAATAAAATAAACACAGCAAAATGGATAAACCAGCAAACATTTTTTTTAAATAATAAAGCAAAAGAAAAGCTTCTGATCATCGCAATGTGGATACGTTTGCACAAGCTCTGCAATCCGGCACATGACAAGTTAAGTCACGTCATGTTTATTAATCGCCACGGACCAGTGGTACTACAAAGGTGTTTACTACCAGTAGCAAACTTTTCCGGAAAGTTTGCTTAGGCAAGCTGTTTTGAACTTTCTAAACGAACTTCGTTTTTGGCTGATTTTGTTTGAAATGACGTCACAGCTGTTCGTTCATAGATTTCGCTTGAAGTATATCAGGGACTTAAGAGACTTCTTACAAAAACATCATCAACTTTTGAACATTAGTGTAAATTACCAAATTTAGTTCCTGTTTTTATGGATAATTGTGTCCAATTCTGGTGTCTTTGTGCTTAGGAAATAAGTGTTAAAATAATTAAAAAGCAATTAAAGGAATTTATAGTAAAAAGTCTCATAAAAAGGGCCTTGTTGTAAACATTTACAGATTAGCTATAGTAACAGGACAGTTTTCATGTGAATTTTTTTTCTAGTTTTGGGTCGTGTAAAAAAAACACACCCAAAAAATCCCTTATTTTGGGGATGGATTCCAGGAAATCTCCCTTATTTTCAATGTTCGATGTTGACAGCTGTGGACTGGATACAGTAAAAGTTTAATATATCAACTTGCTCCACTGACTCCACGCTATCCAATTGCGTGCAGAGAGAATTTGAAAGACAAGCGTTTATCCTTCCCCTCGGAATGACCCCTGTCAATGATGAGTTCCCAGACCTAACATCTTGATGTAGGCTGGCATGCCAGGCTAGTGTACTGCAACTTTAAAGGTGATATTCATTTTAATTATAAAGGTCTCAATGTAATTCCCTTTAATAAGAGACACTAACAGGAGCTGGTAGTCTTCATAGTCTAAACATTCAGCAAAAACATTTTGTCAGTTATAATTGGATCTGGTCTGATATAATGGAAACCCCCTGGCACAGAACAAAGACCTGCAGTCTGAAGGCCAGTGTGTATGAGAATACATACATCACTGCTGAATGCACACACAATTTCATACTTTTTATTTTTTCTTCAGCAGTTTAAGAAAGTCTTCAGCTGAGCTTAAGAAGATTTTGACAAATGGACAGGTATAGTAGCCCTCTTTTCACACTACACACTTTATTTCTGCTTATCTTTTTTGAAACGCACACATATAATGCACAGTATCATCATGCTTCACTCATGCCATTTATTTGTCACTTTACATTCTCTGTGTGAATGTGCGAACGCATCTATTGATTGCAGATAACAGGCTGTTCTCTGACCCTTTCTCTGTGGTATGGTTGAGATCTTTAGCTTGAGTGTACAGAGCTGTGTCCTTTTGCTGCCCACCCTTCCTCCTTTCCCTGTCAGCTCTTCTCCCCCCTCCACAGGGCCCTAGCTGACCAGTCTGTCAACTAAAGTGTGTCAGATAGACAATTAAGACAGTCACATCCCCTGTGACACCAGTAACATGCACAGTTAATATATCACTAGCATCCTCTCACACACACGTTCTCTCTCTCTCTCTCTCTCTCTCTCTCTCTCTCTCTCTCTCTCTCACACACACACACACACACACACACACAAAATGTCTTTCTCCCGCACTTCAGCCTAATCAAATGTCCTGTATAAAATCAAACGGCCCCTGTAGTCGGGGTGAGGCCTGTCAGCAGAGCATTGGCTTCACATCAGGTCCAGTTCACAAGGGTAAACACTTCCCCCACAATAACACACACAACACCGACTAACCAGTCGTATTAGCAATCACAAACAAATGACTTGGATTGGATTGTTCATTTATATAATAATATTATTATTATTTGTTAATGAAAAATGCTGCTGCTATTAATAATAATGATAACAACACCAACACAAATTATTATAATGCGGTGTTATAATGCAGTTAGCAAACAATACAAATATTGAGAGAGAGAACGTCAGCAGAGTCTCTACTAATAGTGAAGTCTAAGTTTGCGCCATTGCCACCTCGCTACTGAGAAATGTCATGTTGTGAAAAGAATTGTGTTTTTGAACTCTATTCTAATGTCGGTGATTGAGTGGGAGTTAGTTTGTTGACTGGATGAATCGGTTCAAATCTGAAAATCCTCTGTGGCTGGAATTGGCAACTGCATTTATCAGGTCAGGAGATTACCAGAGTGAGCTTCCACTGTTTTTTTTCTGTTTCGTCATCCTCAGAGATACTATGGCCCTATGGAATCTGCAGCTGGATGTCACAGAGCCCTTATGTTACGAAAATACACAATGGTCCAACCACTTTCTTAACTTAAGGGGTCTGTTGCAACTGGGCTCTGATGTCCTACTCACAGGCTGAAAACCTGAAGCTCTGAGAGTTTAGTCCCCACGGCATGTATTTTATTGCTGTATTAAAAAGAAATCAAGAATTTGGAATAAAGATGGAGGGCGTTCTGGTGTGCATAAACCTGACTGCATCTTAAAACATACTGGTCCCTCAGGGCTCTTGGTGCCAGAAGGGCATGTATTGTATTACCATTTTGACAGCTTTTATCAAAGTTGAACATGACAGCATAGGCAAACAAATCATCATTAAACTTCCTATCACTCTCCTCACTACTGTCACCATTTTATATATTAGACAGAAAATGTTGTATTGATCCTTCTTTTTTGTTGCTATTGAACTCCCAATGACCTTACAGTGGGATTTCTAATTTTTTTAAAGAAAATTTATTTTCCTTCCTTCCTTTGTTGTTTCCTTCCTTTGTTGTTTCCTTCCTTACTTCCAGATTTTGCTCTCCTTAGAATAAAAACAGTATCTAAAGGGGAATTTCTTTCTCATTTTTTATTTTCTTTGTTTGTTTAGATAAATGAACATGACCTCCAGTACCAGGAGCAGCTCGGCCATGGAAATGGCGGAACTGTTTACAAGTGAGTGCTGCTCTCGTGTTTTGAGATTTTAATTAGACCGATTGTGATCAGCCTCTTCAGAACCATACGTTGTCTGCGCTTATGTTCTGATTAATTTGACATGGCTTATGTTTTCAGACATCCCTCAAAACCTTTTCAATGTTATGATTCTTTAGATGTCTTGAGACAAAGGGCGATGCTGATTTAGCGCTCGTGAGGGTGAAGTGACTCTTTTTGACCCTTGTAATGCTCCTTTTGGTGCCTAAACTATACACCCATCCTAAATGATACAATGACTGGACAAGGCCGTCGTCTTACATGCACAGTTAATTTTATTAATTTCTTGAACTGAGTGACCGTTGACAAAGGGTCTGTGTGCTTTTGTGGATAACCCAAACACTCATCATATTCTTCTAATACTGGAGGAGCACCTCTGTGTTGTTGGAAATTGTTCAACCATTTTAAAAAAGCCAATACTGCAACCCAAACATAAATGCAGTCTGAAAAGCTCAGCACTAAATGTGTTTGCCTAGAATAATTTTTTTCCCCTCAAACAAAAGAAAGTGCTGAATATTGTATTCATCTCCTAATTCAAACCATTCCCCCTTTTTTTCTCTCTTTTAAGTGATGGATACGAAATACAGCTTTTCTGAACAGATGTTTTCGTGTTTAAGTCTGTATGAAACATCCATTAAAAATCAATGCAAAATTTGATCTCGCATAGCAAAAAGGATGTGTAATGTGTTCTATAAGACTGTAATACTAGGAATGTTTGTTTTTATTTATTTATTTATATATATATTTTTTGTTCACTGCATATTCATGATCTTTAAAGAAAGGAAACATTCACTGTTATCGTGTTTCCTGCTCAGACTGACAGCTGCAGTGCAGTACAGGTAGCGGGAGGTGTAATGTAATATAATCTCTGATGTGGCTCGTAGGGAAATTTCGCCCAGTGTCCCATCCATCTCCACAGCTGTCCTTGATCACCTCTGCTGTGCTTGCTCATGTATTCAGACACTCTCCTTTATGCAAAACGCACACCTTTGTGACCATCAGACTGCATACAGGATGGTGCCAAGGGTATTTGCTAAAGTTGCTTTTCTTAAGAATAAATACATATTTTTTTCTGTAAAGCTTTAACCTAACCTGCACCCCCTAGATGTTGTGCTACTGTGTTTATAGTAGTGTTTATAACCCTGCGCCTCTCTTACATATCCAAGAAAAGATCAAGTTAACCAAATATTCATAAACTGAAATTCTGAATTTTTGGTCAGTAGAAACCAAGTGAACACATAATTAATGTAATCATGTATAGTTTTGTTCATTGAGGAGGAAGTCAACCTGCCTATGCACAATACCAAAATACTGTACAGTTTAATTGGACACAGCCTGTGAAATCAACAAAAGATATGGATTTCTCCTCGCTTTTATATATACATATTTTGTATATATAAATGCAAACACATGCATGTACATATATATTGTGATGCATGTACATATTATAATGTTATATTGTATATTTATTATATTATATAATGTTATTTATATGTAAAATATTATATATATATATATATATATATATATATAGCATGTACAGTACATATATACAGTATATACATGGATATGTGTGTGTTTATATATACAAAATAATTATACACAGTACACGCACATATTATGTAAATACAAACCTTTATTTTGGATGCGATTTTAATCGTGATTAATCGTTGCTCAATGCACAATTGTCAAAATAGCTGGCAACAAAAGTGAGTACATCCTAAAAGATAATAGCTGTACGTCGTTTAACCATGCAAAGCCACATGTCCTATTCATCATGTTCATGTTTTTGTCTGCTTGACAGGACCACACAAATTTTTGTATCTTGTATTAGAGCAGTTAAAATGTGTGCTTTCAGTACAATTTTCTCATACTGACCACAGGATGTTCAACATAACTTTCTAAGGATTTGAGAATTAGAATTGTTGCTCACCACAAAGTTGATCTAGGCTATTAGGAGATTGGTAACGCACTGAAACTGAGTTACAGAACTGGCCAGGGTCACACAGATGTTTTCCAAGACGGGTTCCACTCGTAACAGGCTTCGCAAGTTTTTTTTTTTTTTTTTTTTTTGTCAATCAACTGACAATCAAATTCTTACAATCAAATTCTGCCTGAAAGGGAGTGGGAAGAAGAAAAATTATTTAATCCCACGCCAGTTCCCCATTTAGTGATACTTTAGTCACGGATTGTTTACATATGCTGTATCATGATGGCGTTACTACAGCAACAAGAATTTATTGTAACAACACCAACAATTTAGGAAGAATAAACAATACCAGCTATGGTAATGACAATATACCTATGATTGTAATGGACAATATACCAACAATGGTAATGAACAATATACCAACGATGGTAAGGAAACATTAAGCACATGTTAACACTATAAGACAGAGTACAACATCAATGTGAAATATAGCTGCGAGCAGCGATTGCGGGCCCAAGCCGGTGGCACCGCAACCCCGGTGCCTTTAGTTACCTAATGTTTGCTAAAATGTGAGGGGTGTACTAACTTTTGTATCGTATTATATTATACATACACTCTGCACCTGCGCACCTCTCTTTTTGGCTTTCTTTTCAGGTGAGGCGATCATCTGGTCATGTCAGGTTAGATGGCATAGAGAAACCGATGGAGAGAACTGTCTGGTCTGCATTGGCCACTGTAATCGAAACCTGTTTGTGTGGTTGCGTGCGTGTGTGTTCGTCTGCAAACGCACATGCGTTCGATGGCTGTCTTCTAGAGGTCCATGAATACTGCATGACAGAGCTTTCATTACCTTGGGCTCTGGAGTGTAAATAACAAACAGAGAATAGGGACACGTTTACGGGGGTCAGGACCACACGTCACTACGCTCTGACCATGCGTCTGTCAGTCTTAAATCATCCTTGCATGACTACTCAGCAGGGTCAAAGTTCAAGGAGTTTAGCTGAACTTTGTAAATGGGCTTAGAAGGATCCATTACTGTTTAGGATGTCCTGAAGTGACCATTAAGACAACATCATTGGTTGGGCTGGCAAACTTGGCATCAGTAAGTAGTCATTTAGCAAATGCTTTTATCCAAAGCAACTTACAGCGTACATACTACACAGACAATCCCTATGGAAAGACCTAAGGTTAAGTGTCTTGCTCAAGGGGACAATGGTGATGGTTTATGCCTCACTACATGCATGATGTGGAACTCGCAATTGTGGTCTATAATCAGGCCTGAGCTATACCAGAGACAATTTATACGGAGAAATGCCACTTCATCAATCCTTAATACAACTATATAGGGAAAACCCATAACACCAAAATGGTGGTTGTATGCACATGTCCCGCCCCTCTCGCTGGAAAGCCAATCGTCTGCTTTTAACAGTAAAGCCGGGAAACATTTAAGCCTATTGTCTAGTTCCACTGACGTATGCACACAGTTGAGGTTTGCGACAGAGGAAAATATGTTACTGTTTGAAAAGGCGGCAGATTTGATATGTGTTAGTTGTGTAAATATCTGACATCCCAAGTCTGCCAGAAGTTCCGGGAGTCCCCCGCGGATTGATAGCGGCTCCCTGATGACCGCAAATTAGTTCAAAATCTCCCCTAATCTAGAGCGAGCGAGCAGTAGCACGCGCATGACAGAGAGCGAGAGAACCCCTGTGCATGCACAGTAAAAGTGTAACCTGTGGGGGAAAAAGGTGTTTTCAACCTTATTTTGGAGTAAAGTCATCAAACTTTTTCAGCGATTTTTATCATAATTCATTACTGTTTCTATACAAGCAGTTTTTATGTCCCGGTGACCAGTGAAAGTGCAGTTCTGAGTCTCTGCCCATTAATTTAGATAGGAGCCTGGTCTTCTTCGTCCCAAATAGAGCATCACAGTCCCGCCCACAGCTGGTGCCGGAAGTAAAAATTCAATACAATTTCTCCGTTGACATTGGAGATATAAGCCATAAAAACGTAACCATACATGGTAGACTTAAAACCAGCTTTTGCTCTACTAAGTGATTGTATATGCTCATATAAACGGCAAAAGTTCATGGGGCACTAACCTTGTTTTAAGATAAATGCCTTTTATTCACGATGAATTGGATAAGTACTTCATTACCCACAATCCTGAACAATCCCACAGTGATGCATCTGATTGTTGGAAATCGTGTCACGTGTCTGAAACCCCGCAAAGGTACGTGACAGACTGAAGATCATGTAATGACGTAGGGCTAAGTTCATTGGTCGCACCTCTGAGACTCCCCCACGCCATTGGATTAGCCGCAGCACAGCCTATGAGCGAGCCCGATGCTCAATGTTTTAGCATGTGGAGCTGCAAATGCGTTTGCTTCAGTAAATCGAGGAAAAGGAGTTTCGCTGCACATTCACTACATAAAATTCACTGGAGGAAAAAGTTCACGTGGCCGTCGTCAGATTTGGAAGTCACTCAAAAGGGTGGCTTCAGTCGACTTTAGTGAGGCGCGGTGGTTTATGGGAGGAGTAGTTCCTTTGCCCGGAAATGAAAATATGTACACAGGCTTGTACCCTTGACTTTTTTTGGATTTTCTCTTCGTTTTTTCACTGGAAATGATATGTTGAGTTCAGCCGTACCTGGTTATCCTCAGACATGCTCTAATACTCTTTAGATATGGATTTTACAAAATGTCAATGGGAGAAATGAATGGGAAATTTACTTTCGGCACCAACGCTCTCTCGGGCTGTGGGCGGGACTGTGATGCTCTATAGCTGCCCAGAGGCGTTGCCAAGATGGCGGTCGACTTGCCTAAAAGGACTTTCGCTATACCCATCACTACCCATTAAGCTGTACCACCTCTAAAAGGTGATATTGCTTCAGTTCAAATATTCAATTGATCAGAGATCACTAGACCAACTTCCTTGGTTTCACAGACAAAGTTTAAGGCTAGTCCCAGATTAAAATGCATGTTTGAACTGTTGGGCAATTGTTTTGTCTCAAGATTCACATCAGTAATGTTTTCTTTGTGCGGAATGTGATCTTCCTGGCTTAATCTAAGCCTGGTCTGTGATACCGGGTCTTTAAGATTTAATTTTCTGTACATATTGATTTAATAATATGTGATCCCAAAAAGCACATATTGGGTGTATCACTGGCCATCTCCGTATCTTGTATGTCTCAGAATCTTCCGAAGTGTAAAGTGTACCTGGAGAGTACTCTGAGGTGAGATGGGATCGAGTGTCGTCGCCCTAAATGAGGGAAGTTAGCCGTCGCGTCACTTAGAGCGACATTAATTAAAGGCTTGCTGGAGTTACGAGGTGTCTGGAGCTGTAACAAGATCAGCCATCTATTTCCCATAAATCACACGCACTGTCTCAAACACAAACCATTACGAATTTGTTTACTTTAGATGTATACGCTACTTACGGAGCGCCACACTCAAATATTTTTCTTTTTTCTTTCTTTTGTTTGTTTCTTTCGTGTTCATACACACATACAGTGTGCCTGTGTTGTTGAATCCACCCTCGTTTGGCAGCTGTCTGTTGTTATAGTATATTATCTGGTGGAATGGACCGTGTCGTGGGTTATTGTAACCCAAACCCTCTTCAGCACCTACTGCAGTAACCAGATCCACTGCTCGGAATGAGCAAGGATCATAATTAAATAATTGTGGCTTTGCCGTTAATTCGACCTGTAACAGGAGGCCTGTCTGGGAGAGCTCACGCTGAAATGGGAACGGAGCTGATAACGCTCCACAGCTCAGAATGTCTGAGGTTTCGCAGGTGACTGACTCAGGGTTGACCTCACCTGCATTTGACACTTAGGATGAGGACACCCCTCCTTGAGCTCTTTTTTGAAGCGATTAAGATGCTGATAATCTGTAAATAAATACAAATGTTTAAAAAGCACCTGAGTGTCTTACTTAGTCATATAGATGTACATCTCAGGTTGCTGTGATTAAAAAAAAAAAAAAAAAAAAAAACTGAACATAAGTTCCATCCTTGAAATGTCAGTTATTGAATGGCTGTACTTGAAATATATTTGGACACTTTTAATATGTTTAAATGTGTTCGATAACAAATATATAATAGGTAGATATTTTAAATGTCAAAGTCAAGTTTATTTTATAAATAATACTTTGGGGCCAATAAGATATTATATTTTTTAAGAAGTTTATTAGGCTGCAGTTCAGAAATGATAAAAATACAATAAAAACAGGAATATTGTGAAATATTCACAAGAAAAACTGTTTTCTACCTGGATATTTGTAAAAATGCGATTAATTCCTGTGATGGCAAGGCTGAATGTTTTAACAGCTATTGCTTCAGTGTCACATGATCACATGATAGCTCATTGTTTCTGCCCAAACAAATACATGATGTTACCTAACTACATGTTTTGTATTATTTGTGTTGAACTGTACATACTGTATCTGACATATGGAAAACATCTAATCTTATAACCGATAGCTCTAAATTGTAATGTAGATGTATTTTCTGTAAATCTGAAGTTATCCTTCAGAAGTTATGCTGATTTGATGCTCAAGAAAAAATTCTTATCAATTTTGAAAACACTGCTTTTTTTTTTGTGGAAACTGATATACGTATACTTTGATGAATAGAAAGTTTAGAACATCATTTATTTGAAATACAAATCTTTTGTAACATTGTAAATGTCATTTACTATCTTGTTTATTACTATCTATATCTATGTACTATCTCTGCTTGTTTATTAATGTATGCATTGTCATTAATCATAAATCATCCTTTTTTGACAGAGCTTATCATTTGCTTGGGAAGAGAATTGTAGCAGTGAAGGTAAGAACAATACAAATGTCAATAAGCTTTACAACCCTTTAACCAAAATTAAATGAAAGGAATTCACTGATGCTCTTTACTAACTTTTCTAATAAAATACTTTGTACATGTTTTTTAGATTGCATTTTGGCTTATTGTTCAGAATTGCTTGGCTCACATAGAATGAAACCATACCAAAGACCCGACATTTGATATTAAAACTCGCATTCAATTAATGGATTAAGAACATCAGACAGCCAGTTTTTTAAAAAAAAAAGCAGTGGAGAAGAGATGAACTCGGGGAGCAAGACCTCAGCGGGTCTGTTACATGTAGACTTTACTGCGACAGGATGTAGTGAATGACTGCTGGAGATGTTAATAGTTCTCTGCTAAAGAGCAAATCCAGCACTCCTGCACGCACCACCACACTTAAGCATGTTTGAGATCTTGTGGCCCTCATACGACACAGAGTCTCTTTCTTTTTCCATCTTAGCTGTTCTTGGTTCTGTCACTTCTTCCATTCTTTTCTCACATTTTATCCCTCTCCCTCCCCTCTCTCGTCATCCTCATTTACATCTGTTTAGTTATCCTCTCACTTCTCTTATATCTTATCTCCTATCTGTCCTCCTTTCCTTTCATTTCTTCTGCTGTGTCTGCTCATCTTTCCGTCTGCGCACTGCCTGGGTTTGCTCGAGCAGGGCTATCTATTTGGCTAAGGCTGTAAGTGATCTCTGCTGAGCTTTAACTGTGTGGCCTTGCCTTACTGCCTTACCTGTAATCAATTATTTCAGTGGGAGGCTGATAATCTAGCCTTAACTAAAGAAGCATTTTAGTTGCTGCTTCTAGTTGCTGCTTCATTACAAAAGTAGGGAAGCGAGAGAGCAAATGCCTTGGTCGTAACAAACACGACCGTTTAGTTCGAAACTGTTGCAGTATTGGATGAAAATACAGCCTTGGAAGATGTTTTTGCTATTTTAATTGGGTAGTGCATTGATTTTCCTGTCAATGCTGGTTGAAGAGAACACTCTTTGAGCATGTCTCAAGCATCCATTCTCAATCTCAAAGTGAGCTGAAAGAGAAGTATTGAGGCAGTTCATGTAGATGATTAAAATCAGAAAAGTTGTGAAATAGTTGGAAAAAAGGATTTACACTGGTGGGCAAAGAGTCTAGAATTGCATATGTGTGTTTGATATCATTTATTTGGCTTAAGAGTTCTGTTTGGATGTAAATGGTTTGTAAATAAGTGCGTATGTATTAAATAGTTCAGAAAGTTTCATTTGAGTGTGTGGCAGTTCAAACGATGACCTTGTGCTTGCATTCCAGGTTATTCCTCTCGACATCACGGTGGAGCTGCAGAAGCAAATCATGTCAGAGCTTGAGATCCTTTATAAGGTCTGAACCTTATTTATAAGGTCTGATATTATTTTCAATGCAGTTCAGTCCTCTTTTCAGTGGATAGGTTGCAGTGACCTATTTTCGAAAATATGTGTGATCAGCTACGTGAAATACTGTATTCCCTCTCAATTCCTCTAAATTTAGAGGATTTTGCTCTTAAGCACTCAAATGTCGCTTTGTTAGCTTTCTCTCATTGGAAATGTCAAAACTAACTGAGAGATGATGAATGAGGGAAAGATAGATATAGCCTTGAGAGTTACAAATAACATGCAAAAAAAGTTTGGAGTCCTTATTCAGGTGGAGACCACATTCATTTAGAGCTGTGTGGGGTTTCAGCTTTCAGATTAGGTGTATTTGAGGTGTATGACTGTGATAAGTATGAAAGAAGTGTCATGAATTATTCAGGGATCAGTGCCTATGTAGTTTAGTCCATCTGCTCCAGTAACCTGCTCTGACAACAGCTGCTAGATAGACTTTAATTGTTACCAATCACTCTTTGCAGCGACGAGCCAATCACATCGAATAATTAGCCAGTTCCACTTATTGAATGAAATACTATGGTGTCATTAGCATCACATGGCTTACAATAAATAACTACAAACCAAAAACTTAATGAAAACAATTAGTCTCATCTTTTCATCAGTGGTACATTTTTCTTAATAATAACAACGTATCTTTGACAACCATCAGGTGAATCATGCAAATTAGTCAATAAACGGTTTGCCCAAAAGTATAAATAAATGTTATTTTCATAATCTTTAGGAAATGTTCATATTATTCATTCCATTGCCCTAAACTAGCACAGATTTCTCATTCTACAAATGATCATACTCTACCATTCAAACGTTTGGGTTCAGTAATATTTAATTAAAAAAAAAAAAAAAGATTAATACTTTTATTCAGCAGGGACACATTAAATTGATCACAAGTGACAGAAAGGGTAATTATGATGTTATAAAATATTTCTATTTCAAATAAATGCTTTTCTATTTTCTTAATGCTTTATATTCATCAAAGAATCCTACAAAATGTATTACAGTTTCCTCAAAAATATTAAGCATCTGCTTTCAGCATTCATGTCAATAATAAATGTTTGTGTTTAATATACATTAAAAACTTTAAATGGGAATAATAATTCACAGTGTTACTGTTTTTGCTGTGCTTTTGATCAAATAAATGCAGCCTTGGTCAGCATCTCTCAAAAACATAATAAAAATTAACCTTAGAAGAGCCCAAACTTTTGAACGATATTGCACATTTTTGATAAAGTTGGTGATAGTGTTAGTGATTTGTGATGGCGCTGATATATTTGATTGTGTTGTTTGCAGTGTGATTCTCCATACATCATAAAGTTCTACAGCGCTTTCTTTGTGGAGAACAGAATATCAATATGCACTGAGTTTATGGATGGTGAGTCTCATCTGTTTTGACATTGTCAGGCATCTGGGAGGCAACTTTTGCAGATCACTCAGCATTTCTACAAATTTAATTGAATTATTTGTTTTTGATGTAGGAGGCTCTCTGGATGTCTATTGGAGAATCCCAGAGCATGTTTTGGGCAGAATTGCTGTTGCAGTAAGTCCTTTCAAGTCTTGAAACTGTAGTCGAGTAAGCATATCAGGAAATTTTGAAAACTGGAAGATGCCGGCATATCCGAGAAGAATGTTATGGCTCTGATTCCTGTGTGTATGTGCTCAACTCTCAAGGAAAAAACACCATTGTGCCACCCCCACTTCACACTCACAATTAAAACACGATCTTTGAGATGCATGTGAAAGACTGGAAATTTTGTCGATGATAGCTTTAGTTGTGGCAAAGCGACGGTGGGCAAGCGGTGCTCATACACCTGAAATCCCTTCACTTTCACGTGCATAGCTCCTCATACTGGTTAAAAATATTATAAATATGAATATATGATGTCTAATAAATATTACGCACGCAATAAGGTGAGCTATATGATTTGTTGATATTAGTCCAAAAATGTGCCGGCCATGTGCACGTGTGTGTTTTTTCTTTGTAACAATTTATTAGTGCTGAATTGTCATTTGCACCCGGTTCTGACCCTCATTACCCTCTCCTTCACACTTTCTCACGATAATCAAAGATATGCCACTGTTTAGATAATTTACAGCTCTATCCTCTACAGACAGTCGACGTAGACACACCCTTTCGAGTCTCTTCTGAGTTTTTCAATGAGTATGGGTGTTTGTGTGTGTCAATAGGTGGTTAAAGGATTAACATACCTCTGGAGCCTGAAGATTTTACACAGAGGTGAGAAAGCCTCTTTTATGTAACTTGATAAACATCTGAAATAATATCCAAATATTTGCTATCAATGTAAAATCTTCATTTAGGTCATTTAGGCATGTGTATTTAGAAGTAAATTAAGTACAGTACTGTTTGAAATTGAGGATTGAAGATTTTTTTTAAAACAAAATATTAAATTGATCAAAAGTTACTGTAAATAATAATGTTCTATTCATCAAATCAACAAAATGTCTAACGATTTCCACAAAAATTTTAAGCAGCACAACTTTTCAGCATTGATAATAATAAGAAATCATCATATTAGAATGATTTCTGAAGGATCATGTGATACTGAAGACTTGAGAAATGGTTGCTGAAAATGTAACTTTGCCATCACAGGAATACATTACATTACAAAATATATTCAAATAGAAACCAGTTATTTCAAATTGTAATAATATTTTTATCAAGCATGTAGAGACTTCTTTCAAGAACAAAACCAAATTTTTGAACTGTAGTGAATGTGATAATACACACGTACATGCCTAATATCCATACACTACATCTAAATAGTGTAATCTTTATATTACATCAATCAAGTGTTTATAATTAGACAAAGTCAGATTTGTTTTTACGCATTGTGTGACACAATAATGTGTAATACTTTTGTTGTTAATTTGCTGATCGTGCCCCTAATTTTTAAAACACAATTTTAAGACACACACATAGCATCACAGTGCAATGTAAATCCTTGCTTTCAAAAAATCAACTAACTAGTTAACTATTCATAAAAGGAGCGTTAGCTTCTACAATGTACATAATGCAAAGAGTATAGGTTAAATGTACATAAAAGTTTAACTCTCTACCAGATTACAGAAGTAATCAAGTCACAATGGTATTCGATGCTGACATAATCTAATATTTTGTGTGTCTTTGCTTCTCTGCGCAGATGTGAAACCCTCCAACATGCTGGTTAACACACGGGGTCAGGTCAAACTGTGTGACTTTGGAGTCAGCACGCAGGTTTGTTCTGGTTTGTGTCCTGTGATTATTTGTTTCCACGTGTGTTTGTCTGCTTGAATTGAAGTGCCTATTATGTTGTGAATATCTGTCTATGGTGTGAGCACAGTCAGATCAGCCATTGTCCCATCAGTCTCCATGCCTCGTCTTCGTCTCATTCCTCCTGGGATTTCTTGCCTTTCCTCCCTAACCTCCAGATACCCCTTAGATTGCTCCTCAGGTCTCACTTCTCGCTCTTTCTAATTACCACATTGAGCAGATATTCAGTGCATGTGAGTGACGGCGTGTGCGTGCGCGTGGCTGGAGACAATAGCTCTCTCCCCTCCTCTTATACACTCAGGAGTCCAACAATGGGGCCCAATCACTCCAAACAGCCTTCTTTTAATTAATATTCATACCCATGTTCCCCGAAGAGATTCTAGTTGAAGCTGACCCCTGGATGAGGTGCTTGTGTGCGTTCTCCTCTGTGCCCATTCAGACCATGACACTGTATAGTAAACCTATGTCTCTCTTATTCACTTACACACGCGCGCACACTGATGCACGTCAGGCCGCGGGGGAACGCTCTCATTATGTTTGTCCTGTCATTGCTGACATGTGCCATTGTGCCCGGATCTCACTGTCTCTCCCTTGTGAGAGTACAGACTAAAATTAAACCAGGCTGGCATTTCAATAACACTTCACAATAACACGCTCTTTTCAGTAGATTTAAATCAGTTTCTTCATACTGTGTCCTTTAGCTTATGGCAGAGAGCTCAGGTCACCTGCTGTCACATCTGGACTGAATTTCAATGTTCAAACGGAGATAATATGCTTATAACAGAGGACTGATTGTGTCAGCTTCTCTATACTGTTGTTGGCTGTACACATAATGTTTAGGGGATAATGTTTCACCTTTGAGGTTGTGTGTGTTTGGTATTGTATATCCAATACTGTCACTGCTAAGATCTTCATTAGCTATTAGGTTGAGTAACAGGAATCTGTTAGTTAGGTATTTTTGAAGATAACACTTTACAATGAGATTCAATTTATGGACACTAGTTAATGCATTAAGTTTCATGAACAACAACGGTGCTTTTACAGCATTTATTAATGTAGGTTAATGTTAATTTATGGGTGTACTTAATACAAAAGTATACATTTCTGTTAATGTATTATAAACAAGCATAAATTGGCAATTAAGGAAAATATATTTATAAATTTACATGAACTTAGATTTGTAAACACTGTAAATAAGTGTTGTTCATTATTTAATTTATCCTAACAAATTGAACTGTACCATTTTTAATTTATTCATCTGTCGCCTTGTCATTTTAAATGATAACTTTCATAGTGCTACTTTAGTATTATTATTGTTCATACTTGGGGTTAGAGATTTGAACATACCCATAACCAAAATAAAATTTGATACTTAAGGATAGTTCACCCAAAAATCATGTAATCAATTTATTCACTGTTTTGCCCCAGTTTTACCATTGACTTCCATTGTGACATTTCTTAAAATACCTTCTTTTCAGAAGTGAGCTCATGCTGAAAATCATGCTGATTATAAAGGGAGTGCTCTTTGCTCACTATCTGTATATTATCCATTCAAAATAAAAATGTTTCAAGTTATTTTTCGTTATATTTATGCTGTAAATACACAATGAAAGATTTGGGAGCGACAGATTTATTTGAATGCTTGGTTGAACCCTGAATTGTAATGATAGACAGTGATACATGCGTCAATGGACAGGACATAAAAAAAAGTCCAAATAGATCTGCGAAGTCCAAGGTTACCCAAGAACCATGAAATTTTACTGCCATTGGCCCAAATTACTGAATTCTGTGTTCAGTGACACAACCTTTGCACTGAATAATCTACTTAACACTACAGTAATAGGATTCTGGACACACAGTTGATATGTTATTTCCTCTATTTGAGATTCTTGTTGATCTCTTGCTAAAAATATTTTGGTAAAACTTTATTTTACTGTGTCACGTACTTGCTATAATAAAAACAGTGAACTTTGCATAGTTACATGCCACTAACTAAACCAAAGCAAATCCTAACCCTAAATGCATGTTGGTGATTAATTCTACTCAGTACTTTAAATATATAATTGCACAGTAACAAGGACATCAAAAAATAGAGTGTAACCGAAATTTTTTCTGCTTTCTTCCACAGTTGGTGAACTCCATTGCTAAAACATATGTCGGAACTAATGCATACATGGCGGTAAGCAGCAGTCATTTCTTTAATAGTGTTTCTTTTCAGACAGTATTTCTACTCACGGGAGAATGGAAGGCATAGGTCTTTCTTATAAGTTATACATATTTGGTTGTAAAGGCTGTCAGTCAAGTATCTGCCTATTATGCACACAAAAAAATCAATTGCCTTTTACAGAAAAAAATCAAATGCTTTCAGAAGTACAATTTACACGCATGCGCACACACACACACACACACACACATATATATATATATATATATATATATATATATATAGACACAGAGCTTGTTAAATAGCTAAACATCTTGCACAAAGGGTATGTCTGTTCGACCTTCAGTGCCAGTAATACTAGAAAGACAATTCATATTGTAATCTGCATTATAATGATTTTTCATGTGTCTGTGTGTCTTTGCTTCTATAGCCAGAGCGGATATCTGGGGAACAGTATGGTATTCACTCAGATGTGTGGAGTGTAGGGATCTCTTTCATGGAGGTAAAACAGTCATATAATCATTTCTTATAAATGCCCTCATTTAGGCTCTATTGTATGTAATGCTGTTCTGTGGCACACTCACAAAAGCGTATCAATTGAAAGTGTTCTTACACATTGTGGTTTAAAAACAATTGATTTAAAACCGCTGAAGAGCAGTAAGCAGTAGCGATGCGCAGTTGGCGGTTACAGACGCGAAACTACTAAAACTACTATAAAAACGATATAGTATGTGATGTATATTTTCGTGAAATAAAGTTAATCATATTGTGATATAAGATTTTGGTCATATCGCCCACCCTTACCCACATATACACAGTATTCATAGATCGAGTGGACTGGTGTCTTAGTGTTTCTGCTGAGTGCTGTTGATAGTCCCTGCAGGCACCCTGTCCAAACAGATGTTGGCCTAAAGCTATGCATGGATCACACTTGAGATCTCCCACTGACTGCTACTCTCTCTCTCTCTCTCTCTCTCTCTCTCTCTCTCTCTCTCTCTCTCTCTCTCTCTCTCCCTCTCTCTCTCTCTCTCTCTCTCTCTCTCTCTCTCATGCTCTGCTATCCTTTTGGATCATTTCCCTTGAATTCCCATGAGAGCATAGAGTAAGGAATGAGATTTTGTGTTTGTGCTTTCTTTATATATATATAAAAAAAGAGTATTAAAGTATTATACATTGAGAATGCGTATTTGTGTGTGTGTAACGGTGAAAGATGTGGAGTCAGTGTGGCAAAACGCTATCAATCACTCAGCCAGCAGAACGTCCAGTAATTAGAGTGCTGTGTTCTCTACTTCAGAGGTGTGTGTGTGTTCCTAAAAAAGAAGAGAGGAGAGGTGAATGAGTATAGCAAATTTATTTTGTAATGGATGTTTTTCTAAGCAGAAACCAGCAGCATGAAACGTACATATGAGTGGATTAGATTTTAGTGTGGTGGTTTGACTCGTGTACTGAAAATGCCGTGCTGGTAGTTCTCATTGGCTTTATTGATTCCCGTTTTGTAATTGTCAGCGCTTCTCATTGGCTGTGATGAATTGTTATTGTATACCTTAAGTCAATCCCTTGATTGCATTTATCAATACTGTTAGATATTATCGGTGAGATGTTTAGGGTGGGAAGAGTCATATGGATTGACATCATCATGAGTTGATGAACAGTATATTGATCTGATTATGATTTAGCATTGACCTCACCATGTAGTCAGGGACGTGATCGATTCGTCTCAATGTCTGGATTGTTTAGGCGGTTCAGGTGAAGTAACTCTGTTCTTTTGGCAAAATTCTTTAAGGGGTCTTACAATGGCATTTTCATACAAGTTAATTTGATTCTTTTGGGTATAAATGAAAAGCTTGTAATGTACTTTAATTAAAAATTCTCATTAGTATTGTAAGAAAACACTAATTTTACCCGGTCGAAAACAGCTCTGTTTTCAGCATGCCATTTCAGTGCGCCTTTAAATGATAATGAGCTTTGCTCACTCCGCCCTTCTGTTCTGCGGGCGATTTTACAACAAAAAAGTGATTTGTCACTTCTTCTGGAGGTGCAGCAGGAACACGAATAGTTGAAATGATTGGCGCAAACAGTGTTGTGCACTCGAGACTCGGTCTCGAGACCATATTTTATTGGACTCAGTCTTGTCATGAACTCTTGTGCATTTTGACTCGGAATTGACTCGTATTCGAACATATTGGGACTCGGACTTATTCCCGAGTCCACTCGAGTCCCATTCAAAATATGTCATGATTATTACTGTATGTTAATATTTCTTTAAATTGTTATTTGATTGAAACGTCCAATGACTGCTGACTTTTTCTTGTGCGCAACTGTGGATGACTTGAGATTATAACATTCGCGGCGCGCAAATGCAGCAGGACCCAGGTCAGATGTGATGTGGAGCCTTTAGCTCAACTATGTATCGAAAATGTCTGCCTTATCTTCCATAATTCAGTTTTCCTAGAAGAGCCACACAGAATTCATGTGCAGTAATGTTATGTGAAAGAGCACTAACTGATTGTAATAATTGTTAGTGAGTATAATAATTATAATAAAATTACCTTTACACCACTATGTGGCCTTTGTACTATTACAGTGTACATGTATATTTGGTTTACTGTTTGAGTATGGTGCCATTTTTATTGTTACCACCAAATATTTTACATGTTCTTGAAGATGTCTTTAAGTCTGGTTTGAGACCCAACATTAGGTTATCCAACCTCTCTTGTCTCAGTCTCGAATTGGACTCGACTCTCTTTGGTCTCGGTCCCGACTCGGACTCGACCCTCTCTGGTCTCGGTCTCGACTTGGACTCGACTCTCTTTGGTCTCGACTCGGTCTCAGTCTCGACTTGGACTCGACTCGGACTCGACCCTCTCTGGTCTCGGTCTCGACTTGGACTCGGCTCTCTTTGGTCTCGACTCGGTCTCAGTCTCGACTTGGACTCGACTCGGACTCGACCCTCTCTGGTCTCGGTCTCGACTTGGACTCGGCTCTCTTTGGTCTCGACTCGGTCTCAGTCTCGACTTGGACTCGACTCGGACTCGACCCTCTCTGGTCTCGGTCTCGACTTGGACTCGACTCTCTTTGGTCTCGACTCGGTCTCAGTCTCGACTTGGACTCGACTCGGACTCGACCCTCTATGGTCTCGGTCTCGACTCGGACACGACTCTCTTTGTTCTCGGTCTCGACTCGGACTCAACCCACTATGGTCTCGGCCCGAAACACTGCTGTCAATCAACAATCATGCGGGGCGTCCGTTTTATTGACGTCACAAAAACAAACGGCTCAATTTGAGGCAGGGGAAAACATATATGGAGAATAAAAAAAAAACACTAGATGGATTTGTATAATTATATGTTGGTTGTGTACAGGCACTGCCAACACGCATTTCAGTACGATCAACTTGAAAAAGTGCATGTACAACCCGATATCACGAAAATTTGTACGAATTTTACAAGGTGGCTAATTCGTAACAATTCGTACGACCTCACTCGTTTGAATTAGTACGATTTTGCTTAATCGTACATATTTTATGAATTGGCCAATTCGTTTCCCACCCCTAAACCTACCCATCACGTGGGTTTGGACAAATCGTACAAATTCGTACAAGTGAGGTTGTGTGAATTAGTACGAATTAGCCACTTTTTAATCACTCGTACGAATTTGTACGAATTGGTGGTGAGATAGCATAGGCATGTACCATTAAATTACCATTTTAACCAATGAACTGAAGCCACCTCCTGAACTGAGATGGGTATGCTTGATTTAATAAATAAATGCACTGTGGTTTGAAATGGATTGATTTCTAAATGTAACTAGAATGTAATCAAAGTATGGTCTGAACATAGATAAGACTTTTGCTTTTGGGTTTTGTTGCTTTTTCTACATCTGTTCTTTGATGATCTTCAGCATGTGTAGCAGTCTTCAGAGATTAATGTCTGTTGAAGTATATACACCTGCTGTGATGCTGGGATGTAGGCAGGGTTTTTCTAGGCTTCAAAGTTTTCTATTTACAATGTTTTTGCACCATGTCAATAAGAGATTCATTGCAAAACAGAGAAAATGGATTCATTGATTATAACGGGAGTTTACGCAAAAGTGCGTCTTTGTGTACCCTGCGTTGTAATTGAAATCTTTAGTGATTATAATGCCAGAGATCTTTGCTTGCTTTCTGTATATAATATATTTTTTTCATGCTGCTAACTACACTTAGCAACATTTCTGGAGTGACAACCATATTTAAATGCGTGATTGAATCCGATTTACTGTAATAACCATAATAATGGATGGAACAAAATAGTATAATACCATATGTCAAATTATCGTTATTAGTCTTTTGTCACACTATTAAGAAGTAAAGTGTAAAGTACTTGATTATGATTTTAACTGTAGTGTGTTATTCATATAAGTTTCAATAGAAATTACATTAAAGGAGAACTCCAGTGCAAAATGAACCTTTGGTCTAATAAAACATTGGTAGCCTACCTTGTCAACCGTTCTCTGAGATTTGTTTTCATGATAATTGAATGTAAAGAGTTTTATCTCTTAAAACTGTTTAGCGTATAATGCTAGTAATGGGGGCATTGACTAAGTAAAAATAAATTGCTAGTTTATGCCATTAACAAGGCACAAAATAGTCCCACACTAAGACAGTAACATGATGAGTGTCCCTACATGCAAAACAAAGCATTGAGAACTTTGTAAGTGTACAGACCGTTTAAGAAGAAGATACTTTATAAAGACAGTTCACTTCGTTTATACAGACAGGAGCCATCTTGGAAAACAGTCACGAAAAGTCAAACCACGAACGACGTGCTGAGTGATCTGAACTGTATGAAGTTCAGCGAACTTCTGAACTGTATGAACGGCGTTCGGGGATCGACTTATCGAGACTATTGTCTAAGATGGCTCCTGTCTGTATACACGAAGTGAACTGTCTTTATAAAGTATCTTCTTATTAAACGGTCTGAACACTTACAAAGTTCTCAATGCCTCGTTTTGCATATATGGACCCTCCTTATGTTACTGTGTTAGTGTGGGGCTATTTTGAGCCTTGTTAGTGGTATAAACTAGCGATTTCTTTTTACTTAGTAAATGCCCCCGGTACTAGCATTATACACTAAACAGTTTTTAGAGATAAAACTCTTTACATTCGATTATCATGAAAACAAATCTCAGAGAACGGTTGACTAGGTATCGATGTTTTATTAGACCAAAGGTTCATTTTGCGCTGGAGTTCTGCTTTAAAGGTGTTTTTAGTACCATAAATGCTGGTCAGTATGTTGGGTAGTACTCTAACCACATTTCTAAGCCAATAGAAGTATGAAATGACATATAAAGATCTACTTTAGTCCTGCTTAACTCTAAAGTGTAATTACATTTAAAATAAATTTAAACTTTTATGCGTTGTCATTTAATTGCATTTAACAAGCCTGAAAACAAATCCCCTTCAGGTGTAACAATTTAAATTCTATGTGTAATTTATTATTAAGGAATTGATTTTAATATGCTCCTGTTAAGCAGATTTGATTTTCCAGAAACCCCGTTTGAGACATCGTCCATAGCTGTATGTGTGAAAGCTCATGTACTGTACTTATGCAGGTTTTTGTAAGTTTAAGTATGTGACTATACCTGTTTGCTTCATTAAAAGTGAACTTTCTCTCTGTTCTTTCTTTCACAGTTGGTGCTGGGCTCTTTTCCATATCCACAGGTGAGTCTGCTTCATCAAACCAGATACCAGTTTAACCAATTTAATGTTTAGCTCTTGAATTTTTCTCTCGCCCTGAGGGCACGGAGGACAAACGTTCCCTCATGATTTTAGCGTATGGGCAGCATTTAACTCGCTGTTCATCCCACAACTGCTCATCCCACCCTTGTTTACTCAGCTTATTATATACAGTCCTGCTGACCCGTTCCATTCCTCAATCCAATCAACCCTGTAATCAGATTTCATGCAGGGATTTATCAAGATTATCCCAGTTTAAGAATGACAAACCCGGATTATAATCCGGATTGATTTGGAGGGTTCCTAGTTTAGGAACCACATGGCACCAATGCACAAAGCATGTCAATTTATGGTGCCTGTTAGTGTAGGATGACATGATGTACACGTTGTTTAGTATATTTAATGTACTTATACGTACTTAAACTGCTATATTCGTTTTTAACCGTATTTGCTAAATTACTTGTATTTTTAATTGAACATGATCATTGTTGTGAAAGAAACTTAATGAATAAGTTAGATCTATAATGGTATAGTTAGTAGACAGTTTTATGATTCTTAGCACTTAAACATCTGTCTTTTGGGGCTTAAAAAATATATATTTTTTCTTTTTTATTATTGGTTTTGCCTTTGAACTAAACACATGAACATATACAATTCCATGTGACAGAAAACAAGAACGTAAAAAAAGTATTTCAGCCTCTCAATATTTTACATTCCTATTCTATTCCTCCTCTTTTCTTAGTCTTTTATCAACAACTTTCCAAGTCTACCAATGATCTGAAAGATCAACGATCTGTTATATATATATATATAACACACACACACACACACATATATATATATATATATATATATATATATATATATATATATATATATATAGATATATACTCATTCTGTTTTAATTTGATCTCCTTAGGAAATAAATGTAATGGAAAGAATAAAGTGTCTTTTGACAATGGGATGTTAACATCAAGAATCTTCTCTATCATTTCTTTCACACCTTTCCAAAATGTTTTGATTTCTTCACACTCCCATATGCAATGATAAATTGTTCCTTTAGACTCAATGCATCTTAGGCAAGTGTCAGGGACATTTTCATTTATATTTATGCAGTACAACTTGAGTTTTATAAATCCGCATCAACCACTTATTGAGTAAGTGTTTCAGACGTGTGTTCATTGTTTGTGATTGAGCCTCTTTACATGCTTCCATCTAGTCCTCCATCTGAATATCCTCTTTAATATCCAATCTTCCAGTTTGTAGTTTGAAGAGTCCTTAGATCCCGACACCAGCATATTATAATGATGAAATTAAACCTTTACTTGAACAATTTCTTTTCTAAAATAGATAATGTTGGGATATACAGAGAATTATTCTGTGATTTGAGTATGAAATTTCGTATTTGTAGATATTTATAAAAGATTTAAAAAAAAAATAGATTTTTTAGGAATATTATGTTTTGACTATTTCCTCAAATGACATAAGAGTGTTGTTAACATATAGGTCTGCTATCTTACGTATGCCCTTATCTGCCCAAATCTTGAAACCCGTGTCCAAACTGCCTGTAATCCTCATAATTTACTTGTAAAATTTCTTCTAATTTTGGTAAAATGTTTACTCTTCGGTATGTGAAGCAATCAACAACATTGAAGGTTGCAGCACACTTACTAGGTTGCTGTCTGTCAATCTAATTTAGATATAGAGTAGAACTTTTAGAATTATTAATTTTGTACCCAGAATTTTTTCCAAATGTATTAAGATGTAATAATGTAGGTATTTATGTACCAAGATGTTTTAGAAAAAGGATTACATCATCAGCAAACAATGATATTTTATGTTCTATCTGTCTAATCCTAATACCTGTTAATTCCACATGTCTTTTTACTGCTATTGCAAAAGGCTCTGAGATGGCAAAAAGAGGAGGAGAAAGGGGTGAACCTTGTCTGCACCCTCTTGATATGCTAAATGGTTTTGAAACCATATTATTTGTCAACACTTCTGCTGTAGGGCTATTATAGAGTAACCTAATCCACTTGCAATACTCCTCACCAAATCCAAATCTAAACAACCAATCAAACAAATAAGACCATTCAACCCTATCAAATGCCTTTTCGGCGTCCAATGATATGAGAGCAGTATCTCGTTCACCCCTCTGTTCATGAAGAATATTTAGGACTCTTTGAACATTATGAAATCCTTGTCTGCATTGTATGAAACTATTATGATGTTCACCTATCCAATTTTTGTAGAATACCCTCTAACCTCTTAGCTAGAACTTTACATAATATTTTTGTGTCAGAATTTAACAAGCTAAATGGTTGCATATTTTCAAACTTTGTGTTTTATTTTCTTGGTTTTGGTAATAATGTGATTAATGCTCCTCTCATTGATGTAGGAAGAAGGCCTTGATGATGGCCTCTACTATCATTTCCAAAAAGGGGGTTAATAACTTGTTTTTAAACGTATAAATGTCTGTAGAAAGCCCATCTGGGCCCGCAGCTTTTCCTGGTTTCAAAGAATCAATGGCTTCTCCAATTTCTTGTGATGTGAGGTCTTCATACAATTTGAGTTTTTCTTCAATTGAAATCTGTGGTATTTAGACTAAATCTAAAAATTGTGTCTGTGTATCCAAATTTAATGAGCACTCTGAACTTTAGAGTTTTTCATAATCATTTCTAAATGCTTCATTGGTCTCTTTAAATCTACGTGAATGTTTGAATGTTTGACTACATGAATGTTTGACTTCCTTCTAACTCTTCTTACTCTTTTTAACTTTATCTTTAATGAAGATAAAGTCAAAGTCTGTTAGAATAATCAAATATAACAATTTATTATGTCAGGTAAATGTATTATTACAATTTCATAATCAATTTGAAAGATAATCAGTGCAAACCATCAAATGTTCAAGAACTGAGAGTAAAATTCTTTACCCAACATAATGAAATACATGAATGCTGAGTCTCAGGATTGTTCATTGTTTGTTCACAATGCCTTATGCATTAACTAATATTAATACATTTCAAATTATTTAGTTCGATGACTTTGATTTTCAGATGTGTGTATGTAGAAATATACTCTAGTCCTGATTCTGATTCAGTGCCCTAGTTTTTTTCTAATCAGACTCTTGGCTTTTAAAGTTCTTCATGTAAGAGTGCAGTGAGTTTAATGAGGGAAATGTTGACTAATGCTCAATAAATTACTCCCAGCATGCCTGTTGGGTTAATTAGCATATTAAAACAAAGCAGCCACTCAGGGCATGCAGGGGAAATCAGAAAGAAACATTTTGAGGCTGCATCTAGAGCCAAAGCCTTGAGCATCGTACAGTCACGGAGGCTGGGCTTGGCTTTGTGTGTGTTTGGGCTTTATCTCACACATCACTTGATGCAAATCTATTGTGCACTATTGCAAAAGTTAGCCTACTAAATACAATTGATGTTCAATACATGAAATTTAAAGGAGTTGATGAGGGGCGCTATGATGAATCATAAGGTCTGATACATTTTTATTGTAGATATTTGTAACCGAATAGAAAGACAAAATATAGGATGGGATGATGAACAGTTGATGGGTAGAAATAACATTAGAAGGCTACAGGCCTGCATTTGTGTGTGCATTATCCCGGGGCCTGGAGGCTCGTCTCATCTGAAATTGTTTTTCTCTGCTCTCCAGCATTGTCTATTAACAGGGCCATTATCATGTTAATCCACTGAGTATTATTACATAAACTAATGTATTCACATGTACACACAAACACTCCTTCATACACGCAAAGTGTCTGGAACCATTATTGTATCTTTTAACGTTAAATATTGTACAGTATTTCTCTTCTGAAATGTGTATTTCAGCAGTTGGCCTGTACCTAACTAATCAACAACAAAAATACTCATAGACCGCGACATGGGAATGTGTGAAACCCATTCAGGTCTGCGGTTCTTCTCTGAATGCATATTATTTTCAGTTAAAGTGATAGCGATTGAAACCAATGAATGGCAAAACTTTTTTGTTTCTAGGCCCATAGTGCCAGAGGCATTATACTGAAGCATTTCATGTATACACACCCCATTAATTTATTACTTCCTCCTTTAATCTTTCTTACTCTCCCTTTTCTCTGTTCCTGCATTTCTGAATTCATGTGGAATGAAAATGGAGAGGGAAATAGAGAGAGAAGCATGAAGGAGAAAGAGGGAGGGGGTTAGTCAGTAAGAAAGAGAGGCAGAGCTAAACCTCCCACTGCTAGAGCGTTTTTGCTCTTGATGTTAATTTTCACAGCTCCATATGGTGCTGCAGACTCTTCACCTGCAGGCATCACACACACACGCTTACACACACCACCCAGCCAGCACACACGCTACCTCAGGCCTGGCCTGTCACTCACATCAGCCCAGGCATCTGCCTGTTCTCTCTCACACACACACATGCTCGCAGAGTCATTGTCCATTGTGCGGCAAGATCTCGAGAGATGCCCGCTGTATTTCTGCATAAACTTTTGATGCCCTGCCCCCGCTCCACCCGCACTCAGAGCCACAAATCTGCCGACGTTTTGTGTGCGAGTCCATGCTTGATTGCAAGGGTGTGTGTGTTTTCTATGTGTTATCTTGTCATTGATTATAAAAGGCTCTTTAATTTCGTCTCACCCCATGTTGGGATTAATTTGCATTCTTTGTCAGGAGTTAATGGCGTCTCCCGATGGCTCGCTCGGAAAATCTTTGAAGACTGCAGACTGGCTGGCGTGTGTATACAGCCTCCAGCGCTTCTCCTCCTGATTGATTTGTTGTTGCCTTTTCTGTTTTCCGGCTGTTTTGGTTTCAGCTCATTTTAAGCCCCATATTCATCTGAATATACTGTATGATTTTGCTCTCCTAGAGTTTTTAATGCTATATTTAAGCAATATCACCCTAGCAAGAGTGATGTACAACAAGCTGTTGAGGCTTAAGGTAATCACAGCCGTGGCCATATTTATTATAACAGCGTCATTTTGAGTGTGATATTGATTTTGTATAACAATTCTGTAAACTGTTAATTTTGAGTAACCTGCAGTTCAGGAAAAATTAGGCCCAAGTGTTGTGTAATCACTCTGCTGGTTTTTTATTTTCCGTCACATGGTCATTCGTGAAAACTCATTGTGAGCATTCCTGGAGTGAACGAAAACATTGGTGGCTCAGGCAAAATAACGCAACTCTGCTTTTACTCTGCACATCTCACATATTTTGGTCGGGAACATTTCAAACACAGACACATGGAGCGATACAAACAGAGATCCGCCCCAGTGTCATTACCAAATAACTGCAATCTTTGAGTGTAGTGAAGTTGGATTGATTGTATATTTAACCTCCCTATTATTGTTTGTGGAATAATATTTTTAAAATTGTTTGTTTAGATCATTTTTATCTATTCACAGAATTGTTTTATGCTTTGAAATCACTAGTACATTTCACAAACAAATTACAAAGAAACTAAACATGAAATTTCAATGTAGAAAGACGGAAATGTTATTTCTTGTAAAACTTACTGAAATAATAGTTTTATTTATTACTTTGGAAAAGCTTCTTTTTAAATAAATAATCACACTGCTTTGCATTTAGCTTTACATTTAGGAATTGTAGCCCTTTAACATTTTTTTTTTAAAGTAGCTGAGTTTATGTGTTTAAAGTCGTCTTGATTGTTTAGTGGAGATCACATTTAAGTATTTCATCTTACTCCAGTGGTTTAATTGGAAAATAGCACATACGACAAATATTTATGCCTTTAATTGTCCTGTGATTGCCTTGCTTCGCAGTTTTAGGCAATGCTGTGTGTTATTTAGTTCCTACATTAAAGGTCCAGTGTCTCCAGGTATTTAAAGAGAGCTGGGCCGTGTTTAATTGAGAAAGAGAATCAATGACTTGTGTAATGTCATCAGAGTGGCCTCAGACCGTTAGCTGCTAGCTTAAATTTGGCGGTTCAGGCAGAAAGTTTTGCCATTCAAAAAAAAAAAGAAAACGCTGGGCCGGTGACACAAAGGGTTAAGTGTTTTGGATGCAGCATGGACATTAGCATTTAGCTTAGCCTTGAGATATGATTTTGAGCCTGTAAATCATATCATCCTATTTAAAATTTTCTAAATTTTGCTTTTCATAAACAATGCATCAACCTGCCTTTATTTATAAAATCACGTGTTTCCCGATAGTTTATAAACTGAGATTTTTCTTTCTGATATTTACTCATTCTGTTTCAACAAGCCCATGATTTGCGGCTGATTTGAAAACTTTTAGGCTTTGATTTACAGCTCTTCGTTGAGGCTACCAGAAATTATTTGGAAGACGTTATTCTAATTTTAGGTTTCGTTTCTTGTTGCTTAAGCAAACAAGGTGATCTTTAAAATCTATTAACAATGGTTTTCATTCTTCATCTGCACCGCCACTATCACATAGTTCTGGACCAAACAAAGGGCTTTCCGACCCGTAACGGTGTAAACAACATTTTCTCAAAACTTCCAAAAAGGGCCGAAAAAGTTGACTTGCCACAGTGGCAGAAGAAAAAGGAGATGTTCAAACCCATACCTTTCACGTCGGGGTCACCAATTTGTAAGTTAAAGGTCCAGTGTCTCCTGGTATTTAAAGAGAGCTGGGCCGTGTATAATTGAGAAAGAGAATCAATGACTTGTGTAATATCTTCAGAGTGGCCTCAGACCATTTGCTGCTAGCTTAAATTATGCGGTCCAGGCAGAAAGTTTTGATCAGATTGCATAAGCGGAGTGTTGGCCTCATGCAAGCAGATAAAAAAAAATTCCCAGCAAAATATGGGAAAGCATTCTCTATCTTCTACTTAGATTATCTCCTCTCAGATGATTGTTGTATCCATTAAAGAGGTTGCAAAGTAGAAATTGAAAAAAAAACTGAAGGGTTTTAACTGTTTTAACCCTTTCCAACACAAATGCTATATTGTTATCGCATTATTATCACATTAAATTACTCATATGAATATAAAACAATGCCTGTTTAACGTTATGTCAAGATTGTCAAAGTAATAACGCACTATTTTATCGTACTGTCATGTCGAGTATATCATTAGTGTAGTCAAACACATAAACATATAAGGAAAATGACATTAATAATTATTTAACAAAATGCTAGGCAAATCTTATCCCCATTGCATTAGGAAAACTTAGTTTTCATTATGCAAACGACGTTAACATATCATGCCCACATATCGCCATCAGGTTTTTTTAAACTTCCGTCTGTGATCATAAACATGTTCTGGTGCATTGTTTGCGATTGTAACATGCTAATTGGGTGCAGCTTGCTTTTGCTCTCGCATACTTATTCTCACCTAAATCCATTTCTCTATGATTTTTTTCTCCATACAGATTCAAAAGAGCCAGGGCTCCTTAATGGTAAGTGTTTTTTCCCATGTATTTTCAGAGATGTAGGCAGCTCCTCTCGCAACCCCTCGCAGTTTTCTCCTCACTTCGCTTGGTTGCCTCCCTCGGAAGTTAATACCAGATAATAATACGCTCTGTTTTAACAGCCTGTATTCAGATGAGGTGCCATTAGAAATAAGAAAACATTACAGATCAAATGGCTTTTCTCGAGTCAGAGTGCATTTGATTAAGCTGTATTGCTACCTGTTTTATTGCATTAATGATTTGATTTCCTTTGCACTGTAAGGATGTTGTATGGGGTCTAATCTCTTTTTCTCCTACCCCCCTCTATCACAGCCTCTTCAGTTATTGCAGTGCATTGTTGATGAGGTGAGTCTGTGTCCCATGTACGAAACCGTCCCTAATGGGGTGGAAAGCTGATATTTTGTTTCCTAATGAAGCGAGGTGTATTATCAGCTCAGCTCAGCTCAGGGTTTGAGCTCTGAAGAGCTGGAGCTGTCGAGAGCTCGGCCGTGCTGATGTCAAGACCGTGAACAGAGCAACTGGCTTAACTCCGGGTTTGACTTGTAAAATAATCATAGTTAATAAATAAGTGACTAAATTATAAACTGTTTACTATTTTTTTCTTATTTGTACACAGTTTTTGTTTGCCGGACTGTGTCTACAGCTCAATATTTTGAACTCACTTCTTTGTCTTTCTCTCTCTCTTCTTATTCAATCACTTACACACTTGAAAAAAAAACTAAAAAATGAAACGCACACACACAGTTTGCTGGTTTAATGTAGCATGACAGGGCTCTGGACAACTGAGGGTTATGGACCACAGAGTTGTTGCATTAACCTTGACATCCGTTAGGCGCTAAAATACACCCAGCTAAACCCTGACACATTTTCTCACCCTCATCTTTTTGAGGAGTTGAGCCAGGGTCAGTTAAGCCCAGATATTCCTTGAAATAGATACAGCTCTGTGTTAAACTCACTTCTCTGATATAACCTGATATGCCTAACTCTGGCATGTATGTGGAGTTGTATGCATTATTTCACTAGGGGTGTAAATCGGACGGTTCATCGCGATGGCGATTCCTTCAGCCAGTGATACGATATTTGCCGATACCTCAAAAAAATCTGCGTTAAGATTTCGATTCGATTCAGGACTATATCGATTGATTTATTGCACACCCTTTTGGGACATTTACAAAAACAGATCACTCTGTTCTTGTTCATTTTATTATTATTGTGCATTCCAACTAATATCAATGAAACTGCAGGTGAACATGAACATTGGATTTTTAAGTTCAAAATAGAAAATGTCTAAACCCCACATTCTTTCCCATTGTGTTATGCTCTGTCTAGCTTTTTAGCCTGGCTAACGCCAGACCACGTATCATTGAGAATGAGATGAGGTCTGGAAACCACGTTCATTTTCTTGTATTTGAGGTGTGTTTTACGAATGCCCAGAGCCATGTTATTGGGTGCTACGAATGTCTATCAAATGCGCCTGTACGTAGCTCATAGCCAATCGATTCAATGATACCAGATGACGTATGTAGAGCGACACAAAATTAGATGAGGAAGAAGACGATGAGTCAGAGATTTAGGAGATTTATGTATACGCAAACGCTGTATCAAAAGGTAACTTTCGCATCCGCTGCAAGGATGGATCCATAGATATAAACAAACTGCTTCGGTGTGTCGCATATACATTGTCATCGTCTTGCTGCTCCCTCCCCGTTCTGTGATTGGTTCCCTAACTCAGGCGAAAATTTGGTTCATGGTGTCCAGGCCGCCTAGCAGCGTGAATAAAATCGCGCTGAGGCAAGGCAGCATGGGGAAACCCAGGCTACTAGCTTTTATTAATTTGTTGTTGTTCGCTCAACAGCAGCCCTACACGTTAACCCCAGGCCACCATTTTCCTTTTTCTTGTAAAATAAAGATGGCAAGATAACAGAAACATATGATCTGAATGGCTGTATGGCAAACCTCAGCTGATTGTGTCATTAAAGGGTTAGTTCACCCAAAAATGAAAATTCTGTCAGTATTTACTCACCTTCATGTTGTTCCAAACCTCTATGTGTTTATTTGTTCTGCTGAACACAAAGGAAGATATTTGGAAGGATGTTTTAATCGAACAGATCTCATTCCCCATTGACTACCATAGTAGGAAAAAATACATACTATGGTAGTCACTGGAGAATGAGATCTGTTTGATCAGTTTGGGTGAACTAACCCTTTAAATTAGCAAGTAATATGAGAGGTCATCTTTAACACACTGAAACAATCCCCAAAATTGCATCGCCTCCTCAGCATTTAGTTAAAGCCTGTAGGCCACGGTAACTACAACATTTAAATGCGCTTTCCACTGCTATGTGAGTAATTAATAAGTAATTGTGTTAATTGTGTGTGTGTGTGTGTGTGGTGGGGAATTCTCTCCCTTCTCCTCTCTGCTTGAGCTACTCACTGACACATGCTAATAACAGAACGCCACAGAGAGATGGAGAGGGAAGCATAAACACACATTAAACATACCGAACGTGTCCTTTCTGCTATAGATTGCTGCACGTAATTAATAATTAAACGGCCGCTCGTGTAATGAGTTGACCCGCGCGAACTGTTCATTACTCACCCGGCAGAGGCATCACTCAAACTATTTTCTGCCGTGCCCTTCGCTCCATCTCCCTCAGGCCAGAGAGCGCGCCGCCACGCTGCTGCCGACTGCATTCAGCTGACCGAGGCCTTATTATTCACTGCCACTGATTTACAACCTTCGGAGAGAGACGGTGAGAGGGAGTTTGAGATGGGAGTTGTGGGTGCTCCCCAGGACCTACTTTAAAGAGTAATCTAGTGCACAGACCGAGAAAGAAGCAAAGTGAATGTGATGGACTAAAAGAGCAGGAGAAAAGAGAACATTTAGAAACTGTACCTGAGAGAATATGAGAAACGGGCAGAATAAAGAGGATATCCACCTCAAGACCCGGTCTATCATAAAAGCGGGGAATGAATATCCTGTGTTGTGAATGTACGATCTGAGACCCATTAAACATGAGCTTATTCCATCAGTGATGATGAAAATCACTAGATAGCAAAGAAGCGTCATGAAGTTCATGGGAGAAATTCAGGAAGGTCGAAGGTAGTTGATCTAGTAATCTGACCACTTGTACTTGGAGAGGATGCGGGTAATGACAGTCTGGCTTGTTTGAAGGGCATTGTGTTTGAGTATGTATGGCTGGTTTCCATGGTGACCTCTGTATAAATAATCAGCCGCAAGGTCTCGCAGGACTCATGGGAAGGGTGAATAAATGGCTAAATGAGGTGAAGCACGCCAGAGCTGTTTTTTTTTGTCCTCTTGTTTAATTTCTCTCAATCAAGTCCAGCCCCGCTCAGTGTCTTGCTGATTTGTCGTGCGCTTCTTTATAGGAGACGCTCTATTTCAGATCTGAACGGCAGCCCATCTTTAATTGTCCCTCTTTGCTCGTGTATTGAAACAACCCTGATGCTACTAATAAGACTCAGGCTTAAATTCACCTCTGTAATTACTGATCTAATTTTGCCTGATAATTGCTGCTGGGCAATTACATGTATATTTACTGCTGGTATTGTGGAGGAAGACGGGCCGTGGTCTGGCTCTGTTTGTAGTGTTGGATAATGGCAGCAAGCTGCATAATGTAACACTGCTTCTTTCATCATCATCATCATCCTCGTGCAGCCGCCACATCAAAGACCCCAAAATGAAGGTGTTTGTGCATCCATAAGTGTATGTGCATCTGTTTGTGTACGCGTACGTGTGTGAGGCTGTGCGCATCTCGCTGTATTTACATGTGCCTGGTTATTCGTGTTGCTCTGAATCTGTGTTTTTGGTCCAGGCATGGGACATTTATGTGTACTGTGGGCTCCAGGCTGTGAGTCTTGGGTGCGTAATGATGTATAGCTGTGCTTGTTCACCTCTGGCTATGTTCATTTGAATAGGTGTTTGTTTCACACTCTCTAGAAAATGGCTCCTAAAAGAAACATTTAGGAGCCAAATTACTTTTTTAGTTGTCTAATTACTGATTTGCTCAATAAACATCAAAAGCACTTTAGTTCACTTCCTTCTTTAACAGACTGTTTAGTTTTCGTCCTACTTTCCACGACAATTGTATAAACAGTTAGGCCTTGTCCACACAGAGATGCGTTTAGCTGTATACGTAAAAATGTTCTATCGAATCGGCATTTCGTCCAGACAGATCCGCCGTTTTTTTTAAACCGGATCGCAGAGTGGATAAATCTGAAAACGACACCCTTGCGTTTTTGTGAGGCCGGCCAATCCATATATTTTGTGAAATAATGATGTCATCACCCCACGTCGATCCTACTCGGACACCGCTATGTCACGTAACTGCAACAACAACCCCGGACTACATGCTTGTGTTCGTGCTGCAGAAGCTACTGATAGGTTTTTATTCCTTTATTTAATATTTATTTGAATGTATTTTTATTTTATTTCTTTATTTTACTTTATTTATATTTTATTTCTTATGCTATGATGCTTATCTGTTGTCTGAATTAGACATTTCATATTTTGTACCAAGCCATTTTCTTGGTAAATAAAATAAAATAAAAAAAAATAAAATAAGCTACTGAGCCTTTTATTGTATACAGCGCACAAGGTTTATGCGCATGAGCCAAGTCGTTGTCTTCATTTTTAGTGTATCTCAGTGGCAGAATTATAGCTCTCTTTTGAGACGGTTTCAGTGGTTTAGTGTGTACGCAGATATTTCTTGAGATGACGGCGTGTTTACTGATTTTTTTATTGTTTTTTTTTTAACGAGGGAAGAAACAAAACGGATATGGAAAGCTCTAGCTTCTCATGGATGTGCCCTTATGTAATATTTTTTCTAGTTGTGTTTGTACTTTTTATGCTGTCATTCTAGTGATCATGATTGTGTATGTGCCATTCGCTGCGAAAAAAATCTAGCATGTTTCTTTTTAGTAATGGTTCTCGATCCATTTTAAATCAGAACTAACAGAAAAAAAAACTCTTGTTCAGTTAGGGGAGTGAATTGTAAACTTAGCTTTGAATGAATCAATGACCGAGTCAGATATACGGCATATCAGGTTATTTCTTTCCATTATCCATTCTTGTTTTGTAAAAGGCATTTTGCTTGTATTGTGGCGGAGAGGTTTCCTTTAAATCCAACTGGCTGTTAAAGCAGTTTCTTCTCTTTGTCCCTTATATTTTTGTGAAAAAATAACACTTTCCCTTCAAATATATCAATCCTTCCCAAACACCTTGAATCTAAATTCTATCTTTAACATGGAGGCTTTTAAATCTGTGTAACATGTTGATATAATAATTTCTTTCTTTCCCAAAGGTCATATTCATTCAAATTATTTTTATGGTTGGAATACAAATAATCTTCTCTTTGAAACAGGCCATTTTTTCTTTCTTCTGTAGTCTCGTGTAAAAATTGTGGCTCCAGTTTTCTGATAAAGATTAGATTTCAATGAATGTGTCAGTTTGGTCTCAGTGGTGTCTGAATACGTGCATTGACTCAAGTGTATGAGAAAGATATCTGGAATTTTCACTTGTTTCATTTAGTTTCAGTGTGTCTGTCGTTTACAAGTGGCTGATTTAATTTGGTTACCATGTTAACTCTTTGGAGGTTGAGGTCGTAACTAAATGTTCTTATCAACTGTATGCTTTCTGCTTCAGGGGCCCATGAATGGCTTTCTCTCTCTTCAAGCTTTTTGTCTGTTTGTGTGTGTTTGTACCATGTTCTGTGAATCAGAAATCTTCCACTGTCCAACAAAAGAGGGGTTCAGGTGCTTCCAAAATTGAATATACAAGGCTGCTTTTGACTTTCCGCACGTATAATACCTCATTATGGATTGTAACCTTTCTGGAACGTAGTCAAGGCCACATAAAATCTACAAGTTATAAACCATAGATTTTTTGTGTGAAGTATAAACATGTTATTGATATTTTTTATTATATTTTGTGGATGTTTTTGTAAATAATGATTTTAACAGTGTATATTTGTTTATTTTTAGGATCCTCCCGTGCTTCCAGTTGGCCAGTTCAGTGAGAAATTTGTCCACTTCATTACTCAGTGGTGAGTGTTTCGAATTGAACAAGTGTTTCTTCTCTTGTGCCTCTCATAAATAAATAAATCCATATCATGTTGTGATGAATTTGCACTGATAAATGAAAATAAAAACTAAGAACACATGTTATTCAATAAAAAAAATTAATTAAGGACATATATATATATATATATGTGTGTGTGTGTGTGTGTGTATATATATATATATATATATATATATATATATATATATGTATATACAACCCCTATTTCCAGAAAAGTTGGGACATTTTATAAAATACATTAGAATAATCAATGATCTGTGTTAATTCTCTTGAACCTTCATTTAACTGACAAAATTACAAAGAAAAGTCATTTTGTAAATACTGTTTAATTTTGAGTGTGTCTGCAGCACGCTCCAAAAAAGTTGGGACAGAGGCATATGTCGTCACATCACCTTTCCTTTTAATTACAATTTAATTATTTGGGGATTGAGGATACTAGTTGTTGCTAGTGGAATTTTTACCCAATTTTGCTTGATAAAAAAAGATCTGCTCCACAATTTGTGATCATCGTTGTCTGAGTCTCCTTTTCATGATGGGCCATACGTTTTCAATAAGAGACAGATCTGGACTGTCAGTCAGGCACATCCACTGTTGAAGAGTGTCTAGAAACCACTCAGTTGTAGCACACACAGAATGAGGCCTGGCATAGTTTTGCTTCCCAGGAAAGATGTCATCCTGATGCCATTAATAAATGTCTCTCTACAATCCCAATGTATAGTACGCCTCCATGTCAATGGTACCTTTACACACATGCAAGTCACCCATGCCATGTGCACTGATGCACTCCCGTACCGTTACAGATGTTTGCTTTTGTACCTGAAAGTCTGGATGGTACTTTGGTCTTGGGGATAGAGAACTCGATGTCCAGTTTTTCCAAAATCAAGCTGAAACGTGGACTCATCTGACCACAGCACACATTTCCACTGTCTTTTAGACCATCTGAGATGAGCTTTGCAGCATCTCTCCATTGAACAGATGTATGGCTTTCTCCTTGTGTGGAACAGAGATTCAAGTTGTATTTCTTGATTCAGCGTCAAACTGAGTGAAGAGAGAACTGTTTTCCAAAGTACTCCTGTGCACAAGTGGCTGTATTAAACATAGCTGCATGACGCTTTCTCATGCTATTTCTTATGAGAGCTCAAAGGTCATACACATTCAATGGTGGTCTCCTGCCTTGCCCTATACAGACTGAATCTTTTCAAAATATTTATCGTGACATTTATATAGTGCTTTTGTAGGTACTCAAAGCGCTTTTACATATGTATGGTAGATGGTGTGAAAGGCATAAATTCTTTGCAAAATTGATTTGAGAGCTGTGATTTTTGAATTTGGACAATTCTCTCATGACATTGAGCATAAAGGACCCATCTTTACTGAGAAGCTCTTTTACACCCAAACAAGATTCCCTCACCTATTACTAATTCACCTGCTAATGGGGTTTAAAAAACTATTCCAAAAAAACTAACCCTCTACCCCAGCTTGTTTGGAGTGTTGCAGCCATCAAAGTTTGTTAAACAGTTATAAATACAGTTGGTCAGTGAAAACATTGGAAATCTTTTCTTAGTACTTTTGTCAGTTAAAAAAGGTTCAAGAGAATTAACAAATCACAGATTGTGTTTTTTTATTGCACTATAATAAAAAAAATATCTATAATAACTTGTCTGGAAATGGGGTTGTAAATATATAATATTAAAATCATAATATTTCGCAATATTACTTTTTATGGTATTTTTGATATAAAAAATGCAGCATTTTCTTTCGAAAACATTAAAAAAAATGTATTGAGCCTGAGCTAGTGTAAAATCATGTATAAAACATGTAACATGAAGTGATCCAACACACAATAGCCTTTCCTGGGTCCACACACCAAACATACAGCAGTTACACTAGCTATACGCAACAGTAAATATTTATACAACATCTGTCCCTGGTCTGCTGACCTTGTTTTCTCAAACACACCTGCACTCAAATTTGCCCTACACAGTTCATACCCCAAAACACAGAATTCCCCACCAACCTCTTTCAGGTTTCTCTGGGCCTGTGGGCATGGTGGGTGAACCCAGATGTTTTGGGATTTGTTTAGCAGCTGATGTTTATCTGCAACACGCTTTATTTACACAAACAGGTCACCTGGCTCACAAGTGCCACCCCTGCCTGGCACTGCTCTTCCAACATCCTTTTCTATTATTAGCCTGCTCTGAGTGGGTGTCATTCATCATGGACCAAATGATGCCTCTGTAGGCTGCTCTGTCCCTATAATCCCTCCCATTTCTTATCTGGGTCAGCTTGACTAATTTACTTGCACATAGGTGTGATCTGTGCCAAGGAGAATTGATAATTACTTACCTCTCCCTTTATCACTTTGTGATGCAGTTATATTAACCTCAACAGAACAATGATAAAGACGATGAGAAGATAAAGATGGTGTAGAAGATATACTGGATGCAAGATCTAGGAGCGTTGTTTAAGACATTTATTCAAAAAAAAATTGTGTGTGTGTGTATACATACGTATATATATATATATATATATATATATATATATATATATATTTAAATTGAGATATTTTAGTTCTTCAACAATATTTGCTTGTCGAAGAAGAGTTGCTTTGGCAGCTAGCTGAAAATGAACAAGTTCAAGTTAATTTCAGTTATGATATTTAATATAATTCTTTTATAGTTTTAGATCTAGTTTTAATTTATGATACAGACAATGGTGATAATGTAAAATGGATTGTGAACTAGAAGAATGGGGAGGTGAAAGTTTTCATTGCAGGTTCATGGATAGTGTGGTAGACTTGCCAAGGTATGCAGTAATGACAATGTATAATTTTATATCAGGTAAAAGGGGGAAACAATATGACTGAACATTTCCTACACTGTAATAGCAGAACAAATAGAATGGCCTTAAAGGCACACTATGTAAGATTTTTGGATCAAAATATTAGGGCTGTCAACTTTAGTCGTTTAGTCGACTAATCGGTCGATGCCGTCTTGGTCGACTGACATTCTTATTGGTCGACCAGTCGCATTTTTTTTTTTTTTTTTACCAATAGAAAGAATTTTTCAATAATTTACTCCTTGATATTTATTACTTTATAAGCAGTTATTTATTGCTGTATTCTAAATATAATTAGCCTATGTTTTGTCCCCAACTTTAAAATGCTTTAATTTAGGCTATTTTTGTAACAGCGCCACAGTTTAGCGCACACACATAATACACTCGAGAACGCGGCCGGCTGAGCTGCAGCTTCGCGCTCGGTAAGGGATGCTGTATTCATTCAGTTAGAACGCTGGCTTTAGTCGACAAAATGTCCAGGAAATCTAAATCTTTGTCTGGCTGCATTTTAAAACAAAGACGACAAGACTGTGGAGGGAGGCGACCGCGTTGCTCCATTGCGAGCGCGCAAGTCGCGCGCCTACAGAACTTGAGCGCGCAAAAGACGTGCCTTTTAACGGCTATCATGCTGACTCAAAAGATTGTGTTTTTTAATATGTTTTCGTTTTTATTTGTACACTTGACGCATTTGAAAATAGCCTAAATAATGCAACAGAACGAAAATAAACCTATACGCGGCCCTACAGACTATTATTATGATTGTTTTTAGGCTATTTGGGTTTTTTGTGTGTTGTTTTAAAACGCCTTGATCGTCAGGACGAAAGTTAACCAGCTTTGAAAGTAAAGAAGAATATAAAGCCTGTATAAACGAAAGCTTTTGTTAGGATTTTTCATTTTGTGGCAGATAGCAGTTATATTTTTTGCAGCGTGTGGTGTGATCAGGTGCGCGATTGTGACTGTTACTATAGACCTAGGACAGAGCTCCTCACTTTTTGCAGTTAAAAAATCACTTATTTTCAAATAATTGTATTATTATTAAAGTTTTATTTATTTGTGATCTTTTTTCGTTGTTGTTTTATAAATAGTCAATGAAAATTGTTTAAAAAATGTTCTATCAAAACGTCACGGTTTTTTTTTTTTTTTTTTTTTTAGTCGACTAATCGTTGCGCAGGACAAGACTTTGGTCGACTAAGGATTTCTTTGGTTGACTACAGCCCTACAAAATATCCAAAAACCACTAGAACAATGTTATATATTTTGTTGATTTGTGTACTTTATTATATACATTATCCCAAAATATTTTTTTAAAAAATGTTTAAATCAGAGAAATAAGCAGTTTTAACCAGGACACGGGCCTTGTCTGTGCGTCGCCTATCAATGACATTGCTCTCGATTATTTTGTAGAAACCATGAAAACACGAAACAACATTGAAGACAATGTGCAGTGCAAATTCAACTATACTGAACTCTCTTCTTTCTTGCATAGAGACACCTAATATTATTCTTACCTATGGGGGAAAAAGTAAATGATAAAATACATGCATCCGTCCTTTAAAGGAGCATTTTACCCATTGCAACATTAATCTTTATTGAAAGTGGATCATAAATGTAGTCAAAATGTAAAAGAATTTTTGAATTTGGTGCCCTCTTGACCGAGAAAAGACAGAAAATAACCAAGGGGTGCATTTGTTTGAAAGACTACAAGTCCCACAATGCACCGCATTGCACAGCTCCGCAAGCCACACCCACTAATCCAGAACAGCGCAAACAGAGAAATCACTCTTCCGTCTACAAGGCTAACGTTAGCTGTCACCAGAATTTGAAATTCATTTCACACAAAATGTCTAGTTAGCTGTGGCGAGCAATCGTCAATGAGGGGCTGCTGGCTTATAATTTCGTTTTGTATTTTTTCATTTTACTATTAAAATGCTTAAATGTTCGCCGGTTTCCGCCTCCTTCTTCCCACAACAACAAACCCCGTCAACGTTACATTGGCAAACTCATTAGTGAATTACTCCTCGTTTGTATTTATTTCTATATGGTGAATTATTGCATGATACCTTGATGTTCAGTCAGGCGAAACTATGATGGTTCACATCACAACCCAAACGTCCGTGTGCTCGTCTGATTCAGAGATTTAGTCCAGGAGAAATTGCCATCGTTGAAATTCTCCACAGCAGACGGACTCTATCTGTGTCCGTAGGCCGTAGCACGCAGCGAGAGCACAAGCAACAGCAGTCCGCCCAGCTCGAGACAGTCCGGGCTTCTCGACCAACAGGCAGCCGCCTCCTGTTCCTCCATCAGTCTCAGCTGCTCTTCACTATACTGCGGCACGTAAAGATAGCCACGAACATCGGATTCGAGTAGCAGACTTTCAAAATCCTCTTCTTCAATATCATGTTTAGTTTCTTCCATCATTGTCATAATTCCCATCTCCACAGCGCTTGTTAGCTTAGCTTCCAAACAAGATGGCTGATATGATTTCAGTATCTGTAAGTGAAGTCTCACCCACTGATCGGTAATAGGCCTGTAGGGTGAGTGGGCCCCACACCCTTGAATAATAATGAGCTAATATTTGTAGTCTATACAGATTTTAATGAAATATGACTTCCTGTTTATCATGACGCAAAATGACGATTTTTACGTCATGAAAAGCAGGAAGTAAAACACTTAAAGGGTAACTAAACCGCTGGTCAGAGCCTGACTCCACCCACTGGCAATATTTGAAAATTCTGAAAAAGTGGGCAGACCCCAGCGGAGTTAGAGGGGACGAAATAGATGCAAAAACACTCTCTCCTGATCATTTTCAATACTCACAATTCCAATTCCTGACTCCCTACAGTGGTTTTGACGACACAAGATAGTTTTTATACTGCCAAGGGCATAGCTCGCGTGGTGAGTTGAAAACTGCGTATGTCACGAAGTGCGGAACATCCAATAGGAAAATACAACTGCAGTAGCCACCGTTCAACCTGAAGAGGGCAGCACTAAGACGTTTTTTACACCATATATTGTAGAAATAAAACACTTTATAAACAAATGTCAAAAAAGTTACTCGAATCAATGACTGGTATTAGTAAAGATCAATTCTTACAGATCATTAACTAAAAAAAGTTGGTTTAGTGTTTAGTTACTCTTTAAATCCTTATTTCTCCCATCTCAGGGGAAAAGGTATAAACCATGACCATTCAAACATATGAGTGGGTTTCTAAAGATACAAAGCTTAATGCAAATGGGTGAAGTGTCCCTTTAAAAGTCTGTATTATGCACTTAAAAACCTCCTTGCGTTTCAATGTTAGTGTGTGATTCATATGTTCAATATACATTGACAGATACTGTAAATGATTTAAAACATATATTGTGAATATTTTGTGTAAAATACAAAAACAAATATCACTAAAGCTTTAACTTGTGAACACATGCCATCGTAATACTATAGTAAAATGAGTAAAATGAGTCTTAAAGTGATGCGGGTAAGTCAAGGTTTGTCCTTCTCTATTTATTCTCAAGGAGTTCTGACATGCTTCTTTTGCTTTCATCCTTTAGAATTAACAGTGGAGGATTAATTGCTACATGCATCACATTTATAATTACCTCTTCTGCTTTTTTCACAGTATGAGGAAGCAACCCAAAGAAAGACCTGCTCCAAACAACCTTATGGTGAGTTTCTTTTCCTCGCTTTTACATTTCCACCTTAAGTCCGAATAAGCCTTCAAGACGATTATAATATGAAATGCCAATTATTCAGTGGGGAAGTGAATGGGTGTATTTGATGGTGGGAAGGCTTTTGTTGGTACTCTGTGTAGGGGTTTGTTTAAAACCTTGACCTTTTGGTTTCCTCTGTTTTTATTTTGAAAACTTCATGTATCCTATTTTCCATACTCAACTAATCTACACCATGGAAGTTCTATGGCCGTCAGGCTATTGATTTGAATTTTGTAAGTGTTGGGTAACCTTTGACGCTTCTGCTGTGGATTCAGTTGAGGAAGGACAAAAAAAGCAGCTGCGGTCATTTGTTCTGCGTTAATGTGAAGATGCTTTGTGTGTTTGTGAAGGGCGCACAGCTATTAGTAGCTCTCGGGGCTTGAGCATTGTGATATTAAACCCTTTTAAATGTTTACCTTTTAACATCTTTAAAAATCTTTGTACATTTTATTGTTTTTGTAAATACAAGAACTTCTTTGAGGCTTCTTCTATCAGGTTATTTAAAAGGGATCATGAAGTTTAAACAATGTGAAGTTTGTTGAGATTGTCGGCCAGAGGTTAATTAAAAGTCGTAACAAGATTTTAATGTCAAAAATGTCTCATCAGTGGGATCTCTGATGGATTTCTTAGCTCTCTATGGGGCCGTTTACACCTGGCCACTTCATGCGTTTTCTGTGATCGGATACTGTAGCTATCCGATCCTGAAAAGACCAGGTGTAAATGCCCTCCGAAAAGCATTCGAGACGGATTTAAATCTGATCGCTCAAACCACTTCAGGAGGAGGTCTGGGCCGCATTCCAGACAAAACTGGACAACTGTAAATGCATCTGGTTGTTGAAACCACATATGTAAATTTTACAACTCACAAAAATGCAAAAAAAATAATGTGTGAGAGCATGTTATAGGATATATTTCATGTTATTTTAGTCAGATATGATGGCGCTACTGCGACACGCATCACCTCAGATGAGCAGCTGAGCGCCTATCAAGCCATCGCGCCGCAATCTATCGTAAATCAAAGTGAAAGTTAGTCGCAGACGCTTAACACTACCATCTTCATTAAAAGAAAAGAAACAAAATGATCTTACCAGGGCTATTGCCGCTCTCTCTTATTGCTGTGTTTGCTGATTTTGAAATTAGCCGATGATCAATAAAATGTAGCTCATATCTGTTCCTTGCTTTCAGCGACGTGCACTTCATTAAATCTGCGCGGAATTGAAGATCGGATTTATATCCGTTTTGCAAAAACTCATTTATGTGACCAGGTGTAAATGGAAGCGTTCTGATAAATCAGATACAGTAGCTATCTGATCTGAGAAAACGCATGAATTGGCCAGGTGTAAACAGCCCCTAAATAAGTAATGAAAGAATTATACTATAATATAATATATAATTATATTATATAATTATACTAAAAGTACACTATATAAACATATATCACTGTTTATTTTACTTTTTTTAAAGGGGGGGTTGACTGCTTTTTTTTCTTTGCATGATTGTGTTTAAAGAGTGCAATATAACATGTATTCGTGGTTTTTTGTTTTTAAAAAGTCTTATTTTCCATAATCTTCACGTTTATTGTCAGCCGCGCTCTCCTCTGTCCTCGAACGAGCGATTGACTTCCTGAGTCTATGAAAACACTCCATCAGAAACACGTTGTGGGCTCAGATTGGTTAGTTTGGTCCGGTGTGTTGTGATTGGCTAAACTGTCGCTTACGTTGTCCGGAAAGTTAACACCCATTACCTTTACGGACACGTCATGAGCTCCGGTCCAGATGTAAATATGCGTCGAACTGCAGTATCAGTATGACCCAGAATCAGACCGAGAAAGCCGCGATGAAGCGAGTCAAACAGAACCACACCACACACGGCTCTTAATAAACGTTTCTGAATGATAATTTGCTTTAACTTTATACACGTTTGTTTAACACAATAGCATCTGACTGGCAACAATAGCAACTGACTGGCTGCTAATGTTATACTCAAACAGCGGTGGCAAGTTTACGTTCTTGATGAAATCGAAAATAACGTCATGAAACATATATACATGAAAAATACATTTACAACATTAGCACTTATACAAAATTCATGTTTGTACGCGTTTGTCGTAGACACAAAATAGCATAACTAATAGCTTAGTGGCAATAAAGCTAGCGCTGGCATTTGAAAAAAACTAAAACACAAGATTACGTCTGGAATTATACAAATACATTTAAAATGGTTAAGTCTTAGTCTACTTACAGGTTGTGGCCCAACAACTGCTGCCTCTTGTTTTAAAGTCGGAACTGCTTCATGTTTACAGTTTCTTGTTGAATCCGGTGTTGAACTCGTGGAGATCCTGGAAGCTGTCTTCCGTAAAATGCGCAGCACAGAGAGCTAGATTACGATCGTCACTTTCAGGAACATAATCAAACATAAATTGTATCCATTGTTGACGAAGTACAGCGTCTGTGGGAAGTTCGAAGACATAAGACCTGACAGCTGCGTGAACACACTCGACAAGCTGCTGGAGCTGCTGAAATATGGCCATGCCCTTTCCTGCATATTCGAGAGGGAGTGGTTGATGCAAATGTGTGGGTTAGTGACGTACCATAACCCGTTGTAGTCCCAATCCAGTCGTTTTTGTAGGCAATATACTTCCTGATTTTTAACAGACGATATCTCTGCTTACACTGAACTTTCAGCGCTGCAACTTTGCAGATACTGTTCATGCACCAACAGCAACATTACACACTATTTAAAATCAAAAAAGTGAAATCGCAGTCAACCCCCCCTTTAAAGAAATGAATACTTTTATTCAGCAGGGATGGTAAACGGATCAAGTGACATTTAGAATTTACAAAAGATCTCAAATATATTTCAAATAAATATTCTTTTGAACTTTCTATTCATCCAAAAATCCTGAATCATGCTTCCACATAAGTGTTAAGCAGCACAACTGTTGTCAACTTAGATAATAAAAGGAAATTTTTCCTGAGCAGCATTTTAGAATGATTTCTGATGGATCATGTTGGATCAACTTTATCCAACTTTTCTACTCGCTTGTTGCCACCTTTTTTTCCCTTTTTTTATACTCAATTCTGGCGATCCAGGTTTATTTCCCCCTTGTTTATATGCCTGTAATGTGCAATCTCTTATAGTTTTAGTTAGATGCAGTGCAGTGATTGACATCTTTCTCATTGTCAGTCAGCCTTTTAGCACCTTTTGTCCCCTCCTGGCCTTTTCCACACCCACCCCGGGCTATCTGGGGGGCTCAGCTGCAGTAGCCTCAGCCAGGGACAAAAAGCTGAAAGAGTCCTACAAACTCACAGAATCTGTCACAGCGCTCCTATATCCACCCCCACGTTTCCTGATTACGTGGGCTGATGAGCTAAGGAGCGATTGCTTGTGTTCATGTGTTTTAAGACCCATGGGAGCGGCTCTTAAAAAGACACAGTCTCTCTCTGAATGCCAGCGGCCTGTGCCGTGGGGATTGGGATGAGAACAGGCTTTGAAAGCCCTCTGACACCGCTCTGATGACTTGTTTACACATTAGCACGCTGAGGAGCTTCTTGAACTCCCCAGAGGGTAATCCTACCTTTTAGCTCTCGATACTGTCTGTCTGCCACCCCTCCTCCTCACCCACCCCCTTGATAATGGGGGGGTCTTCAAAGCTGCCGGACTCTCTTCGCCACAAAGACTTGGTCAAATGTTACACCTCAGAAAATCAGAATAACTCAATCAATTTCAATTTTGCTCAGGCAGTTGTAAAGTCTTGTCAAAAGCCACCTTTTATGGGGTTGTCTTTAAATTAGGGATGTTAGTAATTCCGATTTACACGAATGTAATAGTTAAATTAAAATGATTAAATATTAATGATTACATTTTAAATTATTAAATATATGGAAACAAAATAATATATTGGAGTTGGTAAGAATGTTTGAATGTTTTTAAGTAGGTCTCTTATGCTCACCAAGGCTGCATTTAAATGAACAAAAAAGAGCAATAGTGTAATGTTATAACCATTTCAAATAACTTGTTTCTATTTTAGCTTTTCTATGTCTGTGATGATATTGCTGAATTCATTCTCACATGTCCGTTGTTGCTAATGAATAGAAACTTTATACTGTATCTGAACTGACCTCAGACTATAGTGTATCTCCTATGATATTTAAGGCTACGTTTACACATGGCCGGCTATTTTCAAAAACAGACTTTTCACCCCTCTCTGTTTTCAAAAATGACATCGTGCACAGCTGTCAGTTTTCAGAAAAGTGTTCCTTTACACAAACCTGTGTATATGCCGCCAAGATCAGAATCCCAAAATAGTCACATACTGTGACGTCGGCTGCCTAAAACTCAGTTTTTCTCAGTTTACATGCAAACGAAGGTTTCCAAAAGCTCCACTCTGGCCAGAGTTTTTTGAAAGAATCGTTTTCAGAGGCGAATTCTCCATTTGCATTTGAACAAAGGGCACAAACGAAGAGAAATGTCTCAGTTTTTCTAAATAACCATGTACGTGTAAACAGGGCCTAAGTCTTAAAGTCAGCAAGTTTTTGATTCACTTAAAGGGATACGCCACTTTTTTTGGAAATAGGCTCATTTTACCACTCTCCCAGAGTTAAACAGTTGAGTTTTACTGTTTTCAAATCCTTTCAGCCGATTTTCTGATTGACTTCCATAGTATATTTTTTTTCCTACTATGGAAGTCAATGAGACCAGAAACTGTCTGGTTACTGATATTCTTCTAAATATAAAAAAAAAATGGCACAAGTACATTCAAAAACAGTAAAACCCAACTGTTTAACTCTGGGGGGAGTGGTAAAATAAGTCTGTTTCCAAAAAAAGTGGAGTATCCCTTTAAAAGCACCACCAGAAGTAATTTGTTCAAGAATCTGTATTAGTTCTGAATAAGAACAGGTTCTTGGGTTCCCAGCAAAAATAAGTAATATTGTGTATTCCGTTTTCTAAGAATTTGCATATTAGCTCCGCCTCCACTCAGTCACACCAGCGATTGATTGGTTACAAGGTAGTTTGTGATGTCAGAAACACCAGTGATTTCAAACCACATTTTTGAGACTGTCTTTGGTTCGTTGCAGTTTTAAGGTGAAAATACTCAGCGATAGTGTTGACTTATGAATTTGCGCATGGTTCGTCTTAAACCATGTTAAATACCACATAGGCATATAAACAACATTAAAAACTTGATTTTTTTTCACCACAGGGTGAGTTTAACTATAAGTGAAGTAGACCTACCCTGCAGCTTTTTAATCCAGATAGATGGTCTGTCCCATGGTGACTGCTGAATTAAAAGATTGACATATACATCGTCCTGTATCTAGAGGGAACAGGTCGTTAGTGTGCAAATCTGAAAAGACCTAGTTATTACTCCGACTTCTTCACCTTCCTTACTCTGTGTCTATCTCTCGTGTTTTCTCTCGGCTTCAATATCAGCCTCACACACACACACACACTGTGACACGCATTACGCCGAGCTGTCTCTGTTCACCAACACATTCTAATGAGGTGATGACCAACCACTTGTCATAATTGCTTTGGACTCGTTTTAATTTTCAAGCTTATTAATCATATGTAGAGTTATTTAAAATTGCATAAATTAATCTTAGATTAAAAAGCCTTTAACAGACTCAAAACAATTAAAGAGAGAGGTGAGATTTCCCCTGGGTTTGGCAGTTTTACTTTAATAGAGAATTCAGGTGATTATCACACTTTGATATGAGGCTGTGATTAATGTAGCCACACTTTTAAATGAGATTTTGCCATTTATTTATTTTTTTTGTTCACGTCGGAGAGGTAAAGCAGGGAGACGATAATGACCTAACTAACGGAGTATTTATACTGCCTCTCCACTCTGCAAGTGTGCTAAGCTATCAGCAGGTGGGTTAATTAATGGAGGTCCTGTTTCTGGCATGCTCCAGCACACACACATACACGGAACAGAGGGACACACAGGTGGTGCGCTTTGTGTGTTTGTGATCCGTCTCAGCACATCCAAACAAGCGGGTGACCATCTAAGCTCTGATTTATTTCAGGTCATCAGGCACACACCCAAATGTACGTCTTTGCATTACCGGTATTTAGCAGACCTGCACACCTCATCAACTTGCGTTCTGCTAGATACGTGTCCATGCTTGACATTTATTGTTAAATGTGCTTAAGCTCTTATTGTTTCTTTAACTTCAGCCACTTTTATATCTGAGGGGTTGGTTTTACTAAAACTTTTTAGATTTTGCTAAACTTTACTTTTGTTAAACCTACTTTTTAAGTGTCTTTCACGTGCAAAAAAAAAAAGGTTTATCCTTGTCCCAGAATTGTTAAAGTCTACTGCAAAAATGATTACGTTGTTATTACGTTGAAGTCAATAATAATCTACACAAATTGTAATATTTATTGTGTGAAAAAGATTTATATCAATTAAACTAAATGTAATTGCCCCACCGTTGTAGTATCATTTCCAAAATGCAGTATTTTTAAGTATTTTTGAGTTAGTACTTGGAGACAACAGTAAAAAGCTGAGATGAAATATGAGACATGATGAGGGGGAAAAAAGAAAAATCAAGGTAAATATCGCTTGTGAGTTGCATATTTAATCGTGTTTTATCCCAGTTAAAGGAGTAGTTCACTTTAAAAAAAAACTTTTTCTGATAATTTACTCACCCCCATGTCATCTAAGATGTCCACGTCTTTCTTTCTTCAGTCGAAAAGAAACAATTTTTGATGAAAACACTCCAGGATTTTCTCCATATAATGGACTTCATTGGGAACCAAACGGTTCAAGGTCCAAATGAGTTTCAGTGCAGCTTCAAAGGGACACCAGACGATGAATAAGTGTCTTATCTAGGACCCTTCCAGTCGACTCGGAAAAAAGATTTGTTCATTTTGATGAACGAGTTTGAACAGGAGTCACTAACGCTCATCACAGAACAGACCAAGGCGAGCATTTGTGCTTATAAAACTTAAACTTTTTATATATTTTTTTAATGACTGATCTTTTCGCTTGATAAGAACCTTATTCATCGTCTGAAATTGTTAAAGCCCTTTGAAGCTCCACTGAAACTCTCATTTGGACCTTGAACTGTTTGGTTCCCATTGAAGTCCATTAAAAATGACTGAAATGTTTTCATCAAAAACCTTAATTTCTTTACGACTGAAGAAAGAATGACATGGACATCTTGGATGAGTAAGGATGGGGGCGAGTAAATTATCAGCAAAAGGTTTTTTTTTTTTAAAGTGCACTACTCCTGCTGTAATCAAATTATGCAAAACGTATCAAAGTTTGTATATTTAGGGCACATAAATGCAAGCTTTGATCGAAAACAGCCCGAGTTGGGAATTTTATTTAAAATGAAATTCCCAAAGGATGACACTGCATTGATTTTCTGCTGTCTATTAGTGGACAGTTTTAAGTTGTGAAAGCATATAAAAAGTGTGTTTTAAGAGACGTAATTTCCGAGTTCAAACAAGGCCATCGCTGAAGAGTTATTACATGAATTCTCTCCATTCTCCCTGGCCTCTTCTGTCAGGTCAGAAAGCAGGTCGTCACCCGAGCAGAGGCAGAGCTGGTTGTGGATCTGGCACTGAGCGTTGGGCTGCCCAGGCTGTGTGATTGATGAGATGGGTGGCTGGTAGGACTGCCCTCTCCAACACTCCAGCACTGAGAGTGATTAACCTCACTGTGGCATAGGCAGAGCTCACCATTAAGAGGACAGAACGATTGATGGCATAGCGTTGTCCTCGTTGAGAGAGAAAGAAGGAAAGAATGAGAGAGGCGGATGAAAGGGTATGAGAAGATCATCAAAAGTGTAGAGTGCATCAAATGAACATCAGATTAAGAAACAGTTGTTGCTTGTTTCCTGGGATCTATCCGATTTTTCAGCTTCAGTTCAATTTAGCTTTGTTTCCCCCTCCATGTATGTCTCCTCATTAGGGCTTCCTAATGATTTTGCCTTTGAATCACTGTCATTCTATTGCATGTAGTACTATTTAATACCGAGTACTTAAGAGGCTTTGTGCCAGAGAAATTAGGGCTGATGTGCTCATTTACGCTGCTCAATCTGTTCATCTCTGTTGAACATGGAGATGCAAACCAGTAGGCATCACCATGCCACGCACACGATTGACAGCCATATTGAGTCAGTCCTTCTCGTTTTTATTTGTCATTTTGTATATATCAGCTATTTGAACAACATTTGTTGTTCAACCTTCATTACTAATTTATAGGGCTTTCAAATGATTAATCGCGATTAATCGCATCCAAAATAAAAGTTTGTGTTTACATAATATATGTGGGTGCACTGTGTATAATTATTTGGTATATTTATAAAAACACACATGCATGTATATTTAAGAAAAAAAATATTATTTATATATAAAATATTTATATTTATATATAATATAAATTGTATATAAATCTATATACAGAATATACATGAAAATATTTCTTAAGTATATACAAGCATGTGTGAGTGTTTATATATCTAAAATAATTATACACAGTGCCCCCACATATATTATGTAAACACAAACTTTTATTTTGGATGCGATTAATCGCGATTAATCGTTTTGACAGCCCTAATATATATATATATATATATATATATATATATATATATATATATATATATATATATATATATATATATATATATAATTATACACAGTGCACCCACATATATTATTTAAACACAAACTTTTATTTTGCATGCGATTAATCACGATTAATCGTTTGCCAGCTCTACTAATTTATTTTGCTGTTATGTATCAGTGAAGGAATCACATTGAAAACTAAAAATCATTAATTTATCTGCTTCATTCTGTTTTTCAGGATCACCCCTTTATTGTGCAATATAATGACGGCAACACCGAGGTCGTGTCCATGTGGGTGTGCCGCAGCCTAGAGGACCGCAAAGCCCAGCAGGCACAGATACTCATGTGAACAACAGTGGCACAGGATGGAATTATGGGAGATGGTGTTCACATTTCCTTACTTTATTCTTCCACTGAACCCAGAAAAGCAGCGGCTGAACTTGCAGCTCTTCCTCCCATGCTTGAGTGTAATGATGCACGGTGAGACAACTGCTTCGAGTCTAATGCAGATTATGCGTCCTGCACATGAGGATTATAACCGTATGTATTGGTTTGCATCGATGCAAATCTTTAACTTTGTTCTTCTGCAGTGGGTTTCTTTTCACTTTTTACTGCAGATTCCAAAGTAAATGTTTTCACTGAAGATCCTTGCGGGGGGCTGTTGCTCGCTCGACTCGAATCGAGTAAAAAATGGTGTCTCTGTCTGTACTTAAAGCCACAATCTGGTTTTGCCAAAACATTGTGGGCATGTCATAAATCATCTCGAGATCAGTGAAACATTACAGTTTTCAAATATATGGGGGTGTGTCAAACATTGCTCCCTGCTGCAGTGCAAGTCATGCTGCTGTTGTTTTAAAAGCCCCTTTGTTGAGTTTCACAAATGGCCTGCCACTTGTGCCGATACCCTATTGAAGTTAGAAAAATATGATGCCTTTACGGTGGAAGGCAGTGGATGGCAGCTTGTGCAGATGAGCTTTTAGATAGTCCAGTAGAAGCCAACTGTAATGCTACATTAGATGCCAGCAGTTAAGTTCCCATTTTTATCCCATTTTTTAGTTTGTTCTAAATACTTTTTACCCTATGTGCACTACCGTTTGAAAGTTTGGGGTCAGTACTATATATATATATATATATATATTAGCAAGGACTCATTAAATGGATCAAAGGTGATCATAAAGACTAAGTTAAAAAAGATTAAAATTTTTAAATCATATTAGACTGATTTCTGGAGGATTTTGGACACTGAAGACTGGAGTAATGATGCTGAAATTTCAGCTTTGAGGTCACAGGATTAAATTAAATTTTAAAATCTATTCAAATTGAATATTTTACATTATTGCTGTTTTTACTGTATTTTGATCAAATAAATGCTGCCTTGGAGAGCATTAGAGACTTCTTTCATTAACATTTTTTAAAATCTTGCCAACCTCCTACTTTTGAACGGTACACTATTCTTTATTTCAAAGTTCTACAGCAAATCGGATCAGTCTAGCCATTTAGAAAGTACAAATTAACTTCAGTTGAGCATTTAGATGAGAACATGTGAATACTCTTAGATGGCATTAGCTTAAGACAGTCTCAACGTATTCCTCCATTCATATTAGCACAGCAGGATCCACTGTTGCAAGAATGTGAATAGTGCCTCTATTCAAAATCCCATCGCACCCCTTTGATGCCGAATTCGCTTTTCTCTTGTACTTCATGAAATATTAAGCACGCCCATTACAACTGTATGCATCTGAATTAACTGACTTCACTTGTTTGAGGATTTTATCAAAGCAAATCCATAACCTCTTTGCATTAGCCACACCAAGCCATAACATCTGCCTTCGTTTCTGATATTTTATAGCCATTTTAGTGTCTCATCAGTATTACTTTAAAGTTGTTGTTTTTTTTTTTATTGCAAGGTCAAAATATATTTTCTTACTTAGATATTGTGGTTCATCAGTGCCTGTGTCTGTTGAGAAAATATTCAGAATAATACAGGATACGACTTAACACAGTGGAAGAAGAGAGTTTTTTCTATATAATGGCGAATATGTGTAGTTCTGAAAATGTAGTTGTCACATACCAAAGCCAAATGAATTATATATTGTAGATTTATTGTAGAACTGTATTGTAAGTTATATTATTTGTATCTCCTTTTTTCTTAATATGTAGAACTATCTAAAATTAATTAAGATTTTTTTAAAAACTTATTAAAGATTAAAAAGACAATTGACAAATAACAAAATCTATGAGGCAGAAAACAACCATGTGACTAACTAATACTGTTGAGGTGAGGTTTGCACATAAAGTGATTTTTCTAAATAAAACTTTTCAGATCTCATTGTTTCATTTATCTGCATTTCATGTTTCCCTACACTCTTAAAGGAGTAGCTCACTTTTAAAAAAGTCCAAGATGTCCATGTCATTCTTTCTTCAGTCGAAAAGAAATTAAGGTTTTTGATGAAAACATTTCAGGATTTTTCTCCATATAATGGACTTCAATGGGAACCAAACGGTTCAAGGTCCAAAAGACAGTTTTAGTACAAACTGCAACTGTTCAAAGGGCTTTAAACGACAACAGACGATGAATAAGGGTCTTATCAAGCGATACGATCGCTCATTTAAAAAAAGTTTTATAAGCTCAAATGGTTGCCTTGCTCTGTTCTGTGATGCGCGTTCGTGACTCTCCTATTCGAACTCGTTTTTCAAAATTAACATATCTTTTCCCGAGTCAATTTGTTTGTTTCGTTCCTTTAATGAACCAAATGACAAGAATAAAAATTTCATTCATTTTGATAAACAAGTTTGAACAGGAGAAATTTTTTTTTTTTTTTTTTTTTTTGAGCGATCGTTTCGCTTGATAAGAACCTTATTCATTGTCTGAAATTGTTTAAAGCCCTTTGAAGCTGCACTGAAACTGTCTTTTGGACCTTGAACCGTTTGGTTCCCATTGAAGTCCATTATATGGAGAAAATCTTGGAATGTGTTCATCAAAAACCTTCATTTCTTTTCGACTGAAGAAAGAAAGACATGGATATCTTGGATGACATGGGGGTGAGTCAATTATCAGCAAAAGTTTTTTTATAAGTGAACTACTGTGATTCTACACAGTACCAAATTAGGGTTCTTCTCGGCTTGTAACAATAGCAGAACCCTTTTTATAAGGTTCCATAAAGAACCATGCCTTGAAAGTCCTATAGGATATTAAAGGTGGAATAAGTATCCTTTTTCAACAATATTTATTGTCATTAATATTAGCATCTTATTTATTATTAATATTACTATTATTACTATTATGTATATATTATATGTGTGTATATATGTATATATACATGTATATATGTGTGCATATATGTGTGAAGACCAAGTTCCAATATCTTCTCATTTCTCAATCCCCTAATGTCTTTATGTCCTTCATTATTGTGTGTATTCTGAGTGGCAGTTTCTGTCTGCAGATGATGAGGGAATGGTAAGTTACATTGTGTCTCTTCCCTTTGATTATGTAAAAACAATTATGTTCATGAAGGCCAAAATTAGCAAAAATTGACTGTATGAGCCCTTTACTAACTTTAAGGAAAAAGTGACATAAAAGCATGAGAAGGCTTTAATGTTTTTTTTTGTTTGTTTTTTGTTTTTTGTAGCTGGTGTGTTTATAGGCATAAGGTCATAATTAAAAAAAAAAAACAATATGGATCATAAATTACTTATCTCTGTTACTTTGTGGAGAAGAGAGTATCCTTAACTGAAGAGCTGCTCACACTTACATGTTCAGTTAAACTAAAAAGAGAAAAAGACATGATTGTTAGGAATTGATAGTTAATTTTTTTAAGTAATTTATAGACATTTTAAGAAAGAAATCCTTTACCTGTTGAGAGTACGTTGACAGTCTGTGTAGTTAGCTGAGCTCCAGAAAATCAGCAATGAGGAAGCTTTGACAGTTACAGGTTTGAAAAACAAAAAGGCGGGAATGGAGAACCCTAAACTCACTAACACAAAGAACTTTTCAGCATATAAAGGTTTCTTCAGGACGGTTTTAAATAGATTTGTTACTATGTGTAAACAACTTTTAAAGAACCATTTATTTAGAGTGTATTTTTTTAGATTTATATGATTTTTAAAGAAACTCTCCAGACCATTTGAGATATCAATCATGTCTGAAACAAAAACATCCAGGGCGAGTTTTTCTCCAAATAATACTCCGCAATGCAAGACTATATGGATTTAACCATGAAATGTTTGATTAAATGTAATTACACGTGGCTGTATTCTGAAAGCATGTTTGAGTTATTTATAAGATGAATAATTTAGTATATAGTATTCTAAACCAATTTCTATCTTCAAATACATTTAAACAGTAGGTTTATTCCTCAGATTATTAGCATTAAATAGTTTACACTGTGTGTTTGAAAAGATGGTATTTTATTACACATAATTCATTAGTGGTCATGGGATGCAGTTTTGGTCCAGTGTTTTCAGTTGGGGTCCATACAGGATGACTACAATGAGGAGGACAGGAATCTGATAGGAGGTCGGACTCACTCTCTTCTCCACATGAGTGCATATTGAACCGGATCAGTGCTAGTGTTCACTTACACAGTCTAACCTTAATGTTTACAATAACATTGTGCGTCGGATGTAACATTATGGTGATCAATACAAAAAGCATAATGAATATCCAGACAGAATGATGTTAGAGAGAGAAGAAATAGTATATATATATATATATATATATATATACACACACACAGTACTGAGTAAACGTCTTTGGCAGGTTAGTATTTTCACCAAAAAAGAAAAAAAAAATGGTTTTAAACTGGAGGTAGGTTTATTCAAGACACCATAGTTCTTCTGGATTTAGTCCATCTCAGTTTTTTCTTCATGTAATCCCAGATGGACTCAATGGTGAGATCAAATCTCTATGTGGAACAGATGGGCTGTTGTCAGACTCTTTGTGCATACAAAAAATCTCACTGGATTATTACATTGAATGGCAAAATGAATTTTTGAAACTGTAAACGGATAGGCTATTTCCCCTGAAACTACAGTAGGGGCCTAAAATATATAAATAACTTTCTAAAAACTGATTTTTTTTTAAATACTAACATTTTTCAAAAAATACTTTTACAACGCGTTTATATATGCATGTAGCCTATACTGTGAAGAAGATTAGTCTTTGTTAATGAAAAATATAGCGAAACAATTCGGAATAATGCATTTTAGGGTCAAACCGCAGTCCAATCAAGCTTGACTGCCATAGGAAGGTCTCGTTAGAGCAGCAGTATATGGACCCCCAGCCCAGCACCTATAAAGACCATCAGTATTCCTCCTCCTTCAGCTGCTGGGGCCCATATACTCATGCACTAATGCGACCTTTTCTCCTCAGTCCAGTTTAATTTGCGCGGGGGCCGGACGAGCACCGAAAGACCTGTTCACAGCCATTACCAAGATTCCTTTATCAATGTCTAGTAATTAAAATGTCACCACTTAATTTTCGGGCCATGGTGAACCTCTTGTAGCAATCCTTTCCTAATAAAAACAGTAATCGAAACGCTATTTTCACTCGAAACAAAAAGGTTGCGGCAGGCGACTCGAGGGTGTCAAGGCGACAGAGATCAATATGAGAGAACCTGATTGATCTCGCGCTAAAGTGGAATTTATTGGGGTCGTGCTTTTATACTGCGCGGATATAACGGTGACTGTAGAACACTGCTTTTCAGCTGATGCGTTTATTAAACCTCTCTTGCTGAATTAGTCTGCTTTTGATTTACGTGTCAATCTTTGCAATGACCTCCAGGACAGGATCTCTTATTTTTCTAAAACAGAACTTGAAAAGAACGAGCTTCTTGGTAAAATAAAATTAGGCTATACATTTGGTTTAAGGTAGGCCTACCACCAGAAAAAAAAGTTACTGCGTAATTTAAATAGGCATACACCAGGCTATGTTATTCCGCATGTTTAGCTAAAAGGTTTTTTTTTTTTAAATTCAACCTAGACGTAATCGCTGTGGAAATGAGTTGCCTGTTCTCATGGTCATTGCCTTTAGTTCTCTGAAACGGCAACCAGAGGGCATCAGTTCAAACTATCCTATTAAAAGGCATTCCTTTAAAAATAACTGCTTGTGCCAGTGCCAGGCTCACTCCAATAATAGCCTAGCGTACTGACTACCCATTCTTTCTTGTCTATTCTATTACAAACACTTAGTTGTCCAAACCATTTTAACTACACTGACAGATTGAAAAATAAAGATAGTTTACTTCGGTAATAATGTTAAATTCTGATGTTGGACTGGATCTAATTTCATTGAATTATTTCCTCCCACCACATTAGCACAACTTCATGTGCGGCTATAGCCTACAACTAGGCCTAATTATCTTTTTTACAACGTATTTAATCCTAATGTTATGCATAAAGATCATGTGCTGGGCGATATTTAATAAAGACGTTTTCCACCCTCCAATTCTTTCTTAGATACTGGCCTATAAAGTTTCTTTAATTAGTTTACTCGTGTCCGTGTAATATAATAGCCTAGCGCGTATATTAATGAGCCAATAATGGCATATGTCGTCCTGAAACACAATATTTATCGTATTGATTCAACCGTTATGTAAAAACAATCATTGATTATTTAATAGCATGTCAAAGAGGTTACTAAGCACATCAAGTTTAATACAGTATCCTGGTCGATGTTAAAATGAATTGGACTTCGCAATAGGCAATATGCAACCTTTAAATTAATATAAATGCCTTTTTGTTTGAGAGATTTCAATATTGTGAGGAGGTAGCCAATATGTTAACGTGAGCGAGTGACACATTTTTAACGGGATATTCTTCTAGGTCTGATTAAATGATGGGAGGATTGCTTGTTTAAAGACGGGTGTTGTGGGAGGATCCAGTCTTAGGACATGTGAGCCCCTGTCCCCTCCATAAACGCTAACAATGCTGCATTGAGTCTGACCACTAAATAATTCACAAGAAAGGAATAATTACAGAATAAAATTGTAATTATTGTTGGGCCAGAACGAAGCTTCTTGGTTGTGAAAGACGACACGGCAAAGCAGATCTGGTTAAAGTTTCCCTTCCTATTAATATTGAATTAGGTTAAGCCGTGGCCTCTTGGTCACAGGACATACAGAGCGCCGCTTGACAGATTTTTAAACTTTCCCATGTTTTCAACTCTGTCTAATGATATAAGTTAACTACCTTCGACATTTATTTTCGAATAAAATATTTATTGCTCGAATAAAAACAATAAATAAACTGACCGATAAATAGAACAAACGTCTATTTATTTGTCAAATAGCAACATAGGCTATGCATATTTCGTTCATGCAAAATACACAAGTTGAGATGAAGCATTCCTCAAAGGAAATTTTTGACATGATTAACTAGGCTAATTGATTCGGTTAATTGTTAACATTTTATATAATTAATTACCGTTCATCAAAGCTCTTTTTTTTTTTTTTGCAAGACATGTAGACAAAAATGGACCGTGGCTGGAAATGGTATAATTAAAATAACTTGGTAATATCTTAGCCAACAAAATAATAGAAGACTATATCAGATATAGACCATCAGTTTCAAAACAGACTATAGTGGATTTGTTCTGCTTTGTTTTTAATCCAGTGTCTCTTTTGCAAACCCTCATAAGTGAAAGACACGAACTGTTCGACTGACTGAATGATGAAGATACCTGTCCTGAACACAGCGGCAAAACATTTCTGAGAGAATAACACTTTTCCAGTGTCGTATTCCAAAGTATTTTGCGACTTTGCCCGGTTCGATATTGATATCTTTACGTCAAGACATAGTGGGGTTAACTGTAGGGCATTGATCAGGTTTTAAATAGTTAATACGGCCATATAAGGTTGCACCACTTACCTCAGTCCATTGCTCTGATATATCACTGTTTGTACACACTAGCCGCTCTCACTGGCTGGTGTGTTTAACAAATGTGCATCATTCATTCACCGGGAGACATGTGACGTAAAATGCGATGACCGCGAGCTCAGTTTATAGCCAAGGATACTCCATGGCCTGTGGACATGTTGCCTAGAGGAAATGTTCAATGCAAATTCATAATGATTTATTGTTTGGTTTTAGAAGTGTCACTCAAACATGAACATTATTAAGTTCTAAAATTCATGGGAAACTTAGGCATATTAGTCTCGAGCAAAAGACGCAGGTGTAGGCCTATGACGAGTGGATGGGATGGGATGGGGTGGGCGGCGGGGGATATAGGCCTAAGCATAATAATTTTCCGTTGTTCATTGTTCTTCACCCACACTCTAAAAAATGCTGGGTTGTTTTAACCCAACGTTGGGTCAAATATGGACTAACCCAGCAGTTGGGTTAAATTTTTACATTACATTTTTAACCCAACATTTCGGGTTTGTCCATATTTGACCCAACGTTGGGTTAAAACAACCCAGCATTTTTTAGAGTGCATCATTCCGTCTTTATTCCTGCTTAATCGACTATGCTCAAACCCGCTTAAACTACATAGCGCTCTTCCATGTGGCATATCTATCTATCTATCTATCTATCTATCTATCTATCTATCTATCTATCTATCTATCTATCTATCTATCTATCTATCTATCTATCTATCTATCTATCTATCTATCTATCTATCCATCTATCTTATCCATCTATCTATCTATCTATCTATCTATCTATCTATCTATCTATCTATCTATCTATCTATCTATCTATCTATCTATCTATCTATCTATCTATCTATCTATCTATCATCAGCTCAACAATAATTTGGCAGTGATCTTTGTTTTCGAGTAGTGGAAGCAAACGGTTAATACCAGAATCGGATTTGATCTCAGTGGGTGTGCCTTCTTATTCTTTTTTGGCGTCCCCTCTCTTGAAGTAGATCGCGCACAACCTATTAAGAAGAGGCACGAGCTCCGGGTCTGCCATGTGGTCACTCGGCTCGCGCTCCCGACGCCGTCACCACGCACGAGAGCTGAGTGGGATGGAAACTCTAAAGCTGTTTTGAGAGGGTAGACTCTATCCAGCATCTCAGTTGTCATCGCGCACTACAGGCGGACGATTTGTCCTACTTGTTTTGGGCCTGTTAATTTGACGCAAACACACTCGCTGATTTGACTCGGTTTCCTCATAAAAAGGTACGTTTCTTTTTTATATTTATGTTTTATAATAAGTTGTTCAAATTATAACCAGTCTCGTATTTCCTTAAATGTAGACCAGAAATTATTTTGACAATAATAAGCGTGTTAATTTAACGAAATGATTAGGACTCGGAAGTAAGATTAGCCTGTAATGTTTTAAAATATGCTGATCCTTGATTACGAAAGAGAATTTATAGCACCTAAATCAGGCGATTCAAATCTAAAGAATATTTATACGTAAACATTTAAACATTACGGAGAAATATAGGAAACAAAAATATCAGTAGGACTGAAATATAACGGCTCCTTGCGCAATGGTTTAATTATGAATGATAAACTTTTATTAACAGATCAAAGTCGAACAACACAGGCTGTGTAATTACACAGAAAGCGGCTTACAGCTTCTTTTCCTTGTTGCTAAGCTTATTGGAGTAGCTAAAAGATTCTCCCCTTCTGCCCCTTTGCGTATTAGCGCCGTAAGAGGCCTTTAAGTAATCGCTCCGGCTTCTGAGCCGATTTGGATACATTAAGCAATGATGCAGGCTCTCAGGTCAGAGAGTGCGAGCTTTTAAAGATAGTGTTGGAGTTGTCTATATTGTCAACCTAAAAAGCCGTATTCATTTTTACATATCTATTAGTAGGCATAGGTGTTAACAAGTAAAAGTGCTAACTAAAAATAACTAGCCTACAGTTTGTAACACAATTCTAAAACAATTATTGTTAAAAAAAATGGTGGCCTAATTTTTAAATAACATTGAGGCTATTATCTTGAAAGGGTAATTCTATAAAAAAAAAACTAATTGGAAAGGATACATTTTAAACAAACAAAAAGGCTAATACTGCCGTTTTATTTTTATTTAGCCTTTTTAGTGAAATAATGTTGCAGGCCTATATTATGATACAAATTATTAAAGATGATAATTATAACACACAACGCGTTTATATTAGGATAACGCTTAGGCTGCTACACAAAGCAAACATTGATTGACAATCTCTCAAAAGTTGCATAAAAAATACCACAACGGTTCTTGAATTGGAGTATAGTTTTTTACGTTTATGACTCGTTCTTCACAGACTTCCAGGAATGGAGTCGATACCCGGCCAGCTTTCCACGGGACGAGATGCTTGCTCTTCCCCTAACTCGAAGCAAGAACTGCAGCCTTATTCTGGCAGCAGCTCGCTGAAGCCTAACCAAGTGAGTGAGGCTGCGCTGTACGGAGTGCCCATCGTCTCTTTGGTCATCGACGGTCAGGAAAGACTGTGTCTGGCGCAGATTTCCAACACTTTACTGAAGAATTACAGCTACAACGAAATCCACAACAGACGCGTGGCGCTTGGAATTACGTGTGTGCAGTGCACACCGGTGCAGCTGGAGATCCTGAGGCGCGCGGGGGCCATGCCCATCTCCTCGCGCCGCTGTGGCATGATCACCAAACGGGAGGCCGAGCGCCTCTGCAAATCCTTCCTCGGGGCCCACAACCCTCCCAAATTACCCGAGAATTTTGCATTCGATGTTTCACACGAGTGCGCCTGGGGCAGCCGAGGAAGCTTCATACCTGCGAGGTACAACAGCTCCAGGGCAAAATGCATCAAGTGCACCTATTGTAATATGTATTTTTCACCCAACAAATTTATATTTCACTCGCACCGCACACCTGAGTCTAAATACACACAGCCGGACGCGGCCAATTTTAATTCGTGGAGACGCCATCTAAAACTCACCGACAAAAGCTTGTCTGATGACATTTGTCACGCGTGGGAGGACGTAAAGGCCATGTTTAACGGCGGGAGCCGGAAACGGGCAATGCCGGGGAGTGGATCAGAAATGTCCTCCCCGCTCAAACCTCAGGCCTCTGGTAACATCACGCAGACCGCTTCCCCTGACATTCCTCACAAAACTTTGCGCTGCGACGACAACCGTGGTGGTAACCTCGGTTTAACCAACAGCGTGCGTAACTACCCGGTCATTCCTGTGCCTAGTAAGAGTTTCGGCATGCTCCAGAAGATCCCGCCACCCATCTTCCCCCATCCGTATGGCTTCCCAGCATTTGGACTGTGTCAAAAGAAGGATGATGGAGTTGGTGAGCAGAACAAGACTAATGTACCTGGTGTGTTCTGGCCAGGTGCGAAGGACGGTATCTATCCATCTTTCCCCATGTTTTGGCCCACCACGGGCAGCCTGCCGCTCTCATCCTATCAACCACAACTAAAACCGCACACGGAGCTCATGAGTGCCCGGCAAACCGAAGCTGAAATGTCAGAAAGCGAGCGGGGAGGAAACACACCTAGAGACAGTCTGTTCGACAGCGAGCGCTGCTCCAGCTCGCAGTCCCTAAGGAACGACGAGGACAAATCTGGGGACGAGGCCAGGTCAAGTGAGGGTCAACCCAGCACCCCCAGAAAGTTGAGCTATATTTCTGCGTTCAGACCAGTCGTTAAAGATGCAGAGAGCATAGCCAAGCTCTACGGAAACAGGGACGCGTACAGCGGAGCTCATCCTGGCCATTTGTCGCCAGACTTTGTTAGTGAGAGCTCCAGCTACAGATCAGCCTCTCCGTGTGTGGATAGCGGGGAAGAACCAGATGTGGACGTGGAGACGCACAGAATTCCAGATGATGAGGAATCTATACAACTTTCCGTGGATGATCGGCAAAGTCCCGTGGGAGAAAACAGTCAAACGCCGCAGCCGGACGATTTCAGTGATGCGGACTCCCCTGAACACGAACAGAACAAGCAGGTGGCAAAGAAGAATGATGCCATTGCTTACGATGTGAGTCACATAGCCTAAACTATCATATTCAATGGTTTTGAAACCATCTAAATCTATCCACTATTAAAACATCGAATGCTTAGCGTAAAATGATTTTGAATCAACAAATTGGCAGGGTGAATAAAATAAGTGATTGCTCCGAATGGTACTTGTCTGATATAGAAGTCTTTCGGCTCTAATAGCGAGTGATGATGACGCCTAATTATGAGCCTATATGGACTCTACATTTTTTTTTTCGATTTGTAAGCACTTTGTAATTTGTGTTGTTATGGATACAGCTCGTTTGAATTCTGTGTATTAGTGTAGAACGATCTAAATAAAAGAACACAGCGGCGCGTAATTATAGTAAATTAAATGTTTAGAATTAATGGTCATTTCTGTTGTCGCCCGCGGGCTATTAGTGCATTGGTTTAAGGGTTCCCCTGTGGTTACTTCACAAATGATTCTCTTTGTCTGTCCATCTGACCAAATTTACCTTGTAATACGAGTAATTTGCCTTGATGTTGCCAAATAGCCTGTTTGTAGATCATTATAAGAGTAGCTAGGCCTAGCCTAAACGCAATCTGTTGTATGACGCATGGCTGCGTAAAAAAAAAAGAAAAAGAAAAAAGAAAATGATGCATAATTGGGCTTGTATTTATTTTTTATGTTTGGATAATTTTTGCAGGTGTACTCAAATGAAAAGGAGGGAGCATCTCTTCAAAGCACACTGCCATGTTTGGCCTCTAAACTTCCTCGCGCCGTGCCGGAAACTAATGGTGAGGCAATTTAATAAACTGAGATTTAAATGTAGGCTATAATTCATTAGTTTTATGTATTCTATATCATTTTAACAGCTTTTATTTTGATCAATTTAAAGAGAAATTATAGGCTATTGAATTATGCACAGAGGGACCTGCTAACAAAAACCATTTCATTTTAGATTCACACATTTCAACTGACGACGAATGTGAATCACAAAAATCCTGTTCGGACCAAATTAGCGATAGCAAAGAGAACCCAAGTGAGTAGCAGATCTAAAAATATTGTATCGTTCGTTTTTTTAATGTTTTTTTTAACTAGCCCACATCTTTGTAATAATGACATATTTCTTATTTCATGGCAGGCGATGCTGCATTGAGAAGAACTGATAACCGATTTAATTTCGAGAAAGACATCGAAAACATGGCGAAAGGTACAAGAGTTTGCATTTAGACGTTCTAGACAATTCTGAGCTGCCTTATTGCATTGTTTTCTAAACTAAGGTGTTACAAAATAAATTGACCAATTAGTAAAGATACTGGATGACAATAGATTTTTGATTAATTATTTAAACACAGATTCGACAAGGCATTGTCTATTTTTAAGGCAAATATTTTGTGAATCTATGTTTCCCCCTTTTATGCACACATTATGCATTTAAAAATGAGTGTTATCGTTGTGTATTACTGAGAATTGTCCTTGAACTGCAGACGATCCACATTGCCAGGCTCGTTTTCCACACACCCCTCAGGCAACTGTCCTAATTATTTTGCAATGTCATGCTTGAGAACACGGGGACCGTGTGTTTAGCCTTAGTAACCAAATAGCGCTATTAGACAAGAAAACCAAACAGAGAGTGAAAATACATGATAAAAATACATTTCTGAAAAAGACTGTATAGCTTACTCAAAAGCTATTGAGATATGTGGTGATTAAAAATCACAGTGGTATGATCAATTATGTGATTTCTGTCGGTTTCCACAGAGGAGCTCCAAAAGCAGCTCTTGGAGCAAGTGGAGTTGAGAAAAAAACTGGAACGGGAATTTCAAAGTTTGAAAGGTAGCCTAATTAAGATATTCACAACATGATTTTATTTGCTAGCCTACATGATTTCTTCAATTTATAACTTAACACGTGTTGACTCTAACAGATAATTTTCAGGATCAAATGAAGAGGGAACTGTCTTATCGAGAAGAGATGGTCCAGCAGCTGCAGATTGTACGAGGTAATACATTTTGCAATATTGACAAAAAATAAAGGTCAGTTTAGAAAAAGTAACACTTGCATATTTTCAGAATGACTAAATTTTAAAGAAAATATTAGGTCACAGGGAATCTAAAACATTTAACGTTTGTGACCCACCTCAAATGATTTATTCATTTTTCTTTTTATTTTATTTAGACACATTGTGCAACGAGTTGGATCAGGAGAGAAAGGCTCGTTATGCAATTCAGCAGAAGCTTAAAGGTAATTTATGCCTACAATTCATATCATCCATTAAAGTGGAATGAAAGAGAATTACAAAAGAAATATGCAAGTGCTACTTTTTAAACTAATTACTCAAGGTATTTAAAAAGCATTAAAACACGTATTTGATTAAGTGTAATAGAGATGATTTGAGAGGAGTGTGATAGCTTTCTAATCTTCATGTATTAGACATACAGTGCATGTCATTGTGTAGTTGCATGACTCAGTAAAGAATTAGCTGTTGCGCTGTGATTCTTTGAACTCAATCAAACTTTTCCCTAGAAGCTCACGACGCTCTTCACCATTTCTCCTGCAAAATGCTCACTCCACGCCACTGCACAGGGACCTGCACCTTTAAGCCGCCCCTCTTACCACCTTAACTTAAAGCTGCATCCCAGGATCCCAGTGACATCTGTAAACCTCCCCTAAAGGAATTCATGTACAACTCTGTTTGAGAGGTTCACCTTATGCACACTGAACACTGAGGACTGCTGAATCACAATCCATCCATGGCAAGTGGCATTTGAACATTCTACTGTGGATGAAAATCTCTATTACTCTATTAGGAAAAACAGAGTAAAACAAACCAGAGGATTACAATAACTGTTCAAATAATTATACTGTTACTTGTGTAAATAGGTTGATTTTTTTTTTAAAACAATACAATCCATAATATGTGGCAATGTGCAATGAACTGTATAATGTGAAATTTCATAAACTGGAATTGATTATTCTCATTATTTATGTGTTTTTAACATGTAATTGTTTTTCTCTAAATGAATTCACTGATGTGCTATCCCAAATTAATTATGTATCATCAATATTAAGCACTTTAAATAAGCTACATTTCAGACCAATCTATCCAAAATGATTCAACCCAAAATTATTCAAAATCAGCTGTATGTCATATTTATGTATACAACAAACACAAGTTTGAACAAGCACTTATCCCATATTTCCCATAAACAATTGAGAATACAGCAAAAGCTGCTATTCCACATCACAGTGCTCAAACTAAATGTGATACGACCTCTGGGGTGTTTCTTTTCTTTCTTTTTTTGTCAAAAATAAAATGATCTCTTGCCTCATTCTTCAATAAAAAGTTCAATCAAAGCCACAAGTATTGACTTGTGAATTCAAGCTAGTTCCTTCACATTTGTTATAGTTTTAAACTGTCACAAATTAAATAAAAATATTTTATGACACAAGTTCATAAAATACAGATACATAAAATACATAAAATACAGCACAAAAGAAAAAACAGAAGCTGCAGGCCTATTGGCCACCTGAAATACATGCCTGAAAACATTTGCCTGACAGCCTGCATAGGCAATAGCCACCCTAAGATGAATAAAATATATTGAGCAGCAATTTTTAAATATGTTATGCCTACTGGTCCTTTCCAAAGAATACGGCTTAATAATTTCCAAGAAATATCTTTAGCCTGCAAATTAAAATGTGTTTAGTAGCCTACTATTTATAAAGATGCACACTGCAAGCGCAGTTTCCCCACAGCTGAGCACGCCTATTACTGTTGTGAAATACAACACTTCCATCTAGTGGCGAAAACAGACACTGCACATTCCAATGGGTTTATTCAGCGTTCTTTTAGCTTTATGTTCTATTTGGAGCGTTCGAATTCATTATTCTGTTAAACAGGGTTATGAAAGTAGGATGGTTCACAGAGAAGATCTGAATTACGTTCTCAAAGACAGTAAAAAAATACATCTGAATATGAAATTAGCTTCGGCGGGAGTTGTTTAAACTGTGTTAATAATTATTATTGTTAATATTGTTAATAAACACGTGATAAGCTACTTCTGCAATGATACCTTTTAATTACAGAATGTATTTAATTTGATTATCCACTAATTCAATGCTGGCATGTGCACCCACCTCTGTAGAAAGGTATTTATACTTGTCTTGTGGGGCATTAAAATACATAAGACAAAATGCCGATTCAAAGAAATACTTTGTAATGACTGAAAACAACTTCAAAAGAAATGTAAAGCATTTGGATACATATAATCTATTTGAATGCATGCATTTTCCGATATGACATTTATAGTAGCATGATTTCTCCCAACATGATAGAAGTTTTCCACGCATTTTAGGGACAACTACTCGTTGAGAAACATGTGAGCGGTTACGCCGGCAACGAGCAGCGCGTGCATACCACGTGACCAGAAAGCGTCACGCCTGCGCTAGCAATCACAAGATGGCGGAGAGTGCGGAACTAAAGGTAAAACGCTTCGCTCAATTTCTAGTCGGATAGTGTGTAGGGATATTTTATTGTGCCCTCAGAAGTACGCGTACTACTTGCCTGCTGTATCAAGAGGCCGTTATTATGCATTTAACCTCTGTTCTCGTAGCCAAAGTTGCATGAGATGTGATTTTGCAGTGGAGCTCTTGTAGAAAGCTTTCAGCGTGTTATTGTTGATATAGAGGGAGCTGTCTGTCCACCGCTTTCCTCATGGGAATTACCAACTTTAACTCCTTTCTCCCTGATAACTCACGCTAAGAGTATCTGATGAAAATCAGTCTCAGGCTCTGGCTATTTTAATATTTACTTCCAGTAGACCGAATGTGTGGATTTTTTATGGTTAATGTGATGTACTTGTGGATTTGCTAGAAAGCTCCATTGGGTCGCGTGCTGGGCGCGAGCGATGTTGACGTGCTGTCAATCAAGTTAGTGGAAGTGCACGAGCACCGTCACTCAGATTTGAGCACCGAAATAACAACTGACCATTGTAGTTGATCATTAAACTTCTGTCAGATATTGTTACATAGATGCCCTGTGAACATTTAAGTTAACCACCCTTAAGCTTCGAAACCACTCAGAAATAACAAGCTTTGCCTTCTTAAACAAAAAGTTCCAATATATTGGATGATTATAATTCTGTTATTTCAAGAGTTATTTGACCCCAAATGTAAACATATGTGGGACAAATTATGAGCTTTTAGGCAGAATTACAGTCTCGCTTTCGCATTTGCTTTGTGTGCAAAAAGGATAGTGAATAAAAGTGACTGGTGACTGGAGCTGTCTTGCTGATTCTTTTGTGTTTCACAAAAGACAATAGGCCTATGTCAAACAGAACCAATTTTGTTGTTGCATGAACTAACCCTTTAAGTTTAATGGAATATGTTAATGACAGGTGTTGCATGACTGTGATGTTCTGGTGATGTCTCTTGGATCTTTATTAAGAGGGTCCTATGGAAATTAATATTCCACAACATTATAGAGCACTATTAATTTCTTCTCTCTCACTTTAGCTGTGCATGTTTGATAAAGCTTTTTTGACCACTGCACACTGGAAGAAGTTCACACTGTTTTAAATGTCTGTGATTTTGTGATTTGTGCTGCTCTCCTTTATTCATTCTCATTCAAGATGTCATCTGGTCTTTTTGCTTTTTGTTAATTAAGGGAAAAAGGGATTTAGTCCTCTTATCCTGTCTTTCTACTGATAGTATACTGATACCTTCTAAGTGCAGAGATTAAATTATAAACCAAAATTATATTCTCTGTTTTACTTTGCTTGCAAAAATATTTAATAGTTACTAAAAGGTAGAAATGAGAAAAGAAAAACTATACACTGTTACTTTGGGTTTGGCCAAGGTGTGGACAGGGTGGATGAGAGAGGTAGACTTGCCCACTGTTGCTTACTGGACTGATATTCTTCATGCCTTCTAGATCTCTGTCTCTCTGTACTTCTGCAGTCTTACCCAGTTTTAGATTAGAATGCAGATTACAGTGTTATTTTTTTGTGCTTTGAGGCATTTGGCAAAAATTCAGACTGTTTCATGCTTACTACTACCTATGGTATGTATTTCCGCTAAAATCTCAGTGCTACGTTAGCTTCCTTTTATACTGGTATTCTCCCATAGAAGACTGTGGTAGTAGCAAACTCTTACTGTATTTCTAATAACTGTAGATCACAACAAATTCTAGTATTACATTTAATGCTGTCAAATCGATTAATCGCATCTAACATGTTTGTTTATATAATAGATTAATATACGTGTATCAGCTATATATTACTATACATACACACATCTTATTTGTCAAATGTTTACATTTATTTAAGACATAATCAAATATGTTTACAAGGATTCTCGCTAAAACAAGCTTTTTGATATAATTTTCTGTGATTTAGAAGAAGTGAATGAGAACTCAATTCAGTATTTGCGGCTTTCCGGGCACGCGCTTTAGATGAGTGTACACAAAACTTCTCACATAGTGAGTAGAATTGAGTTCTTTTTCACGTCTTCACGTGAAAAGGATAAACTTTTGTAAAGATCCAGCACTGGCCTCATCGAGACAGTGACAGTTCTCACAATTGTTCCAATCATCATTCACTCTGGCAACGGGTAGTCCTTATCGTCGAGCCCTGCTGTACTTTTCGTTTTAGCAAGTATTTTTTTTACCCAGAGAAAAATGTTGGAGTATGCTACCCTATCTCATGACAATTCGTACGAATTCGACGAATGATTAAAAAGTGGCTAATTCGTACGACCTCACTCGTACGAATTCGTACGATTTGTCTAAACCCACGTGATGGGTAGGTTTAGGGGCGGGGTAAGGGGTAGGTCATTCGTACGAATTCATACGAATTGGCCAATTCGTAAAATATGTACGATTTAGCAAAATCGTACTAATTCGTACGAGTGAGGTCGTATGAATTGTTACGAATTAGCCACCTCGTAAAATTCTTACGCCACGAACATTATACAGCTCAGTGCCTACAGGCAGTTAATTAATAAATCATGTTATAGCTGATGTGCCAAGGTTTTTAAATTGTTTGAAAATCGTCCAATAAATATCGGCAGCCAATACATCGGCACGTCTCTAATAATATTTAAATTGTTGTCTAAAGTAAACAACATTTTAGTATTTTATATTTGTAATGATTTCCAGAAACTTTAAATACATTTTGTGTAAAGGTATCAATTCAACATTGCTTTATTCTGTTGTTGGACACTTCTTATGCGTGATTTTAGGACAGTTTTTATACAATTCCCTGTAGCGGTGGCAAGGAATTGGCTATTTGCTGAGACAAAATAGGGAAGTGATTGTTCATAGAGTCCATTGAATTAACTCAGTAGTGATATGTTAGGTGGTCCCCGCCAGAACTGTATTTTTTTTTTTAAAGAACTGATAATTGCAACTGAATCTCCTTTTTAGTCATGTTGAATTGCAATGATTCCCTCTTGAGAATGATATTCGCATTTATCTGGTGCTGATTTATATAATAGTGATTAGGTAAGAGTTGATGTAACCTAAGCTGTTTTTAAAGCATGCAGTACATATTCCTTTTGCATATACCTGCAGGAATAATCAGTTGTGTGAGTCCATATGTTTTACCCTGCTGTGTGTCAGTACAAAGAAAAAAATACTTTGCGTGCACAATCGTTCCTCAATTCATTATTTTATCCATCTGATAAGATCCACATACGTTCATACTGATGTGCTCGTTCGCACTCAGGCTGTTGCTAGCTATATCCGTCCACACAAATAGCCTCCATCAACACAGAGGTGATTAACGTGGGGATTGTGGTTGTGTGTGTGTTTTATTATATCTCCCTTCAGCAGATGTTCTCTTACCTGGCTCTAGCTCCTGTACCAATTTCCTGGGGGTTTAGCTCACACTGCACGTTCTCACACACAATTCAGCACATAACCAAATACTGGAAAATAGACATTTCTACCAGAATATGTGGAATCATCCTACTTATCTGGGGTCATTTGCTGCTATTATGTCTTATAATACATGTAGTCAGCTCAGCAATCACGCTCTGTTTGGACTGTCATCTAAATCGTGTATTAAACTCTCCCTGTCTCCACTCAGCATACTTCACAATACATCCCAGCATTATAGATAAATGAGGTTTAGATTTAAGACACGATGAGCTCCACATGGCCAACAAATTAGATTTTATGTTTTTTAAAGCAGCCAAGTGACAGTGATGCACATGCCGACTGACTGAAGAAATAGGATGCTGAGAAGCTTGTACTCTCGCTCTCTTTGTGATTTCTTTGTACTTGAGGGTTTTGTAAATGCAGGTTATAGAGTTTATTGTGAACCATTTATCCCTGTATATGTTTTAATATTCCAATATCATTTTTTAGACCATGTAATAATTATTCATAATTCGTTCTTTTGGTGAAAACTTGACTTTTGCCTGGTCATGTGCTGGACCTCTCTGCAAGCTTACATTCATTTTTGGGTACAACAGTCAGCCACATCTCACAATCCAATCAACAATTGATGGATATCCAAATAATCTCCTTACATTTTTTTTTCTTTTTCAGTAAACTATTACACTCAGATTTACGTCACTCACAATACGGAAGAAAATATCTCTCACAACTTCTGTTTCATCGTGACTTTAAGAGATGTGTAAGGTCATGCTAATCACTTCTTATCTTGAAGTGCACATTATTTACCACCCTACAACTGTCATTAGTGTTTTTGGCATTTAGTGGTTTGGAAATGCCTTTGGTGATAACTATAACTCTAATATATTTCTGTGTAAACACAGGAACAATGATGTGTGTTCTCTTCCAGGAAAAAATAGCTCAATTGTGTGCCTTGGACACTGGTTTGTGTTTTAGATTCATATTATGCTCAGAGGTTTGGTCTGAATTTTTCATTGTGTCTCCTGCAAAATGTAGTCTCTGACTGTGTCCAGGCATTAGAGCAGGCAGCAGGGTTCCTTAAATTCAGTCCTGGAGGGCCACTGTCCTGCAGAGTTTAGCCCCAACCCAGATCACATAAATTACATCTGGAATTTTTGTTTTTGGATTACATTAGTGATTAGTGCCTGCTGCCTTTGCAGTTTGCACCTTTATCAACACGTGCATATGAATTCCTGTGGGCTCAGAAAGCTGTCATATCCTTGGTTTCACATGCTTGTTTCTGAACTTGCAAACGGTAAGGGACATTTTAAACCATCCTCTTGATAAAAACAAATTATTTTGAAGTGTTCAAAACCAAACTTAATTCACTTAGGGACTCAATGATCATGATAGACCAATGTATCAATCAGGCAGATTATGTGGCTTATTGGGAAATTGTTGGCATCGGTCGATAACTGTGTCTGCTTAATCCATTAATGGCAGCAGTGGCGAATGTGAGTGAAAATGTGAGTGGGCCTATAGTTGAATAGAAAAAAAATGACTTCAGTAATAATTAACCTTAGAGAATAGGAACATTAATAGACAAACTGCAAAAACAGTTACAACTTTAGGCTATATTTGGCAAATTATCATGTTCAACCAACAGAGCTCAATAAAGGCTGGACAAACATGTGTCGACAATAACATGTCTATTTTATTCAGGCTAGTCAGCAGTGCAAAAACAGTTCAACTGAAAATAAAGTAAGCTATAAAATAATAATATCGCAGTTAGATCGGTGGGTAAACCCGCATCAGGCTGACCGGGAGAGAGAGAGCAAGATGCGGCCGCCGCCAGCACCTGACTAGCCTTCTTGTTGGTTAATGAGTCTGAAGAACTGGGCTGGAGGGACTCGGTAGATGAAGGCAGAAGCGTGTCTTCTTCCTCAACTCTTGCTTTTTCCAAATAGCACATTAAAGAAAGTAGTTTTAGCCATTATTGTGGCGCCGGTGCCGCTGAGAGTTTTCCTATTGGAACCCCCAGCAACCATAGCAACCAATAACGTTCCGGTGGGAGGCTTTCTATAACTTCGGGAAACGATTTGAACACACACACAGCAGTTAACGATAAATCAGGTATATATTAATATATTTTCTTAAACACATTTGAATAATAAATATAAACTAAAAAATGATTTTGATCAAACTTGCCTGGGTGGGCCAGCGAGTAATGTGGGCGGGCCAGTGCCGCCCCTGACCCAATACTGGCTACGCCCCTGAACGGCAGTGTCAGTTAACTTTTTTTTATCAGTTTAAAAATAAATTGTGTTATGTAAGTAAAATTGGACTTAAGTTTTTGTATTTCATTTTTTTTCCCTCTTTGAGTGAAATGGAGATCATTAGCTGCTTAAGATGGTATTGTGTATCAATTTTAAAGCAACAGTAATGACAACTCTATGCAGAAGGCCTTACCATATAAACTGACCACTATTCTTTTGGACCAAATTTTTATTTCTACATGTTGGAAAACCTAAATATTTTAACTAATGCTTCTTCTGGCACAATTTTCATTATAATATTGTAAAATATCTGAACTTGAACGAACATAATTCTTCTGAAGTAAATAAATACCAAATAAGTATTTTGATTTAAATATCACATAAAACGTTTTTCAAAGATTTTAAAAGGGACCTATAGACCTTATGTAGCCCCGCCCCTTTTCAGCGTTGCGCTCGTTGTCTTTTGACTTCCGGTCTGTATTTCCACAGCGATCTTGCATAGGTATGAATGAACTGCTCGTAAAAAAAATTCCTTTCGACATTTGTTAAGACGTCTGCATTAGAATGCTTATGATAAACATTACAATGCTCATGATAACTTTTGTTAACTCTACAATAAGTAAATCCACTTCACCAGCTAACAGCGATGCCATAGAAATATACAGAACCGGAAGTTCAAAGACAATATTCTAAAGATGAGGCGCCCACGTTTCTGTGGTGCATAAGGTCTATAAGCCCCATTTTTTAAAAAGATGTAATATAAGTCTCAGGTGTCCTCAGAATGTGTTTATGAAGTTTCAGCTTAAAATACCCCACAGATCATTTACTATACAATGTAAATTCCCATTTTTGAGTTGTAACAAAAACATGCTGTTTTTGTGCATGTATCTTTAAATGGAAATGATCTGCTGCTCCCCACCCCTCTTTTCAGAAGAGGGTGGAGCCTGTACATTGCAAAACATCTGTTTGGTTATCTTACCAAGGTCATGCTAACGTGATTACAGAAGGCCTTCATGAAAGTTATTATTTGCATGCGTTTTAAAGCCTGCTTTTGGACTGTGTGTCGCGCGAGTATTAAACTAAGTTCACTTTCACGTATTATTGCACGTAGACTGTCAAATAGACAAAAGGTTGTCAAAAACACACAAAGCGCACATACAGTCAGTTATGTATGTGAATATAAACAACAGAGAAAGACATTGCATGTAAAAGTGTATCTGTATTAAAGTGAAAGCAGCCTAATATACAATACCAACTGCTGCAAATGCTGTTAATATCAAAAAACAAGAAAATCACTCACTGCTCTTGACTGAGTAACTTTAGTAGCTTCAACAAGAATACATTTCTCACTTGAATGCTGCTATTAAATGTTCTGGCGAGGAGATAAACATGGCTAGATGTGGTCATGACTCAGTCAGGTGAGGAGCTAAGCTATTATAGCAGATTCCGTGCCAGTCGTGGGCGGGGCCTATTCCAAATGTGACATACCATTGGAGTACATTCCTGAATAGCTCATTTTAAAACACTCTTTCAGATTCATGGGGGAAATAACAATTGAAGTGGATGGATTTTTTTTGTATACATACTGTTTGGGCTGTAATTATGTTCAAAAACAATTATAAAATAAAATTTATCATAATAGGTCAGCTTTAAATGCTTTAATCCTACAGAAATTGAATGAGTCTTGTAAAATTAGACTACCAGAATGCAATTGTAGCTTTTTTTTTTTTTTTTTAACTTACGATTGCTCTAATGTAATGTATTTACTGTTTTGTTTTTTACTTTCCTAAAAATGTTTAGGCCTAAATTATTCTAGTGAACTTAATCTAGTTGCATTTACTCTTAATCCTATTAAAAAAAACCTAAACCTTAATTTCAATCTCTAGTTTAAAAAAAAAATTATTACAGCAATGTTGATATACTCCCATTATTTATATTCTTAATCTGAAAACATGACAAATGTTTATTTCACCTGTTTTTAATGTTATCAATGCTGCTGCTATTGTTATAAAACAAAAACATTGATGTGATATGAAAATAAAATTGAACAAAAACAGATACATTAAAATGGGTTCTGCATATCGTTTTTTAGACATAAACATACACATAATCAGTATAGAAAATATCTGCAATATAATTAATTATTTGACAAAACAAAACATTTTACTTTTTTTTTACGAATAATAATGCTGCATTAAACAGCATCTGTTCATCATATTCTGGGTTTTTGTGGTGTCAGTGTTCAGCCAATTCCTTCTTTTCTGAAGGAGCTCCTTTGAGTAGCACACACAGCATTAGCGCTGTTTGTGTGCTGTCACAGTGTGATTGTAGACAGTTATGTGGCTCTGCTGGGGACTTTGCTTATTTACTGCTGTCATATCTGAACCCTTAGATCATGCTATGATTGTAGGGTTACATGCATGGGATGTATGTGTGTGTGCTCACCGCTGGAGCTGTGTTGGTGGAACACAAAGCACTGAGGTATGTGAGTGTTGATCTTCCGCCAGTGAGCTGCAGGGCTGGAGATGGTGGGGGAGGGGTGGACCAGAGAGAGAGAGAGAGAGAGAGAGAGAGAGAGAGAGAGAGAAAGCTGGTACACTAATTGTGTTCTAGGCTCTTAGCAAGAGAGAAAGAGTGTGTGCATGCAAGTGAAATTGGGGGTAGGTGTGTATTTGTGACCCTTCAACTGTTTGTTGGCCTTCAGCAGCAGGCAGACAGGCATGTGAAAGGACGAAGGGATTCCGTCTCTGAATCACCTTCATCCTCTGAAATAACACCTCAGGAAAGATGATCTTCTTCATCACGGGCCCATGTGCAGCTGAGCCCAAAAGACAGACCACAAACACACCTGTCCTAGAAAAATGCTCAAATTAACATGTTACGTACCTGAGCCCTAAAAAATGCATCTGGTTTTCCATTGTTTCCCACAAACATCGTTTTGTGTTTAGGTTCTCCTTTCTATTTTAATAAGTGAAAGTCTGCATGACCTTGAAGATTATTTGGCTGGATCACTCGCATGAGGCGATATATTAGAGCATGTACCTACCTGGCAAAGATTTACCCTGAACAGCAGGAGCCAAAATATACAAAAACAAACACATTTGTGTATGCTAGGGTAAAAAAAGATTTTAAATGTTTTGTTTTTTTCCAGAAGAAATGAGAAGTAGGCTACTCTTCTACTCTTCTGCTGCCTGAAGACAAATACACTAACCCATAAATTTGCATTACATAAGTGATTCACTTTTTTTTTGCTCATACTCTGAACAGTTGTAACCTTTGTACTGTTTGTGTTGAGTGTGCTTATTAATACACGTACCTCCCTTAATCAGGTGCACCTGTTTAATAAGCCCTTCAATAGATGGTCAGATTCCAGCTGTGTTCACTGCTCCCTAAACACTGAGCAGGGGATTATTAGAATTTCACTTGGCACAATTTATTTGTTTGGAACTTCATCAAACTCGGACAACATGAGTCACTCAGATTAGGTGTTTTTTGAGTATGACGATGTACAGCATGATTACCATACATTTACCATTTGTCATGAAATGAAAATAAATATAAAATTAATCAAAAGATCTCAAAGAGAACAAAAAAGATCTCTTGCTACTTTCATTTCATTGGAACTTTAAAATGGCAAAGTATAGCGAGGAAATTATATGGAAGTAAAATAATGACAAATGTTTTTGAAACAAAAAAGCTTGTTGAATTGCACTACTTTCAAATTAAAAATATGCATTACATTAACCCTGCTTGCATTTCTATGGGCTGAAATTCAACATGGTTGTATATTTAAGCTGTGAATATTTCAATTCAAAATATTTCCCACAAGTTTTCATTATTAAAAATTAAATAATATTCACCTTTCAGATTTCACTTGCAAAATATTCATTCTGTTTAAAATACAATCTATAATATTCGACGGGCAATTTTCGGTTTATTTTATTTTGCTTTAAAAATTCGCTTCCACAAAGTGAGTGGTTCAAATTCGACAGAAAATTCAACATTTGACTTGCTGGAACTGCAGGAATATCAGTAGATTGCTAATTGATAATATCCATAGCTGTTAGTCAACCTCACCAGCAAGGGGGTGCAAGCGGCACAGTTGACGAAGAAAAGTATAGAGCCGGGAATGCGTTGACGTCACTTTCCCGCCGGAACAACCCCGCTCAGCCTGACTGAGTGGCAAAAGATCTGCTGCGTGACTGGATTTAATAGGGGAAACTGCGAAAATGTGACTATGAGAGCCTGTACATCGCATGCTTTGCATACACTGCAAAAAACTAACAAAACATCTGTTTGGTTATCTTATCAAGGTCATGCTAACGTCAAGTGGTTTAATATGAATATCTGTATATCAAGAGCAATGATGGATGGGTTAATTAAAGATGACCTAATGGATGCCCATTGGTTGAGCAAAGTTGTGGGCGGGGTGTAAGTGACTGTATAGAAATGAGACTTTGAGATTGTTTGATGTGTTGCAGGCATCTTGGCTTTGTTGTCTCCACCAATAAAGTCTAAGTTTTGGCATCTGGAACTCCGTGACTCTAGTGATTTCGTACAAAGAGAAGACTTTTTCCTTGACAAAAACAGGATAGAAAATAGCTTTTTACTTCTCTATTAGTTGTCAATGTAAATGTTTTTTGATGAAAACATCATAAGTGGACCCCAGAGAACATGTCCCCTTCAAAATGTCACTATATTACTGTATTTTTGATTAAATAAATGCAGCCTTGATGCGCATATGAGACTTAATTCAAAAATATAGAAAAAGTATCAATCCCAAACTTTTGAACAGTATTGTGTATACACGACTAATGTATTCACATATTAATTTATTATGATACAGCGTGACATGCAAAATACTCTTTAATAATATTTGTATTACATGTCATTAAATCCCTGGCCTAAAATTGTTACAGCATACAACACCAGTGCCACATGACAACAATGCCAATGATGCATACAAACAACTGGGCGTCACGTCTCACACTCAATTATATCCGATTCCTGGAAGGTAATTTAACCACAGCTAAATGCTTATTATAGTTAGACATGAGATTTATTATTATTATTTTTTTTTTTTTGCGCACTCATTATTACATTATTTGATTGATAATTAACATCTCACTACTTTGACACTCTGGGCATGTGAAAAGGCAAGTGTGACTCAGAGAGAGAACTGACCGACTTGCAGAACACCTCTTACATGTGAAGCATTTGGAGCTTCCATCGCGCTCTCTCACTCTCTCTTTATCCTTTCCCCTTTCAGTTGAGCTGTTCAGATTCATAAGCTCAATCATACATTCTTTCTCATTCCATTTTGCGTGCGCGCGCACACACACACTCACACAGTCTTCTGTGCTGTCAGTGTGTTTGTTATGTGAGATGTTCCTGGCTGGTCTGCAGTATTTCACCTGCTTTAGCTTTTTTTTCAGAGTGTGCTCACCAGACCAAATGATTTCTTCATGAATGAATTTCTGCATCTGCTTTAGTTCTTATTTCTCCATCCCTTCACCTAAATAGCTCAATAATTGATTCTGCATTTATCCTGACACTTGTTGGAATATGATGGATCAGTAAGTGAGTTAATGTCTGATTGGATTGTTATGGATCATTATAGCCAAAAATGGTTGTTCTTGTAAGCTGCAGTCATGGTATCTTTGTCAGCAGACTCTACTTTCAAACAGTATCATCCCTGCTGTGTATTTTTACTGGAGCCATCTCTATGTGTGCGTGTGTGTGTGTGTTTGTGCGAGCGTGCATGTGTCTGTGTGTTCAATTTCATTTGTTTTGGAAGCTGAGCAGCTCTTGTCTCTGCCCCCCCCCCCCCCCCCTTCCCTCCCTCCCTCCCTCTCACTCTCTCATGCCCACTGTCATTCTCTCTTTTTTTCCCCTGAACCAACCTCTACTCTGCTCGCCTCACCTCTCCTCATTTTAAAGCAGAAATGCATCATGGGTTTTATTCAGGAATGTCTTGCAGGCTTTTAGTTGTAAGAGCATCTGGTCTGAATCTGATGTGTTCTCTTGTGATGATGCACAGGGAGGGATTGAGTTGTTAATCAGTGCATTGTTAGCTTTTTATTGTCTGGTTAATTCTAAATGAATACCTTGTCCAAAGGAGAAGCTAATAACAGGAATTAATTGAAACTGCGCACTGCAGTTATGGCGTCTGCCACTTTAAATGCTCAAGCTCTTCAAAGCAAGATGGATTCTGATTGGCTATTAATGTTTTTATCGTTCATCGGCTGGAAAAATAGTTCTGAAAGTCCTCGAAGTTGTTGTTCATTATTAGTTGTGGTGTGGACTTGCCTATTCTCATAGAATTAGAATGATTATTACAACTTTATAGGAGAACTGTTACTTTAATCACACTAGGAAATGAATAAAATCAAACTAGAACGCATATGTTTCCGTTCTGGAGAAGAATGGTTTATTATTAATGCTAGTGTGTTCATTGCCGTCTTTCTTTAATCTGCATTATTTGCCCCATTCTGTTTGGTTTCTCTGTCTCGTTTTTAAGCCTGTGGAATCTGACACTTCTGTTTGTGTGTGTTTAGGGCTGTTCCTGCATATTTCATAGCTTATACCAGTACTGGACTATCCTAGCCTGAGGAAAAGAGTGTGTGAGTGATGTGTTTGTATTTGAGTGTGTGCCTTCAGATGTGTGTATCAGTGTCTGAGCTGTGAGGAAGTGTATGTGTGTTTGCACAGTAAACAGTTTGGCCTATGCAAATTAAGTGTGTTTGGCGCTGGAAGTGTGATGTTGTCATCAAGTTGGCTCAGAATGTGCGTGTTAATTTCTGCTGCTCTCTTTCTTTCATTCTCCTGTAGCAAATGGTGATGAGCCTGCGGGTGTCAGAGCTGCAGGTTCTTCTGGGCTACGCAGGCAGAAACAAACATGGACGAAAGCACGAGCTCCTGACTAAAGCCTTACACCTCCTTAAAGCCGGCTGCAGCCCCGCCGTTCAGATGAAAGTCAAGGAGCTTTACAGACGACGATTCCCCACCAAGTTGGTTTCCCCGGCAGAACTGGCCCTGCCCGGAGTCCACCCCGCCACTGCTTCCTTGCCCCCTGGCCTCACGCAGCTGGGATATGATGGGCACGGTGCGCCCCAGTCCCCTCTGCTTCCCATCTCCCTCCTCGGGCCCAAACACGAGCTGGCCCTGCCCCATCTCCCCACCAGCCTGCACCCTGTACACCCTGATGTCAAACTGCAACGGCTGCCCTTCTATGACGTGCTGGATGAGCTCATTAAACCTACGAGTCTTGGTGAGTTTTTGAGGTGTACTATTGAATTGTGTGTGTGTGTGTTCAGGCACAATTTTAGCTGTTTGTTTATTACAACCGAGTATTTATTGTATGGCAGCTGTAGAGATGTGCAGACCCGTTTGTCCCTAGATTAGCATTGTTTATGGTGTTGGCTGGTTTGGCATCAATGTGTTATTTTGCCTTAGTAGTCTTGTTCAAATAGACTGCCAATCCCCACAACCAAGCCTGGTCTCTCTCTCTCTCTCTCTCTCTCTCTCTCTCTCTCTCTCTCTCTCTCTCTCTCTCTCTCTCTCTCTCTCTCTCTTCCTAAACTATCTCTCTCACTCTCATTTAAATACAGTGTTGAAATCATGAGTTACCCACTCACCATTACAACACTACCACAACATTTTCTAGAACATACACTGCAGGTAATAGTAATTAATATATATATACCAGTACAGACAACTCAATCCCAGCTGTGCTAGCATGACAGTGTGGCCTTTAAAGAGAGCATTATATTATCTTTGCTGTACAGGCATATTTGAAGTGAAGTGGCCTATTTTAAATTTATAAGTAGGCAAGTTAGATACGCTTTTAGTTATTAAACACTAAATAAATAAGCCTACACCTTCAGTCTGGGTAAAACAATGATGTCTCGCTCTTTGTGATAATAATTTTTCCTATGTGTATTGTGTATGTGTATAATTTAGGGCTGCACGATTAATCAAGTTTTAATTACAATCACGATTTTGGCTTCTCACGATCAGATTTGCGTGATTGAGTGATATTTAAAATGCATCATTACTTTCACAGAACGCTCCTTGTCAAAGTTTTTTTTTTGTTTGCAAAGCCAATCTAGTGCTCCGTAAACCACTGTCTGATCACGTGCCTCTGTGATCACAGTGCGCGAGAGTGTGTCTGCGCGCGAGAGAGACCCAAGGTGTTTCTCAATGTCAAGGATACTTCCTTGGCAGGACGGGTCCTTCCAAGGCATTTCCTTCAGAGGCTAGACGAGGCTCCTCTTTAGCATTCGTGGAACACGCAAATGGAACAGGCTAGCAAGTGCACGTCCTTGCGTCATTACATCAGTGAAAGTTTAACAAACATAAAATAAAAGGCAAAACTGAAATTATACTTAAACCTTGCGTTTGAAAGCATATTGCCGTTATCACTTTTAACAAGATGGCAAAGCTGCGCATAGGATTGTGTGTGATTTGAGAGCTGGAAGGCTACACATATGCATCCTTTCCTGTGTATGGGATATTTTCCGAACGAAGGACTCAGTCCTTGGTTGAAATTCTGAGGATCCTCGACAGTGGACAGTCCTTCGACGGATGTCGATGATGTAGCATCCTACGGAAATTCCGGCTTCCGAGGATCCTTCCTTAACATTGAGAAATGCTGCAAGTGTCGAAAAACGTGCTCGAAAGTGTGCAAGAGATACAGAGTGTGGCCCTGTCCCAATACCCACACTACACCCTAAGGTCTTCCTCGAAGTGGACACTTGTTGAAAGTGCACTTAGCGGAGTAAGTGCACAAGGGCCCGAAGCTGTGAAGAACAGAATTGGGACAGTTTTGCACGTCACTATCTACGTCACTTTGTTGTGAACTGTAGCGTGGCGACCTGTACACAGCCAGCTAGAAACTTTCCGTCTCAACCACAGCCAATTACTGCTCCTTTCTGCCGTGTTAGATAAGTTCTTTACTGTGCGACGCAACTCTTGGCCACTGAATCCGATGTCTCTGAGGAACTGGGTTGTAGAGTGTGCCATAAATCCTCGACAACCCACTTCCTTCCACTGGATAAACCTGGACTCTCCATCCTCGCTGTTCTGCTTCAGTGGCCAGATGAGCATCCAGCAATTTTTTCATATGCCTCATCTACCGCATCCTACCATGGCACTGTTATACCAGTTGAACAGTGTGCGCCGATCCAGACTACAAAACAATATCTGGTCGTAGGTTAGTGGTGGCAAGTGATGAACACAAAGGACAAGAGGGATCCTCTCCTACCCAGAGGGTTAGGTTCTGCGGTGATGGGAGAACATCATATGTTGACCTAATAAGGAAACTGATCCTACTCACTTCCATTGACCAAAGTCGTGTGACACTTTTCTCATGCCACTTTTAACAATTTCCACAGAACTCCTGAAGCACTCTTGTACACTCTGTACGGAACTCCACTAGGCTCTGGAGATGATGAAGCCCTTGCTTTTCTCACAGCCTGCTCTACCTCTTTCCACTTAGGTGCAGAGACCTCCATTCGGTATTCTGGTGGATTGATAGGTGGAACGTCTGATGGAATTGACATAGGCTCATGCCTTTTGCATCTGTATGCGTTTCCTCCAAATATCTCTGTGGCTCAAACCTAGATGCTTTTAAAATGCCATTCTTCTCACTGGTGAATAACTACGAATTTGAATGGGTCTTTATAGAAATTAGCCCACGTTCCTTCTTTTTGAAACGTTTCCGTAGGCGCTCAGCTCTGTGTAATGTTGCTAGCTTATCTTTTTTTGGCCCTTTGTAAGAGATTGAGTCGCTTCTTCTGACTTTGTTCTGTTCTTTTCTATTGCTTCCTCAGCTGTCTCCTTTCTCTAATTAACCCTTCAATTTTCTGCTGCCGTCTAGACATTCCAGGAGTAGTTTGTACTTTTTCCTTCATTTCTCTTCCATATGCGTAAATGATGTCCCCAAATTTATCCAGCTCCTTTTCAACTGTACCAGTTAATCTTTTCAAAGCATAGATCTGTGTTTACCGTGTCCCATGCAGTTTTCTCACAAGCTCTTCTAATCTATCTCCAGGCCTATGCCCGTTGAGGTTCTTTTACATCTTTTGCTGGTTAGTCTGACCAGGTTCACACGTATGAATATGTTCATCACTAGCTGTGCAAGCCCTCCTCTCCTCTATGACTGTGATGCTGATATCCTGCAAGCTGTGGTTTGCTTCCTGTCGCTGGATTTCATTCCACTGGCTTGACTGACTTCGTAAGAAGTACCGATCAATGTGAGGCTCTTGTCCCTTCAAGCATTTAATTTTCCCTTGATGAACCTTCAAACCCCTGACCATTGTCGCCTTGCTCCAGCCACAGACACAAACTGGAGTTCAATGACTTTATTAACTGCAGGACTTGAGCTAGTCTTACTCTCCATACTCATATCCGTTTCCATTCCGAAGTTGGTAATGTTGTCCAACATTGAGTCATCTTTACATGTCCCGCTTGTCGCATGTCACGTTGGTTGTATTGACCTATGGTATTGACGGAAATAAGAGGGAGGGGGAGAGGAAGCGGGAGCCGGTAAGAGGACTTTTGACGAGTGAAGGTATTATTGCGCCAAGTCGAAGTGCTCTAAAGCAATTTTCATGGTATTCCGCCATACAATATAGTCATCAATTTTAAACGCTTAGAAAAACACAACGTTTTATTTTGTATCACCAGCCTAGGTCGAGTTACACTAATCGAGTAACTGTGTTTAAATAGGGAAAACGAGGAAGTGTTTGGTCGCTTCTCTTTTGGGCCCATATTTAATGCACTGGGCTAAGCTAAGTGCTAACACAGTTTTGCGGCAATACAGAGCGATAGAGTGCACACACTGAGACGAGAGAGGTATGCATCAACTCGTCTTAGTTAATAACATAGTTTAATATGAAAACCGGTGGAGTATCCCTTTAACGCAACATGCCAACTGCTACACCCTGCAAAATGCTACTACGTACATATTCAGAAAATGTTCTGGTGATTGTAGTCAGAATAAAACAAACTCAGTGGACAGTTGTTTAATTTTCTCATTCTCTTTTTCCCTTTTCTAATGTACACTACAACCTAAGTTAGGGGTTTGTAAGATTTATAAAAAAATCTTTTTAAAAGAAGCATTTTTTTATGTTCACAGAGGCTGAACCTATTTGATAAAAAATTCAGTAAAACAGTAATATTGTAAAACATTATTACAATTTTTACTTTTAATATTATTAAAATGTCACTTATTCCTGTGATGGTAAAGCTCTTCAGTATAATCTTTCAGAAATTATACTAATGTGCTGATTTGTTGCTCAAGAACACCTCTCTATTTGTCATCCTTACTTTATGCCGCTCAAAACACCTATCACACAAGATCAAGTAATTTGATTAAATTTAGTACCCCCCCTACTTCTACTACCTTTGGACGTAATGCCTTACGCTTTGCATCAGTACACGACTGGAACATACTACAAAATACCCTGAAACTTACATATCTGATCCCAATCTCCACCTTTAAGCAAAACCTCGAAAATTACATAGTTGACTCTTGTTCCTGCTGACAATCATGAACCATATTTATATACATATTTAAGCACTCTATTCATTTTCTTTTTCCTCTTTGTTGTCTATCTTTTTTTATTTAGTTGCTTGTTCTATGTGTTATGTATTTCACTATGTACAGCTGTACATTATGTTCTTATTTTTTCCTGGAGCCTCTTGGCCAGGTCATGTTTGTAAATGAGAAGTGGTTCTCAAACAGTTTACCTGGATAAATAAAGTTCAAATAAGAATAAGATAAAAGAAGCATTTCTTATTATTATCATCTATGTTGCAAATGGTATGTTGCAAATGGTTGTGCAAATGGTTGTGCAAATGTGAAGCTTTTTTTTTTGTAGAAACTGGGACATTTTTTTTCTAGAATTCTTTGCTGAACAGAAAGTTTAAGTCAATTTAATATGTGGACACTAAATCAAAGTATTGATGTCTTTAAAAAAAACTGTTTTAGTAGGTAGAAAGCTGATACAACATAATAACAACCAGAGGGTGCACATGCTTCTATATTTTACCATGCTTGTGCTGTCACTGAGAATAAAGTGGTATATATTTTGTTCTCTTATGTCTGTCTACTCATAAAGCAATGTTCTATCAATTTTTGCTATTGCCATTCTTCATCTACAGCACACAAAATGTACACAAACTAAATTGTTAATTGCTTTTCATATTGAGTTATACCTGTTATCAATGTCATTGAAAAGTTTCATTTGAAGTGAAACTTTTAAAATCCATTTCAAAGCTCTTTTTTCTGGGATTATTTGTCCTTTCCTGTTTTGTGTGCATGATTCTCCTTGTGCTTTAGCATCATATTTATCTCTGAATGCTCTAACAGCATTGCACTGCCCCCCGCTTCTTACACCACAGGAAGCGAGTATTTATTTATTTGCTATAATCACATTATTATCATTGTCATCCTTATTTTGCTCTCATCAGAGCGATTCATGCTCTATGCATACATTAGTCATTATCTCAATCACCCTCTGGCATGCTGGCATATAGGAGCATTCAAAGAACATGGGACTTAGACGTATTTTCGTCATACAAAGGATGTCAGTGTCTTTTATTAATTAGCTGAGATGTGTTTTGCTGCTGCTCTCAGCATGAACATACACCCACACAATGAGAGCAGTGTGGTGTACATTCTTCAGTTATGAACCAAACAATACATGCACTTTCTGAATAAAGACTGCATCATTTGACAACCATTTCAGGCTTGTCAAAATTGTTTTGTGAATTAAATGAGTTGAACGGATTCAGCATGAGAAGACTCTTTCTCTTGAAGTTCAGTTTAACTTTAACGGCATGACCGCAAATAACAGAATATTGCAGAAGCTACGAATGCATGTTAGCAGAGCGTAACAGATTAATAGCTCAGATTATTAAATATTAGTTACAGCTGCACACAGCCTCCCTCTCTGTTTCACTCTCTGTCTCTCCAATTCTTTGTGTTTCTCTTTCTGTCTCCATGTTCTGCAGAAAGACAGAGGAATTTTTATTGGCGTGTATGTCGGGTTTAGAGTATCCTAGCAGTGTTTTCATTAAGATGAATGATCTACAGAGGCGTAGTATGGGACTGTGTGTGTGGGCACACTAAAGCTACAGCACAGTAACCCTCTCAATTTTGTTTCTTCTAACTAGCATTCTACAATACTCAATCTATGCGTACCTCTTCCTGTATCGTCTTTAATCACACTCTTTCCTCTCTGGCCAAATGGACATATTTAAGTAGTGATGGGATATAGGGTTCTGATTTTTATTGTTAGTAGTCTACCTGTTTACGTTCACTTAAAACATCGACGGCTGTGTTTACACGAAAATGGATCTCAGGCGTGCTATTAGTGGGTCGTGGGTGTAAACAGATCTGCTTACAGTCAGGTGGGTCTTGATGTTGGTTTGGTTAGGGTGTTTAGTTTACCTGCCCATACAGATCGTGACTAAGTAAAACAGTTACTACAAGTAATGAGCAGTATGATATGCAGAAACATGCTAAAATAAACACATGCATATATCATATTAATTGTATAATCAATAGTGTTACACTTGTTTCCTCTTATCCACATGTACTGTAGGAGTTTTTACACTACCATTCAAAAGTCTGGGGTCTTTTAAGATTTTTATTTCATTTTATCTTTTTGTCTCTTAAGGCTGCATTCATTTTAACAAAGATACAGGAAAAACTGTGATATTGGTAAATATTATTAGGATTTAAATGGAACATGTAATTTATCCCTGTGATGGCAAAGTAGAATTTTAAACAACATGTCTTCGGTGTCACATGATCCTTCATAACTCATTTTAATATGCTGATTTGGTGCTCAATAGCTATTTCTAATTATTATCAATGTTGAAAACAGTTTTGGTGGAAAACTTTTGTTATATATTCACACATTTTTTTCAGGATGATTTGATGAATTGAAACCACAAAACGGAATTTATTTCAAATATAATTCTTGTAACATTATAAATGTCTTTACATGTCAATTTTAAGTGAATCCTTGCTGAATATAAGTATTAATTCCCTTTAAAAAGAATATATATATTTATATATCTAATGGCAACACCTTTCATTTGTATTCCATTCCATTACCAACTTATCAGTGTCTGCCAGAATTTTATATTAGTGCATTCCTGAACTGGATTATACAAATATACTGTAAGCATTGCCACACTGTAATTTCATATACAGGTTTGCTAGATCGCCAGTAAAAATAACTATCATGGTACTGTAACTGCAATATCAAATTATTGATTATCATGACATCATGATCAAACGATTTTGATTTTGCAGCAATTCCAGGGCAAGTTGTGCAGCCACAGTGAGTGTCAGTCTAACTATTACTTAACTCAGTATCCAGCATGACTCAGCCAGATCTCTGAAGAAGGAAAACACACAGACATCACAATCAATCACACAACACAGCCAGCCATGCACTGCAGTCAACACAATGAGGAGTCTAATCCACAAGACACCCTCCTGTGAAAGAAGAGAAAACACAATGCTTATTTAGCCCTTTCTAATCTAAATTCAACTACAAATAACAATAAGTGTGAGTTGTTATAGTTAGGTTAAACTCACAGCTTTTTGTCATACTGTACAAGAACACATGCATATCTTTGGCTCTTTATGCTTCATTTTGTTCACTTAATTGCACAGGTTTATAATCGTATCCTAAAAAAGGCAGGCTTTTTCTGTTACCCTCGCACATGGTTACAGAGTAGGGTTTAAGTCTTAATTAGGTTTGTGCAGATGAAGAGAGAGGTTTATCAGAAACAAACTGTAACACATAGGCCTTCATGTCCACTTTTCATTCAACTGTTGAAGCAAATCAGATGATGAAGACTGCCGTGCTATTTTTAGATTAGACATGGGGGAGGGAACTTGTGGCTGCGCTTTCTGTCTCTCTCTCCTTCTCTTTCGCTCTCGCTCTCTCTCATATACCCCTGTCCACCTCTCCCCGTCAATCTCCCTTTGTTTCTTTCCATCTCAACACTGTTATTTTCTCTCTCTCCTCCTTCCTGTCTCTCTCTTTCTCTTGCTCTCTCGTATTTTACCTCCACAGTGTTGATTGTGAGAATAGAGATCAGGCTAATTGTGTGTCGTCGAGTCGATTCTCCTAGTCTAATTGCACCCCTGCTGTTTCATGTTAAGGAAAGTGAGAGATTTGATGAAGGTGCTGGAGAGAACAAGTGACAGCAGGAACGGTATGGCCTGTGTGGAAATGGGTGGGTGGGTGCATAGCTACACCTGTTTGGCCTTTCATCAGCATGGCGCTGGTCAATATTCAGAGTTAAATGGGAAGTAATTAGCTCCATAACGATGCCTCACACAATCATATTCAGAAAACGCTCTCTCTCTCTCTTTCTTTTTGGTCTATGCTGATGAAATAGAGCAAGTCAATAGACCTGTCAACAGGATGATGTATTGTACGTGTATGAGAAGGAAAAAGACAAATGAAGGCAATGGAGAAAATAAAACGAATGGAGAATGAAAGCAGCCGGAAGGGGGAGAGCAAAGTGTCGAGAAAGTAAAATGGTAATAACTTAAAATCAGGTTCACAGAGAAGCAGGAAATTAAGACATTTTGTGTAATTGTGTGAAAATTATGTCATTACTCCCCCTCATGTCGTCCCATTCCTGTAGGTCTTCGTTCATCTTCGGAACACAAATTAATATATTTTTGATGAATCCAAGAGCTCTCTGAACCCCCCAGAATGCTACATAATCCCCAGAAACTAAGGTAGCCTAGTATAGACAAGTCAATGTTACTACAACTCCGTTGTATAATTTTCATTGTTCGCAATACTAAACAACACTGTGGCGCATCTACAGAGCCGGCAGCCTGTGTGTGTGAGCGGATTCTCTCGTCATTTCAGCATGGCAAAAAGGAGGATTAAGAGGCGTGACCTGCACATTAGATAATTAAAACCCTTTTTATAGAAGCTATCATATAGTCTTATGTGTACACCTTTCAGATAACTCTTCACAAAAAAACACTACTTCTTAATGTGTAAAACTTTTTAAATTGGCTCATAACCACTAAATTCACCTTTAATGTAAATTCAGAATAAATATTACTGTCCATTTCACTGGAACGATGTAAACACAAACAAGTGGAGTGATACAAACAGTTATATTGCAAATAAACATTACAGTGCTGTTGTACTCTGTAACAGAAGTCTTGGAAATGGAGCTTGGCCTATAAATTTTCAGAGCCGTTGTTTAAAAACAATAATAAGCTTTGCATCATTGCTTGTATTTGTCTATTTATATTTCTAAGAATTTCAGATATCTGTCATGTCACTATAATTAAATTAATCAGGCTGAGCAGGAAAGATCAAGAGGGAAATGAGGTGTGAGTGTGAGGCTTGTGTTAGATTTACATGGAAAACAACTTCTGTGCTTAGAGACATTTAAATTACTGGTGTGAAGATATTTGGCTCTGCTGGATGTGTGTCTGTGTGTTGCAGTGAATGTTATTTTATGGAAGATTACTCTGGATTAGAGCACTTGCGTTGGTACGATCATTCTTTTGCTGTATTTGTGAATTTACAAGAGACGGTTAAAGGGACACAATGCAATTTTTTTTAGCTTAACTGAACAGCTTCAGAGTTATTGAAATGGTTGTATGACTTCTTTTGGGTTGAATGGTGGCGGTCTAACCCTCTGACATCTTATGTGTTTCTGGTCAAGTTTATGACGGGCCTTTTAAAAATGACTTGTAGATATTGAATTAAATGTTTTTGTTTTAATTTTCTTTCATTTAGGAGTGGTTTTGCATTTCTTTTTTGGAAGTGATTGATTGTCGCCCTCCTTTATCTGAGCTTATGCACCTCAGTGAAAAATGCATTATTTGTGAATGAATTTGTCAATATTCTACAAAATATAGAAATTGCCCGGTTTATCACACTAGTGTGCTTTAATGTTTATCCAGGAAGTTTGTTTTTAAATGCTTTTATTTTGTTCAACATCAAAAAAAGTTCAGTCAGAAATGGCTCATAAATATCTTGTTATGCCTTATATCACCAAATATTGGATGCTATAACTTTTTGTCAACTTGTTTTCTTTCAATTAGGACAGGTTTTGTATTTATTTTTGATTCTGATTGATCATAGGCCTTATTGATCTTAGGATAAATTTCATCTCTGTGAAAAAGAAAGCCTGTAATACTGAAAATAGTTTGCTTGTGCAAATGAATATGGGTGTGTGTGTGTTTGCAGTAGCGCTGGTGTGCGTGTATCCACACATGCACAGGTCTGAGGCCTTTATCTTTGCAAACACACATGTAAATATGTGAACATGAATGATGAACATGCTCCTGAAGGCTATGAATGTCTTGAAATGTAAATAAGAAATGTTTCTGTCTTATTTTCGATCTCCCCCTTTCATTTTTAATGGATAGTCATATTCGACCAATATATGCTCAGATCAACAAGGCCTATAATCAGTCAGTTTAAAAAAAAAAAAAACATGTCCAAAATGATAGAAAACAAGTTCACAAAAAAGATTGACAAAAAAAAGCTATCAGTCAAATTCATCCTTAACTTTGTTAATATTGTGTTTTCTCTTTTTTGGTCAATGACTCAAACCCCATATACGAGTGTTGGGAGACAGACAGTTTGTAAACATAATTGTGTGTGTGTGTATATATGTATATATATATAAAAAACCTTTATGTTGATCAGCATGTCTGCAGTCTTTCTTTTACGGAATTCAATAAACTCCCTGACTGGCGAACTAACTTTTTTTTTTTTTTTTTTTTGGTGTGAACCAAAGAGTCTCTTCCATTTGTCATCTCCTCAACCCCCTACTAACCCCACCCACTATTTTGGAATGTCAACTAGAACAAAATTAACTAAAAACAGTGGGAAAAAAGTAAAAAAAAAAAATCAACTGGATTTGGTATTTCACCTTTATCAAACAGTTCATAAACAATGGCAAATAAACAATGGTAATTAACAATGGTAATTAACACCACAGACCCAAATTGATTTTGCATGACTTGCAGGATGAATCTAGTAGCGCAACAACAAATGTTTTCAGTCCATAACAACAATCCTCACATAATCTGTAACCTGCTGAAAAATGCAGCATAAACAAGCTTGAATGATTGAGTCTGTGTAGCTGGTCCACCAGCACTCCCGCTTCCCATGCTGGATACCATCATCCAAAACATACCTTATGCTGGTGATTTTTCAGCTGGGAAGTTAGTTTTCAAATAAAGCAACTCTTTCAGATCGTCTTCTGCAACCATAATGGTTTCTGACACATTGTTTATCTTGTCCTTGAACCTTTGGAAAAAACTGCTTGAGTCTCTTCCTTTGATGACAATGAAATTAACTGAGCAGGAATAATATGAACATTCTCAGAAAAGATTATTTTGGAGAAATATTGATGTTATTTAAGCTGGACATGGGTCAGAGTGGGAGGAGAAGACTGTACCACTACTCTTCGAGATTTGATTGTAGCCCCTTCACATATGGGTGGAATTATGCGGATAAGAATCTCGTTTGGCTATTGAAAATGGAACATTAAAAACACTTGATCTAAATAATTAGATACTTTGTACGTTTGAACTTGTTCTGAGCTTTTTCATAGCCCACAAATTTTGAATGAAATTGTTTCTCATCTCAAAGTCATGTATAATATAGTTGGGGAATTATCTACAGAAAGCATTACATGTGGACTGTTGTTTCAGAGTAGTTATTTTTCATCTCTGGATCTCTTTCTCTCTGTCTTTACAGCTTCAGATAACAGTCAGAGGTTTCAGGAAACATGTTTTGCATTTGCATTGACGCCACAGCAAGTCCAACAAGTCAGCAGCTCAATGTAAGTTTTTAATTTTTTTTTTTTTAATTATTATATTTCGTTCAGAAACGATATCTTGGTGTAACAACGCAAAATCCCTAAATAAGAAGAGGAATTTCTATAAGACTCCTGTTATCTGTTATTCAATTGTTATCTCAAAGTAATAATTTTTACTTTCTCTTTTTGCAGGGACATATCGGGGACCAAATGTGACTTTACTGTGCAAGTACAGCTACGGTAACCCATTCATGTTCTAAAGCACTGAAATGTTTCACATAAATATGATATAAAGATTCGGAGTACTAGCCTGATATTTTCTGATTATATTATAAATATGACGTTATCCAGGTTTTGTCTATCAGAGACAAGCTGCCCCCAGGAGGACCACTTTCCCCCTAATCTTTGTGTTAAAGTCAATGGGAAACCGTGTAATCTCCCAGTAAGTTAAACTACAGTCCATTTGTCCATCTATCCATCACCCTAAACTGAGACATATGGTCTCTTTAGCTTTTTTAAAGAATGATAAAATTGTCCGAACTGTTGACCTCTACACTAAATTACATTTCCACAATGCTGTTTGTTTGAATTTTAAGTTAAAAAAAAAATTCATTCATTTTTCATTTATTGTCATCCTATTGTTTTTCACCAGGGATATCTGCCTCCTACCAAAAATGGCGTGGAACCAAAGAGGCCCAGCAGACCCATCAACATTACCTCACTGGTCAGACTGTCCACAACTGTCCCCAACACCATTGTAGTGTCCTGGACATCAGAAATTGGCCGGGTAGGTTATTAAAATCCCCTTCCCCTCATGTGCCAATTCATGAATGCAAGTACTTTGTTTTCAAATGTTTTTTTTTTTCCTCACCTCAGCCCATTACAGGAATAGTTGAAATGAAAATGTATTTTTAGCACCCCATACGTGTCTTGCAGCCATTTGCAGTCACATGATGGCCAATTATAGCATTGGCTTTATGCAGTTTATGTGAAAAGGTCAGCATGTATGCAGTATTTTAGTGTTTTCTCGGAATGACGAGTTGAGGGACAGCTAAAAATAACCAAACTTGCCCTTGTTTCAGTCTTTTTTCAGACAAACAAGACCTTTTGTTGAATATTGATGGCTATGACGCCAAACAGAAACATTAAACTTGAGCTTTATATTCATTTAAATGCTTTGTCTATTCTGGGTTTTGTGCTCTACACTAAACGTATATATTTCCCACCAGATTTATTTATCTGAAATACTTTGTGATCTTTGTGAATGCTCATCTACTTTTGATATGTTCAGGAAATGCATTTGTGATGAATGACTGCTCCTGTGCATTAGCAGTTAATGCATATTAAGAAAAATAATCTAGATTTTGATAAAAATGGGCCACTGTTTCCTTCTGAGACTACTGTAGGCAAACAGGAGTTCATTACTCCGTCCACAGATCCCTATATCTTATAAGTGAACACATTAATCTTCTTGCGCATAAAACATCACTGCACCTACTAGTAATATTCAGCTTCATGAATTATGTAATTTCTTATCGTATAACTTGCCTCGGCAAGCAATAAGCAATCCTAGCGTTCTCTGTGGTAGATTCCTTAAATTTTTCACATTTTCTCTGAAAATTATATGAGCTGTATATTCTCACTGAATCTGAAAGGCTCTTTATTATAGAACCTGTTCATATGGCACTGATAGAACGATGATGTAAGATCTGACCTGAAAATATAAATAAATGATGCCTAGAAGTAAATCTGCTTCCCACTCTGTTATATCTTACTAGCATCACATTGGCTCACTGGGATATATACATTGTCTCATGTTGGATTGTTTTTCTTTTTCAGAGTTATTCTATGGCGGTGTACCTGGTCAAGCAGCTGTCATCCACAATGCTTTTGCAGAGGCTACGTGCTAAAGGCATCAGAAACCCAGATCACTCCAGAGCACTCAGTAAGCATACACATTCTCCTTAGGAATAGAGCTGTCCTAAAATAAATGTTACATTTATGAGCCAATGGTTCCTTCTGCAGTTTCCATTGGGATTTTAGAACAGTAGTTTTGATTTAGACTACTGTTCTAAAGTAAAAATACTTTTATTCAGCAAGGATGCAATAAATTGATCTAAAGTGAAGTATTTTCCAAAAGATTTCTATTTTTTACATAAATGCTTTTCTTTTGAACTGTCTGTTCATCAAAGAATCCTGAAAAAAACTGCATCACATTTTTTACAAAAAAAAACAAAACTTTTTTCAACTGTGATAATGATGAAAAATGTTTATTGAGCACAAAATCAGCGTATTATAATTATTTCTAAAGTATCATGTGACACTGAAGACTCTAATGGCTGCTTTGCCATCACAGGAATTTACATTTTAAAATATATTAAAATAGAAAACAATTGTTTTAAATTGTAATAATGTTTCACAATATTACAGTTTTTACTGTATTTTCGGTTAAAAAAATGCGTCCCAAAATTTTTAACTGTACTTTAGTTATGTGTTTAACATTTAATTGAATTTTTCACGTTTAGTTCTAACCCTAATTGCCTCAAATGGCAATTATGAAGCCTCTGTGTTTAATTTGTGTACAAGTTGCTAAATGAGGACTTAAACGACTGAATCGCTCAGTTTTTTTGTGCTAGTTTAATAAATAGAAATAGTCTATGTGTCCTCTTGTCTCTTCCTCACACCAAAGACAGACTATTTTGTGGCATAATAAATGGTTGGCATCTTATTTTATCCAATTTAAAACTTTTAAAATTGTGCTCCATGGATGGACTGCAGTCAATAACCACAACGTTTCAGTCTATATAGCATAGAGTGATAGAGCCTAGTGCATATGCAACATCACAATTCTGCTTTGCATAGATTGCTTTTTGTTCTTGTCTGCCCTTCAAACCTTCCATGATACATTATGATTTAATGCATCAACCTATAAACTGTCTGAAGAGGCTTGTTAATACTGAAAGAGCGCCCTGATGCCCTTGTTGTAAACAAGCTACAGCACACCAGCCTAAGGCAGTTCAAACGAATTCTGAAGCACTAACATTTGTTTTCAGCTTCATTACTCCAGTCGTCAGTGTCACATGATCCTTTAAAAATCATTCTAATATGCTGATTTGGTGCTCAAGAAATTTCTCATTATTATCAATGTTCAAAACAGCGGCTTAATATTTTTGTGGAAACTGTGGAAATTTCTTTTTCAGGATTCTTTGATGAATAGGAAGCTAAATAGAACAGCAATTTTTTAAAACTGAAGTGGTTTGCTTCATATTCTGAGTTTGCATTTCACATTTGTGCAAGTGAGATAAGTGAGATGAGTAAATGCCCGCTCACATCTAATCTGGAACTACAATAACCATCATGTTGACACAGACATGCAGTTGTCGCTGAAGGAGTAAAATCTGCTATAATGGCAAATTCGGGGAGTAATATAGGCTGATGCCATGCCCCCTGACGGGCTCTGACGTGTAATGACGTAGAGTGATCTCATTGGTCGCACGTCAGAGGTGTGTCCCGCACCATTGGATGTGCACTTGCTGCATCACAGCCTATGACCGAGCCAGACGCTCAATGGGCTAGCTGTGCAGCTACAAACATATAGGTTTACATAATAGGTTTATGTAAATCGAGAAAAGGGAGTTTTCCCACTGCGTATATCTACGCAATACGAAGTGAACGTTCGAAACTCGCATTACTTAGTTTGTTGTGAATTTCAAAGTACTGAGTTACTTTACTCAACACTTGAAAAACGTAATCTGATTATGTAACTCACATAACTTGCAATGCGTCGCCCCAAACACTGATGATAGTCAGATTAAATGTGACCATATTCCTCGAGTTGTATTAATAACTCACAGATGTATTAATAGCAGTGCAGTTGTAAAGATCTTTGTGGGTTTTGTGCTGCTAATGTGTGCTTTTGCTCATGTCCTGCAGTAAAGGAAAAGTTAACGGCAGACCCTGACAGTGAAATAGCAACCACCAGCTTAAGAGTTTCATTATTATGTCCGGTAAGCATTTTATCAGATCACTCATCAAAATCAAACAAACACACACATCCGGTAATGTATAATGAACCTTTAGAGCTAAGAAAACCCTTAATTACAATTCGAAATGAATGAACTCCTAGGGTTTTCTTTGCTTAACAGGTTTGTTGCAGTCGGCTACAGGACCTTACAAAGACGATATGTGAACCAAAGCTAAAAAATATGTTATTGTTTAGGATTCTAATGTTTCAAAGTAGTTAAAGATCACACAAAGCAAAGACAGATGTTTTTGATTTTAAACTCAAAATGAAATCAGAATGTTTTGTATATTATGACTCATAAATCTTAACCAGTTAAGACTGTTTAATGTCAGTTGTATATTGTCATGATTATATAAGTTTTGTTCATGTTTCACTTCTTGTTATTTTCATTCTTTGGCGTGTGCATGTGTGTGGGTGTGTGTGTCTCTATGCGTGTGTGTGTTTGCCTGGATTGTTTCCATGCAGTATGTCCATGTGTGTTAATTTCTCTTTGATTGTCTGTGCTTTTGCCCATGTTACACAGCTGGGAAAGATGCGGCTAATGATTCCGTGTCGGGCGTTGACGTGTTCACACCTGCAGTGTTTTGATGCGACGCTCTACATCCAGATGAATGAAAAGAAGCCCACATGGGTGTGTCCTGTCTGTGACAAAAAAGCACCCTATGAACATCTCATCATTGATGGGTATGCACAACCATAATAGAACAAAACTGCACATGAAATTCATTTGATAATAAGAACATAATGCATAAATGTTACTTTTGACCATTGAATGTAGTAATTAGGTTTTAGTGAACAGTGTATGAACTTTATTTTTCTATTACACCGTAATTTTCACTTTCTCTCTTCTCTAATCTCTCTTTTGTTCCAAAACATTTTTTCTGTTAGATTGTTTATGGAGATTCTGAACAGCTGTTTAGATTGTGATGAAATTCAGTTCAAGGAGGATGGCAACTGGGCCCCCATGCGGTCGAAAAAGGAAGTGCAGGAAGTGTCTGCCTCATACAATGGCATCGATGGTAAGTTTTAGTCACTGCTGAGTGCTGATCATCTCATATTGTTGAGGAACTGCTGCAGGAGGCTTTTTGGGTGCATTGTTGAACATTAAGAATTTTTCAAAAGCATCTTAAAACCCCTAATATAGCACTGGTAATTTTCCACAGCACTGTATTTTGGTGAGTATTGTAAGAAAAAATATCAGCACAGTTTTCTTGTAAAGACATACCTGACATACCACAGTAGCTGGTCCCGGGTTCTTTAGCAATAGGGTTTTTGTGGTTTGTGTGTATGTTTGTTTCTGGCTACCTTCAAATATATACTAACTTTCAAAAGTTTGGGGTTTGTAAGGTTATATATATAACTATAGACAGTAAAGACATTTACAATGTTACAGAAAATCTTGAACTTTCGATTCGTCAATGGATCCTGAAACAAATTATCCCATTTATACAAAAATATTGAGCAGCACAACTGTTTTAACATTGACAATAATAAGAAATATTTATTGAGCACAAATCAGCATATTAGAATGATTTAGAAACCCACCTCAAAGTTTTGAACAATAGTATCATTTTAAAGTTGGGTTAAACTTTTTTTGGGTTAAAAATGATCCAAAAAACATATTTGAGAAAATACATAACCAGCCAGTGTTCAAAACTATCTGTTTGCCTTAGCTCGATTCAAGCTTGTAATAATGTTTTTAATTCCAGTGGTACTAGCGGATTTCCGCGGGACATTCGGGAGATTCACAACTCGCGTAAAGTTGATAATTCCGCGAATTACTGCAAATGCAGATTTCGAACAGAGATGGCGACAAAGAGGAAAAACGCCGGACTGCAGCTTTAAGTGATCAAATAAAGAAAGTAATAATAATTTAGGACCTCATTTACTCCTATAGTTGGCACTGTTCACCTGTGATCATAACACCTGAGATTAATGACACTACCAGGTGTAAATGGGGCTTGTGAAATTAATATCGCTGATCTGTTAGATGGTGGAAAAATAACGAATGTGACTGTAACCTTCACCCTAAAACTATTTTGTTGTGTATGTGTATTCAGGTGGGTGTCGTACGACAGTGTCGGAGCAAAACTCTCATACAAACGGCAACAGTGGCGGCAACAGCAAAAAAGTGGAGGTGATTGACTTGACTCTTGACAGCTCGTCTGAAGAAGAGGAAGATGAAGAACCCCCTCAAAAGAAAAGCTGCCCCTCGCTCTCCAGCCTCTCTCCTCAGATGGATAATGGGTAAGTGATCATTTCAGAAAAACATGTCAAATTCTTTTCAAATCTTTGAATATGCACAAATAATGGCAAAAGGGCCATTTTTGCTACACTTTTCTCAAGCTAACTTTTGTTGGTGTGTGTGTTCATAGGGTGTTGAATCTCCACAGACAAGCTTCTCCTTTAAGCCGAACTCCCAGCATGCCTCAGGTGGACACCAATTACATTCCTCCACCTCCTCCCCTTATTCAGGACTACCGCCACTACTACTCTACGCCCACTGACCTGTCAGGTACAACACACAAACATCCTAATTTGGTTAAATTTGGAAAATGTGCTCATTTAAACATCAATATTTCATTTAAACTTCAATGTACTGATTTGTCCATGTTACCTCTTCCAGATCTCAACTTTTTCCCTTTTTTACAAGGGGAGAATCATCAGGTAACACAATCCAAACATTTATCAGCCCGCTGTGATGGACAATTAATAGCTAATAGATTAGCAGTAGTTACAGCTAATCTAGTGAATGTTTTCTCTTTAACTGACTCTTTTTTTTTTTTTCCCCTGCTGTGTCTCTCCAGCACTACAACATGGTGATGGCAGCGGCTGCATCTGCATCGGAAGATCACGACCTCCTCCTGAGTCGTTTCCTCCCGTACGGCTCGTCCCAGCTCTTCCTGGACCCTCCCTCCACCCCTGTAAGCAGCAACCTCCCTCCCATTAACGTCAACGGCAGCAGCCTGATGTCCTCCAGCAGCCTACGGGAAAGCCTCGGACATCCACCCGCCCCACACCCCAACTCCGAATCGGCCTCCATGTCTGCCATATACGGATCCGTCCCAGACGTCATCTCGTTAGACTGACCCAGGACCGAACCCTCGTACGGGAAACTGACTGAAGAGACTTCCAAACATTGGGAAGAAAACGTACATGCAGGATGACTGAAGGGTGTTTTTGTAAACGATGATAATCGTTGCCGTGTACAGAGAACAAATATATTTTTTGTTTTACTTTTGTATATACTTATCTATCTAGCTATCTAATGTATATGTAAACTTGAAAGAGTTTTCGCCCAACACGGCTTGGTAAGTTACTTTGGGTTTTAGCTCCTCGGAAACTGACGCTATTTTTCCCTTCACTACTTCGCCTTTACCCTTCGACTTTAATATGAACACTTTTTATGTCCTTTGCCCATCATAATCTGTGATTGTCAATATTTTGTCTGATTTCACAGGACACAATGGCTGCAATCAGACCGCCTGCCGGACCCTTGGTTCTTCTCTTTCCGGCTAAACTTGACATGTCTTTGCCAATCACATTTCCCCTATACATTCAGAAATATTTTATATAATTCTTTTAAAGGGATACTTCACCTAAAATTTACACCTCTGTCATCTTTTTCATGTCATCACCTTTTTTTTTCTCTCCATACAATGAAAGTCAGGGGGCTCCGGTGTTGTTATCCACACCACTGAAACATTCACAAAATATCTTTTGTGTTCCACTGAAGAAAGTAAGTCTGTAATGTATGTAAATGATGACTAAATCTTATTTTTTGGCTCAACTATCCCTTCATGTCGATGGGCCGTCAAAAAGCATTCCTTCACCTTCAGATTAACAACTGGAAGTAAAAGTATTGTTACAGATTACCAATATCTGACCTCACGATTCTTATGCGAAATGTAATTCATGACCGTTTTTAAAACAGTTTTACATCCATATTTTTTCTTGCTCAATGCCAAAAGAACACTTTTTAGTGTTGAAGTTTTTAGAGTGAGAGCTTGTGAGTTCAGTGAACTTAAACGTATACCGTGTGTAGAAAGTAAAGATTTACTCTTTGTGGCTGCCATGCTTGATTGTTCTCTCATTCTTTCTTCCGTCCCTCTCTTTTTACGTTTTTCAGAAGGAATGATTTGTTGGGAGGTTCAGCTGTGGTGTAGACGGTGAGGTTACGGTGTCTTTGGTGTTGCCATGCATCCTTAACTTGCTCATAGATGTTTGTTTTGACATTGAACAGTGACTGAGGTCTCTGTTCATTTGTTTATTAGGTCGTCTGTGATTGGTACTGTGTGGGAAGTCCTAAAAGCCACTCGTCATTTCTTCTACCGTTTTGTCACGTGTGCCTTGTGTGAGTGGTTTTTCTTTTTGGCATGTAAACGACTGGACCTGTTATTTCTTGTACTTCAGTTCACCTGTATTTAACAGTGTTCCTCATGGCACCCACCAGATTTGGAGCTCTTATCTACAGACTTGGAGTTTCTAAACGAATAATCCTATTGAGTAACCAATGGATGTCCTTTCAAGTGCTGCTTGGGATTAACAGAGGAAAATTAATTGCAAAAGTTTTGTTCAAACAATATTTGAGAAAATTAGAACGGAAGAATGGAAAAAATGGTGTGTTCAAAAAGAAAAGAAAACGTTAAATTAGGAAGTTCAAATCTTTTTTTATTTGTACTTACATCAAACAGGCTAAGGTGTGTGTGTGTGTGTGTGTGTGTGTGTGTGTGTGTGTGTGTTGTGCGTGCTTATGTCTGTGTGTCTGCTAGTCTGGCTCTCTCAGTGTGTTGACCAGACCTCTTTTTAAAGCCTAATTGGGTTTGGGACTGGGGTAATTGCCTGTGACAGAATCTAGCTATTGCATCTTGCATTATTTGATAGACTGATGAGTCTCACTCTGTTTCATTTGCCCTCTAAACCTCCTTTTAACATACATTTCTTCTGAAAGTATTAGATGTTTATCTCTTAGATTGGTTCAAAAATGTAATTGGTTAAGTAATTAATAAGATAAAAATGACAGCGACAAAAATACATATGCTGTTATGGCAAAATCCTTACTACTTGTTAGATCTCTAGCAGTGTTAATGATTGACTATATTTTAAGAAGTAAATCTGGGCCGTTCTTGTCCTTTGTTTTAATGTGTCTGTCTCACATGACATGACATCTTGTATTTGACAAGATTTGTTACCAAGGGTATAGAAGAAAGGTTCAGTGACAAACAGAATACAAGGTTTCACTCATTTGTTCATTTTGATTATGATTGAAAAAAGGGATAAGGTGTGTTTGTGTGTATGAATGTGTGTATGAAAGCGTGTGTGCATGTTTTGATCTTGATGTAAGGCAAACATTGTGCAAATTTGGATGTTCTAGTGATGTGCATTTATGTGTTGAAGCTGAATCCTTAACTGCACAACAAACTAATTTATATATTTTAGATGCAGAATTGTGTTATGAGTGGGCTTGGTGTCAAAGTCCCAAGTTATTTTATTTTTCAATCCAGTAAGCAGACATCTATGCTCACTGCCTTAAATTTCATCCGCTCTGTGTCTGTGGCATGTTTTATGGAAAGAAAAAAAGATTTTTAAGATGTGGAAGACATATTGTACAGTAGACCAATGTCAGTTTGTATAAAGTACTAAGTAAAAAAAAAATATTTATTACATGCATTGAAAGAAATTGTTTACCTATTGAATGTTACATGTTTATGTAGAGACATTTAGATGTAATAAAATGCATTGAGCTAACTGGCTTTTGTCTTGGTGAAAAAGAATGAGATGCATGATCTGTAAAAGATTGTATATTTCATTTGGAACATGGAATTCACTCCTTTACATTGGAGCTGAATAGCTCAGCTACTTTAACATACTCACTGAAAAGTAACTTGCACTGTAAGATGAATGTAAGCTATTTGAGTTGAATAGCATACTGTTCAGTAAAGTTCAGACAAGTCTGAATCGATCTGTGGAAAGGTGAAGATTCTAAAATGAGAACTAACCTGGTGCCTGTTCATATTTCAGAAACAACTGTATCTGGGGCAACAAACTTTGACCCATTTTCAATTCACACAGGCCTAAGGCAGACTTAAAATTATATGAAATGTATCAATTTGGTTGTCTTTTTTTGAACGATAAAACCCACACATGAGGTTAACCAACCAACTCTTTAAACCTCAAAAAAATGAATATAATAAGTAATTTCTCACAATTTTGACCTTCAATTCACTACTCATTCTCTGATAACCTATATGCCACATTTTAATTCTTTTCTGCCTTTAAGTCCTTTAGAACAAATTAATTGATTCATGCGAATTCATTCATTCAACTGTCATGTCAGATTCCAACAAATTCTGTCATCACTTAAGTTGTTCCAAACCTATATGACGTGTCTCTCTTCTGTTGAACACAAAAGAAGATTTTTTAAAGAATGATGGTAATCAAACGACGGTACTGACTTCCATAGTAAAATTACTATGAAAATCAGTGGCTGCCATCAACGGTCTGGTTACCAACAATCATTAAAATATCTTCTTTTGATGATGATGACGACAAAATTTTAGTTTTTTGGGGTGAACGGTCCCTTGAAGCATCTAAAACAAAGCCTTAGAAGTGATAGTAAGAAACCGTGAGAAACTGGTGTTAATTTACATGTGAACAGCAGATGGCAGTGAAAACTTACCAAGTTGCTCCTATCTGCAACTCCACACAAAGCCCCTTTAATAGCTAAACCTCATCCCTGTTTAAGCTCTTTTTAATAAAAACGTTATTTTGTTATGTTTTTTCCCCTTCTATTACTTTACGCTATTTTATAAAGGTTTGAGCATAAAAAATATACGTAAATTATATATAAATGATGTGTCTCTTTACTTTGCGTCGTCCTGTCAATCAAACAGGAAGACGAATCACTGCTCTCGATGGGCGGGAACATTTAAGAAGCGCCCGTCATAAATTCTTGGCAGCGGCGCATTGTGCGCATAGTTGTTGCACGTTGCACTTGTTTGTAGTCCTATGAATGTAGGATCAGTGATGTTTTGTCAGTTATCAGTTAAAAAGCCTAAAACTAGTCATTTAAAAAGTAAAAAAAGTAATTAAGGTGACTAGATAAAAGGCATACTCATTATAGATAGGCTATATCTAGTGTATAGAAGTAGTACATTAACTATGGGCAACAATGAAGTTGTGAAATCGCTGGATACAATGGGAGACGGTAATCAGAGTGGTGTAATCAATAGATCCATCAGTGATCGGGAGCGCTTTAAAAGCTTGGAAGACATTGATGTGAGCGCCGATGGGAGTCCGGTGTTGAGGTGCTTGATCTCCATCACCTACTCGGTGGTTTGCATCGTAGGTTTGATTGGCAACCTACTGGTCGTCTTCTTTATTCGCGTGAAACAAGAGAGACGCACATCCAAAATAAACTTTTTCATCCTCAATTTGGCCGTGACAGATTTTCAGTTTGTTTTGACTTTGCCTTTCTGGGCCGTGGACACGGCGCTGGACTTCAGCTGGCCGTTTGGAGACGCCATGTGCAAGATCATCCTCTCGGTGACCGTGATGAACATGTACGCGAGCGTCTTCTTCCTGACCGCGATGAGCATCACACGCTACTGGTCAGTGGCTTCAGCTCTGAAGGACAGCACTAGAGAGACCAGGTGCTCCATCAGGTGGGTCAGCGTCGTCCTGTGGACCCTGGCCACCGTCGCCACCGCGCCAACATCCATCTTCTCCACAGTCACTAACGTGGCCGGAGAAAAACTTTGTTTGTTGCGGTTCCCCGAGGGGCAGTATTGGTTGGCAGTCTATCATCTCCAGAAAATTCTGATCGCTTTTATCTTGCCAATGGGAATAGTCTCCATCAGTTACCTGCTGCTATTGAGGCTCATCCGACAGCGGAGCATGAAGAACAACTCGAGGCGAAGAACGCAAGTCACAAAGTCCGTCACCATTGTAGTCTTGTCGTTCTTCCTCTGCTGGATGCCCAATCACGCCATAACGTTTTGGGGCGTGCTGGTGAAATTCAACGTGGTGCACTGGGATAAGTCGTACTATATCGTTCATACCTATGTGTTTCCGGTGACTGTGTGCCTGGCGCACGCAAACAGCTGTTTAAATCCACTTATTTACTGTCTGATGCGCAAAGAGTTCAGGAAAAAACTAAAGGACCTGTTTCTCCGCGTCTGAGAAACAAGTGCGCACGCATCTCGCGCGACTCTATCCTGTGGAACAAATGTGTATAGGCCTAAAGAGTTATTTGACACAAAATGTAACTTTCGGTCATTATTTCTCTCACCCTCATGTTTTTCAAGCATTTTTGACTTTATTTCTTCAGTGGAGATCAAAAGGAGATTCACAGGTTTGGGACAACATGAGGGTGAGTAAATAAGGACAGAATTGTTATTTTGAGTGAACTGGCTGTAGCCTACATTCATTGAATTGTATGAATGTCTTTGTATTATTGTGGAGCTATTCTCGGTATAAAATGTTACATTACTTTTGCGTTAAAACCAACAATTTCAAAAACGTAGCTTAATTAAATTTAGTGGCAATACCTTTCAATGCATTATACTTCAATGGCTGATATGCTCATCATTGCTCTTCCATTTTCTTTTTTAAATTAATACATTATTTTGCACTTTAGTTCCAGGGTTAATTGTGTATAGAATATAAATACACATAAATGAAAACATATTTAATTTATAAAATAAATAAAATAACACAGAGAATATCGCCTATAAGACATAGGATGTTGTTGGTGAGGATTCATCAGTATTAGCCTTTGAGTCAAAAATCCAGTTACACAAATGTGTTTTCCCTATCAGTGTTTTTGTATGTTGATTTACACTTTTTTTTTTAATTAAACACTTTTTTAAATTCCATCCTCCAAAATCAAATTCCAATATAATCATATTTCGCTATAAGTTGTTGGGTAACAAGTGAACTATTAAGACACACTGACACTATAGGCCTAGTAGATTTAAACTGAAAGGCTGAACTGTGTTTTCAGGAGTATTTTGCATAAATGTCAGACCAGGGCAAGTTGTCATGCATCTTGTTCATGTACATTTAGGTTACACTTTATTTTAAGGTGTCTGTGTTGTGTAATTATGCATTTAAGTACTGTGTAATAATAATTGACTTACTGTAGGGTTAGGATTGAGGGTTTGGTTTAGGGTTATTTACATGTAATTATGCATAATTTATAGTTATTACTACAGTAACCACATTCAACATGTGTAACAATGACACTGTAAAATAATGTGTTTCCCAAATTTACACAGCATATTACAATATTTGATGGCCAAAATTTTGGTTTAATATTATAAAATGTTACCGTTGCCATTTTTGCAATTCAATGAATTAGTTGCATATATACACTGTTTAAATTTAGCTTAGATTGGCTGTTTAATGGCCAGTTCCATTGTGACAACTTGCCCCGCTATTGGGCAACGAACTGTGAAATGTAATAACCTGCAGAGAAATAATTAATCAGAATAAACATTGTTACGAAAACTAGCATCAGTCTCTCATATGTATCTTTTCATCATAAACCATTTAAAATTATTAAAAAAAAAATCTCAAAATACATCTCAGCGTTTTACATTAGTGATAGATAGGATATTACCTAATATTCAATTCATTTAATATTTTTAGAGAACTTGATACGGATGGATGACCACACCACCTGGTTAACCAAAAGGCTAAGTTAAGTTAACAACCGTTTGTCAACTTTATTTTCTCTCCCTCACACATTCTGAATGACAACACACTCTCTCTGCATTTCACTCTTGCAGTGCTTTGCTTTCCATATCCAGTTTTGTCTCAATCTTAATTAGCATACTGACAGACACTACCACAAGCTCCAAGCCAAGATACCACCATGCCGATCACAGCATTCTGGAATTCATTAGGCAAAAATAAGCAGAAATGTGTTTCATTTAGTCGAGCAAGGTCATATCAGTTTTTCAGAACATGTTTTTGTATCCTTCAGAAATGACAGCTCTGCGGCATGCAGTTAATTACCCAGAAAGGAGCGATCGGGTTCATAACTGATGAGAATGCTTAACGTCTTGTTAAATTGTGGTTGCTTTAAATCACTTACGTAGTGAGCTAATGATGGTCATTTGCAGGCAATTTGGAAGATTTGAAAAGACAGTACATCTGCTGCTGTTTACCGTCACACTCGCACAGGAGCCTTTTAATGGACACCCGGCACAGAAGTGATGCTCTTGACGATGTTCTTTTGGTTATGATGCGTCACACTCCCGTGTTCAGACTGTAGAGAGGGCAACGGACTGTGAGTCTGGGCAGCAGTCAATGTTTTTTGGATGCATATAATTTCCCATCGAAGACTAACCAAAAGTATCCTTTATTACTCTGCTGCTCTCATTTTATGTGTGCACTTAAATGTCATTTGAATACTATTTGAAATGTCATTGAAGCTCCTGTTTGTGTCTATTCAAAGCCTATATGTTTTGACCAGTGCTGCTGCTATACTAAAACAATCCTTCCTTGTATTTTGATGTGATTTGGTCACATGTGATGGTATTGAATGGACTACCTTCCTTTTCTGTTAAACGGTTCTTTGTTTCCTCTTTGGTTTACACTACTGTGCTGGATGGATGCAAATATACTAGTTTGCCTATGGATGTTTGTCGATATTACAAAACTCACTTTGGTCTCCAGCTGAGTGTGCTGATATAATCAGATCCCCACTGTTAACAGGATTTCCTGTGGAGACATGGTTTCCTATTACCGAGTGAGTTAGGAGTTATGTTAGTCACTTCTTAATCCACATCATCATATCATATTCCCTTGATAAGAATTGTACCCACATTTAAAATTTAATTTGCCCCATTGGATTCTGCCCACGGCATTTCAGTAATATTGCTGTCTGCCTCTTAAATTATTCATATAAATCAAAAAGGAGAAGTAAATGTACTGTACTACACGTATTGTAATTGACTTGCCTTTATTTTTGCAGTTGAAATCTTTGTTGTTGTAATTTCTTATTATTATTTGGCCTGTTTGTTTGACCAAATACATTTGATCATGTCTGTTTTCTTTTGCTCTTTCTAGTGAGACTTCGAAGTCTGACAATGGCTCATAATAAATTCTGTAAAAGTTTATAGAATAGTTTGAACATCCAATCATGTTTTCAACACCCGTTGTGTTGTATGGGAATATGATCTATCAGGAGATTATTTCAAACAATTAAGGGACTAATTACACTTGAACTTTATTAGCATAGGCAAATGAAAGATCTGTTTGATGTTACAGGATGAACACACAATGGATCCTCTCTCACTGTCCATAGTGATGAGGATTTCATAAACCTAGAGTATTTTATCAGAGTGTTACCTGGGAATTGAACCCATGAACAGGTTCAATCAGTTGAGCTGCACTAACTATGGCCAGCATTCACATGTCATACATGTTTATAAGACTGTTTCAGACAAGAAGATCATTTAAGCACTTCACCTCTCTTGATCCTATCCAAATCCCCTCTCTACGGAGAGATCTCTGGCAGGTATCTCTCTTCTGATGTCAAATCATTATGTAGTGGTGTTGTACCATCTCACTTCATACTTTACAAAATACAGTATTAGATGTTACCAGACACATCTAATATGGGGGAATACTGTTCCCCCATATTACAGCAAACAGCTATACATTTACCCTGGAAATTACACCAAGGGTTAACAGTGTACTCAAGAACCCAAAACTATAAGCCAGGCTTGCTTCTTTTCATGACTACTGCTGTAAGGATAGCATGATGCTATACATCTCATCCCCCTTTCCATTTTTTTTGTTGCATATGTGTTGTCAGAATGTCCACATCCCCCTTTGACACTTCAAACTTCAACTTGACAAGAGGTATTATTCTTACTTCCAGCTAAAATCCACCTCACCAACTTTCTCACTATCAGCTGAAGGTCGCACAGATGTTGCCTACAGGAGTCAGTGTCGAAACACTTGGTGTCATCCTTGATGACAAGTCACATTTTGTGAAAATCTATTCCTGCTTGTGCTCTAAAGGGAAAATAATTCTTTGCAGTATCCTTGACCACAACACTGACTGATCAGTACTTTGTCCTGGCTCAAAAAAAAAAAAAAAAAAAAAGCATATAAAGTTCCCACATGGTGAATGTTACATCAGTGTTAATTCTCATTGTAATTAATTTATAAGTTTTTTGTATTTTATTTAATTATTATTCGAAATTATGATATAAGAAAAGGTCGTCAACGATCTTTCAGAGGCCGAATATTAATAAATGAATCGTAGTCATTCATCAAATTGTTCTGCTAATATTATTATGATAGGATGTCCATGAACCAAAATTTGGCAGCGAGAGAGTCAAATTTCCTGCCAAATAACTGTTTGACATTGACCCGAGGGCTTATACAAGGACAATCAGGCCTCTTCCTCTTTCACTTCTTGGACAAAATCTATAAACAAGCATAACAAAAATAATCCATCAATGCACAGTACTGTATAATTTCGCTCAGGGTTATGGGAAAAGGCAACCTATCAGTTTATACTGTAAACTTAAAATGTATAAATATATAAATATATATTACAAATATATAAATATCATATGTGTCAAATAACGAGAGAATAGTGCAAAAATGAAATACATTATATTTATGGCAAAAGACACTTTTGTTGAGGTAATGATTGACATGCAAACATTTTCCTGCATAAAGTGTAGGAAGCATAGCCTATCATCTGGACTGACATTTAAAAACAAGTGTGTGTGTGTGTTTTAACGTCACCAGCTTCATCAACGAGCTTCTCGTTTCTCTTGTTCTTTTCAAGGCCAGAAGGGGGCAACACATCTCTTAAGGGGCATAAATTTAACCAATGATTAACATACATTTAGATATAAAATAAATAAATAAATAGCCAAAAGGAAGCCTACGCAAACATGTTTTTTTTAATTATATATATAAAAAAAATAATAATAATTTAGCTCCGATTGTGATTTATTGTTTTACACCAGGTATTAGCCCACTGCAACTCATGTTTCAAACAATAGGCTACTGTTTTTGAATCATCAGTGAAAATATATCTAGCATCATAATAAATACTGACTAGTATTTGATTGACTACTAGGCTATTAATGAAAATCACTTTTATACTTAGGCTAGCTTTTAGCCTACATAACATTTTTCTTTTCCCTCCACCCAAAGCAATTCAGCTGTTGACATCAAATAAATGTTTTCCAAATAATCTCTCTCAATGCCCTGAATCTGAGACAAAGTTTTTTTTTTTTTGTTTTTTTTTTTTTTTAAATCTGAGACAAAGTCCAGCCTTTTTCCAGGTAAGAATGACGTCAGGCGCACAACAGCGTCTCCTGTTGTTCCCTGCTACGATTTCAAACGCTGCTAGGACCACAAGGAAGTTCCGCCCTCTCTAAAATCTGATTTGCCAAAACATAATTTATTCAGCTATGGCTCTCTACTATTGGTTTACGCAGTTGTCGGTAAGGAAACGGGTCCAGATAAGCCTGGTGGTGTATCGCGTCAGGTGAAAAATCGCAGTGTGTTGTCAGACGTTAAAAGTAGTTTTTGCGTAATCAAACTAAACCGTAAAACGTAACTGTTGTTTTAATTTATTCAAATACTAATATACGCGCTACTTTTTATTTATTCAACCAAGGAGAAAACATGAAGAGTTTGAAGTATCGCCTGAAAAAGCATGAAGTTACCATCACAGTAAGTTGAGAGTTTGAAACAGATTTGCTTTGGTTTGTGTTAATGTATGAAAACTACTGAATCAACATTGCGTGATTTTTGTTTCTTGGCATAGTTGAATAACTTCATATATCTTCCGGTGTGTTGTATGCACTACTCATAGTTGTTTTGTTCTCAGAGGCTTTACATTAAGGCAAATCTTTTGACACCTCACTCATCATGTCACATTCACTAATTCGGAACTTTTTGGTCTAACTTTGGAAAATTTGAATTACACTTGCCTCTCATTGCTTTTGTATTTGAAATTGTATTACTCTGAATATGTAGAAAAGAGATCATTTTCTATTACAATACATTGAGCTAAGAAAAATGACCAAATGGGAAACATATACTCCAATAACTAAAGTAACCTTAAATTCAGATGCAGCGAACACTTGAAATCTTTGTCCTCCCCTCTTTTTAATTTCCATGTCAAAGAGCCTGGCACACAGAACCGTGTGGGAAGCAGCATGGGGGTTAGTTTTTGAAGGGGCTTTTTCATGGGTTTTGTTTTGAACTGGCTTTAAAAGGAGGGGATCTCACTGCGTGGTGGTGAATATGATTGAGAGGAACTGATATCATGTTCACTCAGCATTTGATGATCATTGCTCTCTTACTCTTTGAGCTCTGTTTTGACTTGATGTTTTTTTTTGACACATGGGAAAGAAGCATTTCCACAGGCTTTCAGAGCCGGACTATTGTCACTGGTTGCCCTCTGATTTAACAGAACACAAAAGACCATGGGAGCACACCCTCTCTTTTTGTGACGTGTGTAGATAGCTGGAGGAGTTCTCTCAGAGTTTCAGCATTCATTCAGTAAATTTATATGCTCACAAATATTTTAGTTTAATATTTTGTCTCGATGTTAGCACCTTCAAAATATCCCCTGTTAATGAACAGTAATTTATATCTAATCTAAACAAATGCAATTTTGGGTTCTATTAGAAATAGACGAGTGTGAAAAGTCAAGCAGGAATGGAAGAAACATTTATGGAATTATTACTTTTTATCTTTTTTTTTACACATTTGTAGACGTCTCAAAATCTACATTTTGCAGTTCATTCATTTTACACTTTATCCCAATTTACTGAATAAATGATAAATGGCAAGAGAGATGATTTCTAGTTTTTCTAGAAGTAGAATGTGCAATAATAGTCAAATGTTTATTTGGATTATGCTGATGTATGCAGGAATGTTCTAATAGCCGTGGAGCATGTTAACATCTTATTTATTTGGGTCAAAGGCAAGCTTATTTATATAGCATATTTCATACACAATGGTAATCCAAACTTTTAAAAAGAGGAAAAAAATAGAGAGATTGATTACGGCAGTCGGAAGAGAGAAATGTCAATCTTACCATTACTTTTACAGCTGCTGTATCAGAAACACCCTCACAGTAGTGTTAACTATTTTTTTTGTAATTTGATCCAACAGTAATATAATACAAAGTATATAATGTTTATAAATGTACATATATTTTTTTATAAACAGAAATCAGCCTATTAAAAACATTACATGATTCACGATGCTGAGCATTAAAATGCGTCATCACATTTGTGAAAAGGGTCCATAGTTTAAATGTGTTTAAAATTAATAATCAAAAATAGTTTTGTCTAAGGAAATTATGAAATGCTCATGAGGGGAACTCTATATAGTGAGACCCCAGACGCTGCCTGAGTGTAAACTGTGCTGCTCGTTCACACAAAGACGTGCAGAACATCCAGATGTACATTCACGTATAGTCCTGGTCCATCTCAATTGTGTTTATTATTAATCCTAAATTCCATTTTTATTATCACTGGATTCTGTGGTTTTTGTCCACATGGAAGAACATTACCAATTCAGCCAAATATCTCATTTTGTGTTCCTTGGAAGAAATAGTCAAATTATTTTGGAACAACGTGAGGGGTAGTAAGCGATGACACAAATTTCAATATGGGGTGAACTAACCCCGGTGAAGATGTTTAGTCACTGAAACGCACTGCCATGTTTACATTCAACTCAACTCTGTCTTATAAAGTATCATAGTGTTTCACACAGTGGTGTTTCTGGCTCTGTGGAGCCCTTGAAGCATGCCTGAGGCGGCCTGAATTAAATTATTGCACAATGTCCTACTGCATCTCAGTTTCTGTTTTCTTTTTTCTATGAAGTGAACAAACTACCAAAAGCCATCAACCTCGAGAGATCAATTACTCAAAACTCTCTGCCTTAATTTTGTTTTTAGATTGCAAATTCCACAGTTTACTTTTGATAACATATCTTAAAAAATATCTTAGCAGTGTTTCTATGTTGAATCATTGAAGCTGTTTGCATTACAAATAGGCATTTTAAGGGCCTCTTTGTTCTCCAGCTGTTAAGGGTGAAATCAGGACAACAGTACACTGCTTAAAGGGACAGTTCACATGAAAATGAAAATTGTCATCCTTTACTCTCCCTCATGACATTCCAAACCTGTATAACTTTTATCTCTTCAGTGGAACACAAAATAATATATTTTGAGGAATGTCTCTGACTAGTTGTCTTTTCGTGGTTCTCTTGCACTAGTCCATATCGCAGTTGACCTATGGCTAAGCCACGCCCCCAAACGCGATGAGCCAATCACAGTGCGCATAGCTAACCCAATACACCCGGACATTCTCTGCTTCCACGTCCATTGGAATGCATTGCAGTTTGTCAGTTTTCTTTCGTTTTTATGTTTTTTTTTCTTGTCAGTTTAAGTTTAAAATGGTCAAGCGGTGTGCATGGCGTACATGCAACTCTGACACTAGGTATCCCGAGAGGCTGGGCAACGGTGTGTAAATTTTTTTTAAATTTTTTTTTTTTACTCTTTCGAATGGAACAATCCAAGCTCGTAGAATTGAAAATTAAACTGAGAGACAATTTTCCATTTGTGAATTATTCCCCAAAAATGGAAAATGAAAGTTTGAAGCCAAATTTTCATTTGGTTAATTTTGATGATGCAAATTGAACAAAGAACTGCAAAGTGTTAACATGGACCTATACTGTCCCCGATTGACAATTAGTTGATCATCCAATCAAATTAAATTCAAAATTGAAATAAATTGAATTAAATTTAATTGAATTATCTAATAACTTCTGAATTGAGTCAAAATGTGATGCCCAGCCACTTCGCAATGTCTGATTTCGTGATTTTATCATAATTTTCCAAGCTCTCGTTTTGGTTCAATTCTGATTTTGCATTACACGATTTTAATCCACGAGGCAAATTATTCATGTAGTGAATAGCAAAGGTTTTTCATTAATGAAAGTTGCGGTGTTGACCGGTTTCTGTGTATGTGTGCTTCAAAGAAGGCAACACATTAATATAGAACAGTCATTAAACTGACTGAAACATGTTTGTGAAAAATTTGCCTACACAGTTTCAATACACACCTTACAGAATCAAGTATTTAGTCAGACTATGGTATAAAGAGTTTTAGTTTTCATCAGTAGTAAAATGTTTTGAATGAAATCAATCATCCAGTCCACCAGGAATATCGTGCGGTATTTATTTATTTATTTTCTGAATTGATCGGTGGAAGTTCAGGAGTGTATAAACGTAGCGTATCATAGTGTTTGTGTCTGTCTGTCTGAAAGCTTTGCTGTGTCCGTTTCTCTAGTGCCCACTGAGCCTCTCTGAAAGCTTTCCTGTGTTAAGCTCGGGCCCCCAGTGTAGTGGGAAACTGACAGTGAGGATTGAAGGTTATCCTAGGATGAATAAATGGCTGGGGATTACAGGGAGTGGGAATTTGTTGTAGTTGAAAGCCCCCAGGCTTTCCATGTACAGCTCAAAAGACAGGAACCCGGAACCCAGTCATCAGTACATGGCAGAGTGGATGTTACTGCAGTAAAATGAGTTGCAGTCCGGTTCTCTCTTCAATCCTCAAAGAGAATTCATTTGAGCTTTGATGTTGAACTGAAGTATTAATTATATTGACAGTGGGGGTAAATGTAAGTCCAAAACAAGGTTTTAGTTTTTCTAAAGTGGAAAAGAAAACTACCTAAGCAGGTTCAGTTTCAAGTCTGTGAAACGCACACAATATCAGATTGTTATGATCCTCTGTTAGATAAGAAATGTGCATCACAGAAATATTCAAACTTGATGGTCAATGCATTATAAATTATGTAAAAAGGCACCGATTCAAGGTGGTTTGAAAGCCACCTGAGCTCTGTTCTGTGCAATTGGTGCCTCGTTTGATCTGATTTCATTAATTCAGGAAGGCTGACTAAAGGAGAAAGATGATGTTTCAGACAATTTTTGTCTCCAGACAGTTTTTGATAGCATGAATGTCATTACTTTGTACTTGGAGTGATTAAGCTGATCCACTGCATGGATTTCAGAGACTGATTAATAAGTATGCAGTATGCACTTTTATGCAGTTTAGTTTTAGCATTTGAATTGGCAGGTCTGGGCCAGAAAATTTAGCTCTGTGCTGGCTAATAAAACCTGCCGGTCTCGAATCATGGAACTGTTGTCACCGGAGGCCCAGGGGTGGAGGGACAGGATAATGTTTTCACCACCAAGTAAAGTTTACAAAGCAGTCTTTCAAGACTGACACAACACAAAAATAGACAGCAGAAAAATAGATTGCTCCATTAGTTTGAGCAAAGCCGTCTGCACAGGAACCAGCCAATGCGGGGAACATTCAGTTAATGGACATCTCATTTCTATGTGGAGTTGCACAGCAGCTCCAGCCTTTTTGTTATGCATTATATCTTCTGACGACACTTCAGCTTATGATTGGATCATGATCAAATTACCTGGGAACATATTTTAACACAACTGAAACAAAGACTACAATGATGTGTGTTTGTGGCCAAGTTATGTTGTAGCACACTCTGTCAATGAATGGTAAACTATTATGAAGTTTGTGAAGTCAATTTTGAGTCTTTTTATTTCAGCAAGTTTTATGTAGGCTACTTATTTGGTAGAAGCCATTTGAGCAAATGTTTAATGCCATTTGTTCATTGATCCTGAAACGCAGGGCTTATCTGTAAGTTTTTGGTTGTATGCGGGCTTTTTGTTGCACTTCCTCATTCCGTTTGCTGAAGTCATCGAGAGGATGGTTGGAAAAGGAGTGAGATAGAAGAATGAGCTGTACCAGATGTCACACATTTGTATGATTGCTTTTGACAGCATAACATCTGGCACATTTTGTCACCGCCCCCTATTTCAATGATTTTCACTCCTCCCTCCCACTGTATTGGAAACAAAATCTCTTTATACAGGTCCCAGTCTCGCTCTCTTGGGATGGATCTGAAAGGACAGGAGACATTTCTTGCCTCACCCTTTCTGAAATCAACTTGCATAACCAAAGCAGACACTTTCCTGCTCAAGGATAAGAGAATGATTCAAGATTGTATGCATATAAAATTTGCAGGGTGAGAGACGCATAACTGTCTTTGATGGTGTGTTCATGAAATCGGATCAGTAAATAATTTGTGAGTTTGAGCTAATCAAACGCACCAGCAATTGGCTTTATGCACAACTTACTTCCGCATTCTCTGTAAAACGGGTCTCATCGCTTCCGGTCCAGATCTTTTGTATGTGCTTCATGAAATTTTTTGCGGTTTTAATCAAGATAACTTAAAAGGAGCGATCAAAGATTAGCATAACCAATATCCCTCACATGTGCAGATTGATATTTAAACGTTTTATATTTTTTATTCTTCACAGTAACGTTTAGATATTTAAATGGAATAAAACGCCAATAACAAAGTGAAATAGGTAGGTTAGCTGATTACCTTACAAATCCATAGATATCGTAGTCAGTACTTACGGCCGTTAACACTTTCTCTGACAAGCGGATGCGATGAGACCCGTTTTCCGGTTTGGTCACGTGACGCTCGACATAAAGCCTATTGGCTTTTGTTTTGAAGTTGCTTGCTACAGATATAGTCTATGTATTTAAAGCTCTCACTGTTGTAAATATATTTTTTGTTTTATTCTATTTTTTGTCACCCAGAACTGTTGCTTCTTCTGAGAGCTTTAAAGCAGTTGCGCTTGCTAAGCAGTAAAGCAGCTGTTTCAGTTGAGCCATACAGCCATGCTTGCCCACACTCGTCTTGTACACTAGAGGTTGTGTGTTCAAAACACGTACAAACACGCTTCCATGATTTTGATTTTGTGACCTTAGTAGGGCAGGACTCTCCTTTGTCTTTCTTCATTTCCCCAGAGTGGGCTCAGATAACAGTGCAGAATCTCTAGACATGGTTCACTTTCGTTTTTTTTTACTCGTTTTTCACCTGGCTCCTTTCCAGAGACTCTATGCCTTGAGTATTCATTTCCTATGACTTAATTTTGAGACGTTTATTCCTGGTATTCCATCTTTCACAAATTTTTTTCTATTTAACTTGGCTCCTAAATCGAACCAATTAGCAGAAATGTTGATGAATGGCCCCAAATTCCCATTAATGCTTGTCATTAAAAATAAAATATGAGAATGGACAAGATTCATTGAAAGATCTGTGCATGCTGATCATAGCATTTTGTCACTCAAGAAAGATCTATATTGTGTTAGTGTTTACTACATGCATGTTTATTAGGGCTGAAACGATTAGTCGACAATAAGAAATTGTCGACATATCTTTGTTGTCGAGTAGTCGTTTGATCTCACGTGACCTAATGTAAGGGCGTGAAATATCACGATTTGACCGCTACGGCGCAGCGCTAGAGTGTAATGCGGGCTGCAAATGTGCGAATTATGACGGCGTGCAAACAAATCTGAACTAGCAAGGATTGGGAAAGTTTCACAGAACTTCAAACCAAGAATGCTGTTGTGTGCAATACATGCAAGGCGGAACTTGCTTTTCACAGGAGCACAATATGCATGTTGGAGCACTTCAAGAGGAAACATCCCGGCAAAAGAGGAGCAGTTGAGAATTGAGTGTTCTCCAGCTGGAGCTAACTAACTCCCTTGATTAGAGAATGTAATACTAGTAATAATATTATCAATAATAATACTAATAATTATTATTTTGCATAGAATATAGCTTGATCGAGCTTAGGAGTCAGGGCTGTAACACTATTAGGTATTATAGTCTTATCACTTGCCTGCATTTTGTTCCGTAATCAAGAAGACTTACAAAAGGTGATGTTTGGAAGAATATCATGGCAGTTACTTTTTCATACTGTAAATTAAAAGGTGATTTGTAATTGCATAGCCTACTTATAATGTTGGTTTGCAGATGAATATTTTACCATTTTTTTTGTCCTGAAGCAAATGTCCCTTTTTCTGCTTCAGTTCTAAGAAAAGCAGTGGTCCTATTAAAAAAAAATGCTTAGAGCATATGTGTGTGATTTGAGTTGAACCGAAATCTGAAAATTTAAAGAGAATGACCTGTTCAGGTGGCTCAAAGTTAATTAAAACAACCATTTCAAAAGCTGAACTGATTTTCTTTTTTTTATTATAGTAAGAATATGTATAACTCAATGTTTTGACTGATTAAAAAATCGGAATAATCGTTCCAAACCTTTACAAGCAGTCCAGATATATGAACTTTTTCAATATTATTCTTTATTTTACACTAGTAAGTAGTAAAAACGGTTTTAAGCGGTTACTTAAGGTAAACGCTCACAACAATGCTGCTGGTCACTTTACAGGGTCACAATGACCCTTTTTTGTCAGTGCCTCAACGGTCAAAGTTTAATGAGTGCGCAGATGACAAGAAGCTGCCTGAAGTTAGCTACATTGAAAACAGATTGGCGTTCATATACATACAGCTCCAGGGTGAAGTTCTGGGTTTTTGTCCTCAAAATGTTGAGCACACATTTAACTTGAAACACAGGCCATGCTCGTTTTCTCTTGTCAATCTTTGGCATAAAATGCAAGGCATATGGTGGCGTATACGGACATTCTTTTCAGGTTTACTGGTGCTAAAAACAAAACATGTACTTTCCAGTAACAACTTCAGTTTATTGCTGTTGTTTTGGCAGTTAACAACAGCACGGCTTAACCCTCTCATTTTAATTTGATTATACAAAATCACAAAGTGTCCTTTTCACTACACAAAATAACCATTTCATTTATAAATGTTCCATTCACAGTAACTGCCTTTCATAAAGCTCTTACTATCAAACTTTTGATTTGCATCTATTCTCGTTCAGTTCAATACATTTTATCCAACTGATCCTAATGGTTAATAAATGAATAATTTGGTGCAGCTATAGATTTCTATTGGTTCTGTAGACACAGTTTCTATATAAATTGTTTGTAATTTCTGATATGGATAACCAAATGTAATGAATTCTTTTTAGAAAGTGATTTATCTGATAACCACCACTATATTCAAAGTTTTTGCATGAACATTATATGTGTGTGTGAGTGAGGAAGAGAGGGAGAGATAAATTTGCTATTTGTGAACATAGAGCAGGATAGAGTACAAGGAAGAGGAAACAGTCCAAGACTGTGTAACATCAGGTTGACCAGAGATGCAATGGAAGGGAAACAGATGCCATCAAATCCTTGTGGCTGTGTCATACTTCATCACACCTTTTGATAACGCACTGTATAACATTATGGATTCAATTACAAGTTAGGTAACATTTTCTAATGTGGCAACTTTAGCCTGTATTACTGTAATTCAGCAACAAGGGTTATTTGAAACGCGTACATTGCATTGTTTGCTATTAAAATTACTAAACTGGAAGATCATCATACTACATTTTAAGTCACTATATGGCTTTTTTAATCGAATTGACTAGTATAAACACATATTTTTCCCACTGCAGAGAAAACAGAATCTGCATATATATATATATATATATATATATATATATATATAATAGGTAAAACACATTTCATAGTTACATACACCATTATGTTTTTGCCCGTCGCCCGCTGTGTGAGGAAAGTACGTATACAGATCCACCGCTGGCCAATCAGTGGGAAAGTCAGCTAGTGACCTACAAGTCATTAGTCCTTTTTTTTGACCTTCCAACCCTCCATATATACGGTTGAAAAATATGATGAGAAGAAATGACACTGCTGGATTGTTAACAGTATTATCAAAGGTTTTGAAAAAAATCACTGTCATTATTATTTATTACATTACATTTGAGCTGATGCTGAAGAGTGAATGAACACCGTTAAATTGAAGCACTTTCTAGGCTGATTAATAAACTCAACCAAACACATCCTAAATGAGATTTAAAGGGTTAGTTCACCCAAAAATGAAAATTAAGTCATTACTTAATCACCCCCATGCTGTACCAACCCCGTAACACCTTTGTTCATCTTCGGAACACAAATGAAGATATTTTTGATTAAATTTGAGAGCTGGATCACTACCGCATAGGCATAAACTTGTTAGTCAGCTAGAAAAATGTTAGCATTTTGTTAAATATACACTCACCTGCCACTTTATTAGGTACCCCATGCTAGTAACGGGTTGGACCCCCTTTTGCCTTCAGAACTGCCTCAATTCTTCGTGGCATAGATTCAACAAGGTGCTGGAAGCATTCCTCAGGGAGTTTGGTCCATATTGACATGATGGCATCACACAGTTGCCGCAGATTTGGCTGCACATCCATGATGCGAATCTCCCGTTCCACCACATCCCAAAGATGCTCTATTGGATTGAGATCTGGTGACTGTGGAGGCCATTTGAGTACAGCGAACTCATTGTCATGTTCAAGAAACCAGTCTGAGATGATTCCAGCTTTATGACATGGCGCATTATCCTGCTGAAAGTAGCCATCAGAAGTTGGGTACATTGTGGTCATAAAGGGATGGACATGGTCATCAACAATACTCAGGTAGGCTGTGGCGTTGCAACGATGCTCAATTGGTACCAAGGGGCCCAAAGAGTGCCAAGAAAATATTCCCCACACCATGACACCACCACCACCAGCCTGAACCGTTGATACAAGGCAGGATGGATCCATGCTTTCATGTTGTAGACGCCAAATTCTGACCCTACCATCCGAATGTCGCAGCAGAAATCGAGACTCATCAGACCAGGCAACGTTTTTCCAATCTTCTATTGTCCAATTTCGATGAGCTTGTGCAAATTGTAGCCTCAGCTTCCTGTTCTTAGCTGAAAGGAGTGGCACCCGGTGTGGTCTTCTGCTGCTGTAGCCCATCTGCCTCAAAGTTCGACGTACTGTGCGTTCAGAGATGCTCTTCTGCCCACCTTGGTTGTAACGGGTGGTTATTTGAGTCACTGTTGCCCTTCTATCAGCTCGAACCAGTCTGGCCATTCTCCTCTGACCTCTGGCATCAACAAGGCATTTCCGCCCACAGAACTGCCGCTCACTGGATGTTTTTTCTTTTCGGACCATTCTCTGTAAACCCTAGAGATGGTTGTGCGTGAAAATCCCAGTAGATTAGCAGTTTCTGAAATACTCAGACCAGCCCTTCTGGCACCAACAATCATGCCACGTTCAAAGTCACTCAAATCACCTTTCTTCCCCATACTGATGCTCGGTTTGAACTGCAGGAGATTGTCTTGACCATGTCTACATGCCTAAATGCACTGAGTTGCCGCCATGTGATTGGCTGCTTAGAAATTAAGTGTTAACGAGCAGTTGGACAGGTGTACCTAATAAAGTGGCCGGTGAGTGTATATGCACCATATTACATATTCATTATAATTTTTAATGTTCCTCAATATTTAATAAATTTTTGAATAAATCTGGCAAGGTTTCTATGACAGTCACCATTTAAAAGTTTATATTTCATATAACTCTCTTATTATAAAAATAAAAGTGTAATTTAAGTGTTATAGCTACAAATCAGTTAATATATTTTTCTAATTTACTTAATGTTTCATCGTAAAGCAACTATTGTGGCGGTTCAAAAAGGTGATAATAATTTTTTTGAATACAGTTTTTTTATAATCTGCAAAAGAATAACACTTTAGTGCCAGCTCAGGAGCTGGAGAGTCAGATAATGAGCAAAATGTGTTGCTGCATATTGATCGTTTGGAATGTACTTGATAAACAAACAGAGATGGCGTTCACAATGTTGATGAATGCCTATGAGTGAATTCTCTAATTATGGGCTGTTTGGCATGGTATCCGTAGAGTAGCCTATATCATCCCCATGGGGGCTCTGGGATCATAGAACTCCCTTGGCATTGGTTGTATTTACTACTGCTGTCAGATGCTGATTTGAGTTTAAGGTCACCATGAATAAAAAATTACTTATGATAATTTCTTTTTCTTTTTAATTTTTTTATGGAATATTGCAGTGTTTATTAGCTCTTTTCTTTTCATCTCTTCTCAATCTGTCACTCACAAAAATCCAATCAATGGATCCAATCAGTTCCCGATGGACAAAATAATCAAGTCCCGACTCCCGTACCACATTTAAGTTCAAAAAGCTGTTTCACTTGTCACCATAGTGAAGAAAAGATTATCACAACTTCTGTTTCATGCCGACTTTAGCAAAGCATTTGTAGTAAATGTATTGCCTGTTGTGTTGAGAGAAGTGTTCATATAATTTGGGAGTAGTGCTTTTACTGTTGATTTTATCGATCCTGAAAAATATTTGGCCTCCTTCTATGAAACATGGATGGTCTAGTTTTCGCGTACAGGTATACAGTATATATGCTGTTTGGGAAAGACATATTATGAAACTGGGTCTCCAAACACTCTGTGTGACTGCTTGTGATTTTTGTGTGGCTCTTGTTCTGCTGACCTCAGCGAACAGCCGAGCACACGCACGCACGCACACACACACTCCGTGCTGAACCATAGCAATCGTAACTTTGACTGCAGTTATGTTGGTTCACAATAATCAGCAGTAAAGAAACCTGACAAAAGGTGTTTCTTAGACAGCTCCACTAAATTATTTAAAATATTACAGGAGCATAGAAGCAGATTTTACTTTTGTCAGTCACATTAGATGGTTATATTTAAACAAATCCGCAATAGTTAAGCTTACCTAAGCGTTGGAAGGCTTGTGAATGCACTTCACGTTTCAAACAATAGTTTGGAAATAAGGCATTAGGAGGACTGCCTCCCAGAGGAGAGACATAGCATTAGCTTGCCTTGAATGCATTGCCCTTACATACACTGTAAAAAATTTGGAGTAGGATTTACTTGAAAAAATCTTGCTAAACTATCTCACTCAGAAAATGCTAGTAAATTTACAAAGATTTGCCAAGTAAAAGCCTAAACATTTTTATCAGTTGCTTTAATTAGACATCTTTAAGTTACATTTACTTGGAATATGGAATTAAGTAAACTTTACAAAAAAATAAGTCATTTTAACTCGGCTAGTAAAAGGTTGATTAATGTCGATTTCCTTTGCCTTTGTATTACATTTCACTAAAACAATAATCTTGAATTTTAATAGTCATTTATGTATGTGCTTTACTTAGATCATCTAAGTAATTTATATATACATCATGTCAGACATTAAGCCTCATGTGAATGCAAAAAACTCAATACTTGGTAGACAATACACAATGGCGGTAACATCTGATGGGTCGTTTTTGTGTTTGAGTGCGTCATTTAGAGCAAAAAATTTACTCGAAATGTCACAAAATTGCAATTTACTAATACTGACAACAAAAATCAATGATAAAACAGTGTAAATACAGCTGGAAACCAGTGAAAAATGAGCCTCATTAATTATTCAAGGTCCAGTGCATGATGGGAACCTCAGTATCAGAAAAGTTGAGTAATTTTTACTTAATTTTATTGAGTCCATATTTACATTTTCATTTCTACTCGCTTGAATCAAGTACTGATATTGAATTTACTTAGTTTTTTAAAAACTTGCCTGAACTAACTTAGTTTTTCAAGTAAATTACAAGGGTTTTTCACTAGTATTTACTTCACCAAAAAATCATTTTTTACAGTGTAAAGCTTGAGTTTCTACTTGGCTCCATCACAAAAAAACAACAAAAGTTTCTACTTGGCTCCATCGTTAAACCAGCTCCCCCTTGCAGGGACTATCCAACCCCTGTACCGCCTGTTAAATGTTTACTTGAGATAATATGTTATGATGTTTTTTCTTAAAGAGGTAGTCTTTCAACAATGAAAATTGTCATTTACTTACAATCTTGTCGTTACAAACCTGTATGACTTTCTTTCCTTTGTAGAACGCAAAAGAAGATATTTTGTAGAATGTCTCTTGTGTTCCCCTTCGAGGGAACTCTCACTGCTTCGTCCGTCGTGACGGCACTTTGGGGAATGTCCCGATCATAGCGCATCTGAAGCATGAATGAAATCGGTCCAATCCTGATTGGTGCTGCGTCATGACGTAGTAGATGATGGCATAACCGCAAGATACTAAGGGACGCCCAGCACACACATCAGCTTTTTGCTCTTCAGCAAGCGTTCTGTGTCAAACTGTCTGTCCGGTGTTGTTTGTCCCATAAGAATTGTCCTAAATAATTGCAATATAGAATCTAGTGGCTTGGATCTCGCGTTTGCCGAGGCAGTGTGTAGATTACGATAAAGATTCTGCGACTGTGATCTCGCGTTTGCCGAGGCAGTGCGTAGGTTAAAGGGGTCTGCATTGCAATTCAGAATCTAGTGGCTCGGATCTCGCATTTGCCGAGACAGCGTGTCGATTACGGGTCTGCTTTGCAATAAAGATTCTGTGACTGAGATCTTGCATTTGCCGAGGCAGCGCGTAGATTTAAGGTCTGCATTGCAATACAGAATCTATAGACCTTATGTAGCCCCGCCCCTTTTCAGCGTTGCGCTCGTTGTCTTTTGACTTCCGGTCTGTATTTCCACAGCGATCTTGCATAGGTATGAATGAACTACTAAAAATTCCTACAAATTCCCGTTCGACATTTGTTAAGACATCTGCTTAAGAATGCTTATGATAAACATTACAATGCTCATGATAACTTTTGTTAACTCTATGATAAGTAAATCCACTTCACCAGCTAACAGCGATGCCATAGAAATATACAGAACCGGAAGTTCGAAGACAATATTTTAAAGATTACTGCGCCCACGTTTCTCTGGTGCATAAGGTCTATAGTGTAGTAGAGAATGATTTTCGGTGTGCGGACGCATTCACTGCCCAGCCAGTCTTACTATAGATGGCTATATTACTATAGATGTGAGGTGGCGCACATACACAGGAAATCAGTGAGACCCTACTGACTTTTCATTTTATGTTTTCAAAATAATCATCTTTAATGATTCACAGAACAAAGTAAGTCATATAGGTTTGGAATGACATGAGGGTGGGCAACGTTTTGGTGAAATAGGCCTTTAGTTTAAAATTTAACTTGACAAAACTTAACAAAGTGCCACTCAAAGAAATTCCCAGAAGTGCCTGGCAAGGACTTAAGGAGGCCTACCATCCCAGATAGAGCTACTGATACAAAGAATACTTTTCTTCTTCCAAGTTAGTAACCATTTAGTTGGCAGTGTGTGGATGGTATCTAAGAAGAGGAGGGGGAGTGGGAAGGAGATTCCAAAGGGTGGAGTGAGACAAGTCCTAACCTGCCATTCTCAAGATTGGTTGCTGAGCAGGAGGGTTGCTAGGCTTTAGCTGGCACTGTCCTTTCACTTAACATTCAGACTGACAAACAAACACAGACACACTCATCTTTTACTATCTGTGCTTCTGTTCTTCATTTGCTCTGATCAACTCATCTTGTTCTCATCAGAGTGTACCTTGTGTTGTTTTAGTTTTGTGTTGTTTCAGGTGTTTCTCTCTGGCAAATGCTATATTTGGCCAGATGAACATTTCTTTTCTTGTTTTTCCAGTGGGATTTTATTGAGACATAGATTAGATAACCGAGGTCAGGCAAATATTGTTTTAATGAAATATGTCAACCATTGAATTTCTGGAATGCTGTAAGCAATTTTTGCAATCAGTTCTTTTAAAGAATTATTGATGTAAGTTGGGGTGGACATATTGAAGAGATCTGAAAGACATTGACATTAGCTCAAGTTACATGATACTAGTTAGACATGTTCTCATTCCAGTCTGGTTCAGAGCTGTTAAGTTGTGAAACTTAGTTTTTTGAAAAGTGGGTGGGACAGGAGGTTGGGGGTTGGGATGAGTTAATACAATGCTATATCAGAGATGTACAATAACAATTGCAAGAATAGGTTGTTGTCCAGAAATCAATTGTAAAAGAATATTGATTTTAATTTATCGACATGTGATAGTTTCATCATAGACATAGTTACATTTACTATTATACAATGTATTGTTTGTCCCAAGGTTCTTGACATCAGTGAATAAATACATGGGTCCACATTAAACGTTTGCGCTCTAATGGTCTTTTGGTTGAACTTTTAAGCATGTCGGAGGTTTTGAGTTCTAATCCGACCTCGTATTGTTTGTTTATTTATTTATTCATTCATTTTTCTCATAAAACCAAAGATGTTTGTCAGTGTGATGTGTTGACCTGCCAAGGGGCTACAGATGAAAATGAGCTTTTCTTGCTATCTCTGGCACATTCACGTTTTGAGTGTAAACAAAAAATGTCAATTGATGTGCATTGTCCCTTTTTAAATGATTAATAATAAAAAAGTGATCTGTTTATCAAGAGCAAGTACACATTTGTGTGCATTTTTATTTTTGTGATTTCACCGAAACGAAAGTCCCCACAACTACTGTCTGTATCTTTTTTGAGGTTAAAAATAACAAGCGGTAAGCTTGTAATAATGTTTTTAATTCCAGTGGTACTGGTAGATTTCCGCAGGAGATTCGAGCATGTCTTTGTGTCATTACGTCAAACCTGTACACATAAAGGAGTCTCAGCAAGTAGGCTATATTGCGTGTGAGGTGGAGATGTATAGCCTTTTCTCACAGCACTTGATATTATTAAACGTATCAATTTGATGGCGGATCCAGAAAGGTTCAAACGACAATCACCAGTGACAACAGATTCAACCGCTGTAAAATGCTTCATTCGGACTTGGCTACAGAAAATAAGAGACTGCAACCGGGCCCATGTGAAAACAAGAATACATATCGGAAGGTCATTACATGTATTAACATTAACAACTTGAGAACAAAGTATAACGGTTTTGCGTTATGTGATAACTTGTTAGATTTAATTAGCGCAATTTATGGCAGTGAAGTTTCTTGATTATTACGCAGGAATGAGAGTATAGTTCCTAGTCATATCTGCCTAGAAAATGGCAACTTTACATATTCCGTCGGTCACAATGGACGATGTAACTGTAGAAGAGTCAAGTTTTGAATAGATAAAATATCGAAACACTTTGGTCATTTTTTTGGAGAAATGCTAATGGTCTTGTGCACTTCAATGATGTATGCTAAGCTATGCTAAAAGTGGATTTTGGAAAAGAAGCTGCCTAATAATTATGCACACCTTCATATAGGGTGTTGATCTTAAGCCACACCTTCCCTCATTACACAAAAACACATCACCTGAAAGGCTTAAATCCAATAAGCATTCAAGCTTGGAGTTGGAAAAAATGCATAAAAATTGATATGGTCAAAATACTCACTTGCCTAATAATTCTGCACACAGTGTAATTTGTGCTGGGTTTAATGAAAGGACTTCAGGAACAGTTGTCCATCTCACTGGTTAAGTCAGTCCGTTAGGGGGCTCCAGTGTTATTGTTGGTGAAAGAATTGAAATGTGTGAGAGAAAGTGCTGTCACGCTCTGCTATTCTCGCCAGAATCCACAGAATAGGGAGCAGGCGAGGTCAGTGTAATGTAATGCTAAAAATCCAAAGCATTCCTCACCATGACTGTTATTAAAGAGACTTTCCTTTTCACTTTTGTTGGCTTCTGAGATATTTCACTCCTTTCTTTCATTTTCACTTTTTCTCTTCTGTTATAGGTATTTATTCAAAGTATGTGTTTTGATAGTCACTTTTATCCAGCTTTTTTTCAAAAGTTCTATGAACTTTTTTCAAGATAATAGACATAAAGAAATCAAATAAACATATGTAGAAATACCAGAGCACCAAGCTCATGTTTCTAGGACATCTTTTTCATTGTTTATGTTTAGACAGCTTGCACATTGAAGAGAGGCTCACTCCAAAGCTCCATTAAACTTGAACTTTTAAATAAATGTGAGTGCGGAGGCTGTTTATTTTGGCCCCTTGACATGAGAAGGGACCACATTTAATTTAGTTTGAAATAACAATTGAAAGAGGGGTGACTGTGTGGGAGAGAGTTATAGTGGGAGTTTTCTGGTCTGGAATTCATCCTCATTCATCAGAGTGGTGATAGGACTTTGCCCTGGTGGAATAAGACGCCTTGGCTTTGATAGAGAGACGTTGGACGGACTGGCGCCAACCAACAGAGGATGAACTCAGAAGTCATTACTCCTGTGTCGATATGCTTTGCCACCCACAATCTCTTTCTGTCCCTCCTGATAGAATGAAGAATAAGTCTTTCGTTGCACTATTACATCATAATTTGACAAAATCCGAAACGAGTTTATTTCGGAGCTTTCAAAGAGGTTTCAGTAAAAGCATTGTTTTTATAGTACAATGACCTCTTACATGTCAAAATATATGGATTTCTCAGTTCATGACCCCTTTAAATTGACCAAAAGTGACTGTGAAGTGAAGATATTTATAATGTTGCACAAAATATTTGTTTCAAAATAAATGCTGTCTTTTTTCTGTTCATCAAAGAATCCCGATAGGGAAAAAAAATCAGTTTCCACATAACAGCACAACATTGAGCTTCAAACCAGCATATTAGAATAGCAGTGAGAATGTTTTCTTTTTAATTAATGAAAGTATCTTGCCCTCTGACATATAGTTTTTTGAACTGTTGCCAAATGCTTGCACATTACCCAAATACAGGCACTGGCATGCCAACGAGATGTTAATTTTTCATCCCTCTCTTATCTGTTGATATTCTCTCGAGTGTTTGCAGAATAATGAGCACTCTGCTCTCAGACATGTCTCTCTTAGTTTTAATTGAGAACCTTTTTGATGGATGGTCAAGAACTTTATAAGAGAATATTTATAAGGTAACACTTAAATGTATTAAGTTGTTTAATATGTAGTGTTGCTGAAATATCACTAGATTGTCCCATGATGGTTTAGGTCGGATATGTTGAGAATTATGCAGTGGGGGTCTGCTCTGCAGAAGGATGAAACCTGAGAATGACACTGTACAGGTCAGCAGAAATCTGATCTTGCACTTTACTCAGCTGTCGGAAGTGGAGGAAAATAGCAGGGAAGTGGTCTGGGCACTGGGTCAAAGGTCAAATCAGAACATTGTGATCAGACAGCTGGATGAGACCCAAGTGTGTCTCTGGCCCCGTTTACACGAAGGGAAAACGCAGATATTTCCCTGCGGTTTGGCCTCTCTTTTACACGAAAACCCCGTTTTTATCACAGAAAATGATTATTTCTAAAAACTCCGGTTACGTGTTGTCGTGTGAAATGGGAGAAACAGCGTTTTAGGTTCTCTCTTGTCGATTCCGAGGATTCTGATTGGCTTGCATGGCTTTATCCTTAACCCCTACACTGCCGCCAACAGGTTTGGCATAGTTATGGTGGCGTTCGAAGGCGTATTTATGCGGGTGTTTGAACGATGTTATTTTTGAAAACGGAGAGGGGGAAAATATTTGTTTTGCTAAATATCTGTCTTTGTGTTAGAGCTGGGTTTCGATTAAAATTTCAAGATTCGATTCCGATTCTCAAGATCTTGAATCGAATATCATTATTCGATTCAATCCGATCCGATCTTCGAGATTTAGATAATTGTTTTTGATAAAAGCATTTTTTTTTCCAGCTGTTACCTGAATTACAGGACTGTGGTTATGCAACATATTGATGCTATTATTATAGACATTCAACAGCAAGTTAATGTAGTAATGCAGAGCGCATGCGATTACCTGCGTCTGTCTTTGAAGTCATATGTATTCGTGGAAAGGTTGCCGTGTCAAAGGAACACGAAATAGTTGTCGAATCATCCTTTTAATGTTCACGTTACGGGTATTTACCATAAATGCGCATCAGCAGCAGCGCTGGTCAGCATCCCACATCCCGAGGAAGCCACGGGGAAATAAAATCAGCGAGTCACACATTGAATCAATGTCATATAATAAGTGAAGTATCAGCTTCAGCGTTGCCCATGCGACCGACGCATTGCTGCTCAGCTGAGCCTTGACAAGTGGAACTCAAAGTAAAAAATAATTAACACCTTGAAGTTGTTTAATTACATCTATTTTAATGAATGTGCTTTTTTGAACGTGTTCGTTGAATGAACGGTTTAATGACTCAAAGTCCGTTGTCATAACAATGTGCTCGCTGAGTGAAAGCTGTCAATGCGCACATCTCCCAGTCGCGGCAAGTTAAAGTTCACAGTGAAAATGTAGGCCTATTAATAAATTCTCCGAGTTATGGATCGATCTTTAGAAATTAATATGAAAATCGATTCAGAATTGTTTTTTTTTTACCCCCCCCCCCCCCAACACAGCCCTACTTTGTGTAAACGTGGCCTCTGTAGCCACTGATCTGATGTTTTGACCTCAATATATTTTTTATAAAGGCTTTTCATTTTTGTATTTAACTATACATTTTTATTTATTAGTTACATGCTTTTATTAGTATTTTTATGCATGTATTTATTATTGTATTATTCTTGTTTACATTCATAGACGGTGTTTAAATGAATAACTTGCCAACCAGTCATTTTAACCAAGTAATGATTATGACCATGTATCATTACCTTGCTACTGTACTGTATTCCTGGCATCTCTACTCATAGTGTAGCATTTTATTGCTGACTCTAATGACACCGTAGGAGATAACTGATGTTAACTGGTGGGGTTAGAGCCGGCTAGCCTATACTTACAACCGAAGATTAGATAATGTGTGAGAAACCGATACACCCTAACTCTATTAACTATGTTTGATGTTGCCATGGCAGCAGTATGTCTTGTTAGTCATAATAACGGGCACGTCAGTGGGCCCGAGACTGCTCTCAGCCAGTAGCTGTCTGCGTTTAGCTATACTCTATAGCTATACTGACACACTTCGCTGAGATCATCAAGATGCCTTTTGGGAGGATATAGGCCCTAATTAAAACGTCTGTTTATCCCAGTACTCAAAAACAGACACTGGGTCTTAGCATAGCACTTCATAGTTTCCATTAACTACAGTCAGTGTGCTCAGTAACAGGTTAGACCCTCATAATACAACTTTAAAACCACCAGACTCACTAAATAGTTCATAAAACAATATCAAGAGAAAGCTGTTGTGAAATAAATTATATATATATATATATTTTTTTTTAACATAAAAGCTATACGTTTCTCTGGTTGTGGGCCAGTGTTATATTTATATATGATACAATAAATTAATCATTTTAATAGTTTGTTAACAACAACACTGATGTGGGTAATTGTATTCATTAAAATGTTAAACCAGTTTGCGATACTCAGCAGTAAAGATTTGGACTGCATTGAAAATGTGACCCAAGTTTTTTTTTTTCTTTCTCTGGCATAATTTTATAGTCGTTGTGTTTTTTTTTTTTTAAAGTGCATATTTCATCAGTATGCTCTGCTTAAGGATTGTGATATCCAGCTGTGCAATGTTTTTGATGTGGAATTAGTGATGGGGTAGGCTGAAATCCAAGAATCCCGTTTTCTCCCTCTCTTTTCCCACCTTCAGCCATTCCACCCCCTACAGTCACATGAGAGGGTTACGTCTGTCTCCAGAACTTTCTAAATCCAGCGTGACCGCTCTCTGCTCCACTCCAGGGGGGCTGATTCAACAACAACTCATCTGTCTGTGGTCAGTGCAGCACTACATCAGATCTGATGATGTTTGGATGACATGTCACATGTCTGATTGGATGAGAGATTTTCTATGGAAGAGTTATGGGAACATGATAAAAACAGATGTAAATTTCATACGATGTCATAGCTGCAGGTGTCCTTATGTGGGAGCAGGAGAGAAGATGAGCTTGTTGAGTGAGCTGTTGTGCAGATTTCGGCTTATGCCATTAATAATTCATAGTTGTCAACATATGGCCCTGGGCTAGTGCAGGCAGTAGTTAAAGAATTGACACTCTTAAAAAAAAAAGAGAGAGAGAGAGAAATATCAAACATACATGATCACTCTGTCACACCCATAATAACTGCTTGGTTATGTTCAGTCTCTTATTGTGTTATTTTAGTGTATCTGGACACACATATCCATAGCTTTCTTCTGTGTGTCTTGATTTATGGCCATGTACGTTTGCTGTTGCCAGGCAAGACTTTGTGGGTGTGATTTGGGATGAGGGATTGGGTTTCATTTTTACAAGGTGTTGACATGAGTTATAACACAGAGTCACCCAGACTGCCCGGCAGCCAAGATTCAACCTAGATACATTGTCCAACCAGAGAGCTTATCACTTCATTCCCCGTTGGTCTTATTAACGTGCTCACATTGAAAACACACCATAGAGCGCGTGTGTTTGTGTAGATTTTATAGGTGCATGTTGAATCAACACTAGAAATGTGACACACCCTATTGCTCAACTTTATTAAAAACCAACCTGCTTGCACCTGTCCCTTCTATGCAAATTAATTTTTTTAATGCATTGCACACACACACTATCTGTTTACTGTACCCAGAGGTTAAGACTCTTCGAGTAAATGCATACAAATAGGGGATGTCAGGACAGAAAATGAGTGCACTGATCTTCGCAGGTGTAATGATTACGGCAAGAATGCTAAGGTTGTCGAATTTCTTGATGTATCCTTTAAAGCAATATTTCATTCCAAAAATAAAACTTCTTTTAATCACCCTCATATCGTTCCAAGTTAGTTAGACTTTCATTTGGAAAGTTTTTTTTTTTTTTTCACATATGAAAGTCAGGAAACATTTTAAATGTCTTATTTTAAATGTCTTATTTTATGTTCCATAAAGAAAAAAAAGTTATAGATTTAGAATGACATGAGAGTAAGGTTAATGATAGGACTGACCATTGACACAATTCAATATTTTTAACCCAGCCCTAGTTTAAGTGATGACTGAATATTAACTTTGGACTGAACTATTCTCTTAATGCAGTGGTTCCAAACTTTTTACACCCCACCAACATCCACCCACATAAAGACATTTGTCAAACATGACCTTGCTTGAAAAATCCTTGTGTTTTTATATTCTTGACAATCTTTGATAATCAAATCCTTTGTTTATTTGAAACATTGTAAATAATACAGTACTACAACAAATCAGCTTCAACGGGCTTCTATTGCGTTTGTGATGTGAAGTCTCTAAGTGGCGTCTTAATTTGCTTGGCTTCATTCTGTCAGAAGCTAATATTTTGAGACCCACAACTAGTGTTGTGCCTGAACGCGTTCAATTTTGGGCGACCGTGAACTGAACGTACTGTATTACTACCTGATGAACGTTACTGTGAAAGGGTTCATTCTGGTATCTGTGAGCGCACGTTCTGTCAGTTAACTTCGCTCAATCTGGTACCAGATTTCTATAGAGCCTTCCAAGCGAAAACCTGGCTAAAACACGTAAAAAGGCTGTAGCGAAAAAACACTCAATCTGGCAACACCAGCCAGCAGTGTCGCGCCGCGGCCGCCGTCGACAAAGCAGCGAGTGAGGAGGCGTCGTATGATCATTTAAACGGATTTTATGACCAGGTCGGTGAGGATGGGCAAAAATCTTACATTTCTGTGCAAACTGCTTTTCGATAAAATAATTGTTGTCTGTGATTGTAAATGGGCTGTGGCAATAATAATAGTTAAAGAGCTTACAACATATGGAAAAAAAGAACTAAAAATGAACTAGTTAATTTTTTGAAGTATGAACTATGAACTGAACTAGTTCATTTTAAAATGCGTGAACTGAACTTTGAACTACTTCATGTAGAATGTGGACTTTCCCAACACTGCCCACAACAGACTGTGGACTCGTCTCTTCATTACCCATCATTATAATGGTGAATCTGAGGGCAAGATATGCCTCGTCATCATATTACTTTTTCTATAAAATCACTGTGTCTACATGGGACGTGACAAAGAAAACGTAGCAGATCCATTTGTCCCTTGTTTCAAAGTTGCGTGAGTTCTTGGCCAGAAATAGAACTTCAGGAATCTGTCGTTGTGGCGCACCGCATCCAGTGTAGAAAGCATCACTGATTATAATTGGTTTTTGTCTGGTGTAGACATGTTGTTTTGGTAGTTGTTGTTTGCAATAGATTGTCTACTTTTGTTTACCTGGAACTGGCAGTCCTTTCACAAACTTGTCCATGCTTAGTGCAGAATAATGCATGCATCATTAGTTTATATTTTTACACGCCCCCCTGCAATATTCAGTTCTTTAATTGCATAATCTAGTAGTGGTCTGTTATTTTATGATGACAACTACCACAACTTATAATACCACTACCACAACTAAATTACTCAAGCTATTACTGCAAAACTATGAAATGACACAAATAATGTTGTAACAGTTGAACTAAACCATCTATCATAGTTTAACTTTCTTTTTGCCACCTTTGCCTAGAATAGATTACAGCTCTGCACACATAATTTATGTATGTTGGGCACTTTTTCTTTTGACCTTTCTGTCACTACTTCGTAAACGTCCTAAAAGTTTCTTAAAGTAACCTCTTTGTCAAAAAACTAAATTTAGTAGCTTTTTAAACGATAAATATTTATTAATATAACATTGTTAATGGTGTCCTATCGAACAGACATGTTTTATATATATATATATGGTCTTGCTCTTTAAGACTTTTTTTGGCACTGAATTACAGTTGCGAGATGTTTATAGTCTATTCAGCCAGTGTCCTCTGCAAAAGACAAAACAAAACCGAAATAGTCCTCTCTCTTACACATCCACACACACTCTATTGTGCCTATTTAAGGGACTAGAACCTATATGCATCCATTTCAGTTTCATTGTTTCTATGGGGCCGAGCAGGTTTTGAGAGTTGATACCCAACCCAGCACCCCCTTATGACATGCTATATGTGTGGGTATTCTCACATGTATGCTGCTGTATCGGTGGGGGTAGTAGTGGGGCATTTTAAGGAGTAACTGAACTCCCCCATTGGCACTGGTGTGAAAATTTAACACGTCCCTGCTGCCTTTTGAATCGCTTTCAAATCTCTCATCTACCAAATTAAAAGCTGACATCTTGCCTTTGGTAAAAGATCTTTTGCGTAGTGTCTGTCTTGCAGTTACAGAGATGGCATGGGGCGATAGTAAACAGGTTTCCAGGCTCCATATGGCAGACGGTTGATTGTAAAAAGCCGACACCTAATCCTGCTACTGTGTGCCGTCAACTCGGACCCCTCCCGGCAAAAGGCTGGAAGCGTCTCGTCAGACCGCCAGATGATGACCTGGTCTGGACCTGAGACTTTAATCTCCAAGAGATTAATGGTTGTGGCTTTATGTGCGGCCATGACTGCGGAGGGGGATGCAGTCAGCACTGAGGTACCTCTCGTTTGGCTGGCCTTGTTGCTCACGGGTGTCACTGTAACGGTTACTCATGGACTAGATATGCTTGGATGGTTTATTATTAGCAGTTCTACCTCAATCAGTCATTGGAGGAAGGTCCGAGGGTCAAAAATAAAGAGGTAACGGCTTGTCTGCGTGCTGTTTACAGGGATATTTTAGACCTGGGAGAGCTCAAATATTTACCACCAGAGGTTGAACAACCTTGCCATTTGGCAAAGAGGAATAAAGAAGATCGAGTCAGAAGAAGTGGAGCAGGGAACTGAAAGCAGCCTAGCTTTAGAAGATAGAGCCTGTCGAGACAGGAGGACGGTCTAACAGAGAGGGGAAGAGATAGACTCAACCCCGAAAGGAGGAGCTGCTGTCCCGGGGCTGGTCCCTGCGCTACAGCGGCTCTCTCTCTCTGTGTTTGCATCGTTTCTCATGCCGTGATGAAGTCTCGGGGAGAGGCTGTGAGCTGGAGAGAAGTTCGAGGACTCTGCCGAGGTTTCTGGTCCCCCTGCTAGGCGCTGGCTGCCTGCTGGAGAGGGGGATTCATCTGAAGACAACACACACACACACAAACAAACACTCGCTGGCTGAGTGTTCATTTTGTCGGACAGGCAAAAGAAGAACTTTTTCTTATTTCTGTACTTCTCCAGACCATTGCAAAAGGACCACCAAGATGAGTCGATGGCTCAAATGCACCTCCATGTACTTTGTAGGTATCAAGAGATTCTTAGTAGTGATTTTCCGTTAAACTTTGCTGTGCTCTGTTCTTTTTGTCTTCTGTGCACAGGCTGGAGGGAGAGAGGCTGTTATTTCATTGTGTGTGCGTGCTTGTTTTGTCTCAGTGTGAGAGAATGACTTATAGCTATCTCCATGAATTCAAGGAACCCAGGAATGCTGCAGCATTCTTTTGAGAGTGAATTGTTGCTTGGTCTTTGGAGCTTAGAGGTCTTTTGAACAGTGTGTCAACTTGTGTGATTTAAAGCATTTTTTTGTTGTTGTTGATGCAATACGGTAGTTTTACTTTTTCTTTTCTTTCCCCCCCCCTCACATTATTATTTGGTTTGGGAAATGTACATTAAGACAAAGTATTTATTTCCTCTGATGTTGTTTTGATATACCAGTTCTTAACTTTCCCTGGCGTTTATTGATATTCAACATCAAATAAACCTTTCCATCAAATGCAGAGTTCAGAAATGGTATATCATATTTTCATGTTTACTATACTCCTCTAAATGGTACTTTATCGAAAACCTGCACATTAACACACACACACACAAACATTTTTTTGTAAAGATATAAAGCCTTTTCATTTCCTTCACACATTTTATTTCCTGTTTTGCCTTTTGAATATGTGGTTATAGGAGTTGTTCACATTCCTTCATTCAGCTAATTACACTAGCAATCACCACCCTGGTCATTAGAGGACTCATGAACAATAGGTGTCACCTCTGCTGTTTTATTGAACACGACACTGCTGTCTTTCTATATGTGCTGATGTTATGGATGTGCTGATCTCTCTCTTTCTCTATCCTTTAGAACACAGACTGGAATAAGTATGATGACAGGCTGATGAAGGCAGTGGAGAGGAGAGAGGTGGACAAGGTTGCAGGAGTGCTTGGCAAGAAGGGCATCATCCCTACCAAACTCGATGTAGAGGGCCGTTCTGCGTAAGTTCCTGTCACCATGGGTGGGTCACAATTGTCGAATTGTCATCCAACAACTGACTAGGCTATTGTTAAGGTCAACTAGTTTATCTACATTTTTTTGTATGTGCCAAGTTGAACAGTCCTACATTTCAAAACCTTTTTCCAGAACCCTGTATTCGGATCCATACTGGTTACTAACACGTCCCTAAGAAACGTGGCCTCTCTTGGCGGGATTAACCCAAAACCAACCTAATTGTACTGGGCATCCTTAAGACAGATTAATCGACCAGGGAGCATACGACTTAGTCTGCTTTGAATATTTGTCGTTTTGCACATCCTTGCCTGTCACTTACAGTACAGAAACAGATTATTTATAATAGTTTGTCATCTTACATACTTTCACACTCTTTAGGTCTAAATAGGTAATAAAGTACATGCAATATAGACACAGTAGTTTCTGTTATAGTATAGACACAGTTGTGTTCAAGAGTTTTCATTATAGAAAAAATGTATATAATTTCTTGTTTTGAATATGATCTTCAGCTAACCCTTTCAATGTATTACACTGCTTTATTATGCAGCAGGCTTATCGTCACTTTGTTAGCCCAATGCTATTTATTTACGAATATATTTGCAATTGTAATACTGTTGTTTTTATTTATGCTTTTATTTTATTATTAGTACTGTAATGCTGATGGCACTTTCTTCAATATTGGTTGTAGAGGTGTGCTTGAGAGCATTGTGATCAACTTGAAATGCTTTGGTTTTTATAGAAATTGTTAGACCTATGTTTTTGTCCAATCTGGGCTGAGGCATTTTGTGCCGATTGGAAAACATGTGGTCAGGGAAGCTTGACCAGGCGCAGAACAGCACGGGCCTCCTGGGCTGGAAGTGGGTCTTCAGTGAGTAAATCTATGCTTGTCTAGTCCTACACTGACTAAATTTAGGAGCTAGGAGTTTTTTTCCCTTCCTAAACTGGCATGTTAACTGCTTATGTAATCTTCTGAAAGCTCCCAGTCCAGAGAGCTTTAGATGATGCCTCTTTATTTTGGTATGAATGCAAGAAAAGTATTTTAAGTTAGAGGTGATTTGTTGAACCATCTTATTCAGTATCCCTGACTGATGTTCCACATTATTAAATGACCACACAGTAGACTTCAACACTAGCGGATCAATTGCGTCTTTTCCTGTTTTAGAAAGCCAAGCTGGCCTCCCGTCCATCCCTGATGTTTTTACTGCTTTGACATGGTATATGTAGGGCATAGATGGACTCATTTCAGCTTGATTTAACCACAGCTTTGTTTCATTCCCTCATTTAGTCCATAAGATTCCCCTTTGGGTATTTTTGTCATAGTGTGAGATTCTTTTTGCTCGGTTGGGTGGAGATGAGCTTGACTTGTAATAAGGTGCTAGAATTTCTCTGGACTAAATCAAGTGCATTCGCCGCCGTCACAGTCGTCGGGTCGGCCTTAGTGTAACAGAGCTCAATTAATAAACACCAGCTTGATATATTAAACATACTTGTGGATGGTCTGTGGTGCCTAATGGCTGCCAAATGACCTGAACATGAGCGTATGTTGCCTTTTTGTGTACAGTCTAGTAGTGGAATACAGAGGTCACATGACTTTGGATTTGTGGAAATCCTCTGTTCATATATAGCCGGACCCCACATGCAGACTGCATCTCCAGCCTGTTATTTTGCTCACCAGTCAGAATAGCTCACAGGGAGGGCAGACCACAGGGCTTGTAGGGTGTAATCCAGTAGTTTGGGTGGGTAAGTTGGTAGCCTGCATTAGGACAGGGTTTTAGCCTTGTGGGCAGATGTTTATGTATAAAGAGGAGTATGGCATGAAATACACCTGGTTGACAGAGCTTGCTAATGGATGGTTAGTTCACAGGAAACATAGACTTCTTGCTGTGACCATGACTTTTGTTTCTTTAACACACCCACTTTTGAAAATAGATTTATCCAAGATCTGCAATTAAAACTTGACAAGTGCCAAATGAGAGCACAGTTGATTTTGATGAGTAAATAAGTTGACCAGAAACTTCATTTGGAACTGAAATCTAATATATGGTTTACGTCAAATTGCAAAAATGGCAATCTGGCCCTCGCTGATGTTAGTGAAGTGTCTTTATTACAGCTCACACATTTTCTAATTTGTCAAAGATTACAATATAAAATAGACAAATGTTACAATAGCAACATCTAGAAATGACAATTTGCTTGTTGTACCCAAGTATAAACTCTCTACCGTGGGTGGTTGGGCTTTTAGTGTTATAGACCCTAAGCTGCCCCCTAATCTTCGTTGCCACCCCTAACCTCCAGACCGGTAAATCTAATTTAAAACTATTTTATCTATTCACCTTGCAGAAAAGTACAGGAAAAGAGGGGAAGTGAAATGGGTCTGGGACGTGTCCCTGAGTCCTAACTCAAAACTGGTGTTATTGTTGACTAAACCTAAAACGATTAAACATTTCATTTTCGGGAATTGAAATATGTACCCAAAATATTAAGTGAAAAACTTAAAATTAGATATGCTGCCTTGAAAACTAACAGCAATAAATAATACAGAAATATATTGAATGAGAACTGTAAATAGTGCTGTAATAGTCCAGTCTATACACAATAGTAAAATAACATGCCTTCAGGGCCCTAGAAGTGCAACAATTCATTATTTGATCGTATTTTGGAGTAACACACTACTCCATATATTAAAGACCAAACTTTTATTATGAATATAATATTGGAAACTAATACAAAATGCATTACCAGTAATAAATATATATATTTATTTGTGGACCCTGGATATCCACAAAAATTTCTCTGGAAAATCAGAAAATTATTTTTGAATTACTTGATGTTTTGCGGCTGCTAGAAGGTTTCTTGTGTTCATTAAAAATATTATTCAGATTCCTAATGCATTCCACATTTATCAGACATTCAGATGTTTTGAAATGGCTTTCGCTGAACTGCAAAAATTCTGGTGACAGACTGGTGCAGCATGCAAAAGTCTTGTTTTGAATTCAAACTGCCCCCCCACTCCACCTCTCTGGCACCTCTAAAAATACATAATGTATCTTGGAGCTGCAGATATGCGAGTCAGCCAAGGAGTTGGAGCCAAGCTAGAATGACATGTCTGGGTCTTCATGACCATCTGAGCCCTTCAGTCTCCTCTAATCGCCAAGGGTCACTTACCATAATAACAGCCATATACCTAACATTATTGCATTTAGTTGTTTTCAGCTATGAAATCATATTTGCAGGAACCTGCAAGAGTAATGAGCCGTGGCTCCCTTTCGGCTGGAAATTGTGCTATTTAAAACATTTAGATTAAATGTGAAAGAATCAAATGTAAGTTTATAGTAGTTGGGCAAATGTTGTTTTGATGGTTTACAAAAAAGCTATCATAAGTTTCAAAAAGTGATTTGCACTGGGCATTTGAGAGTCACCCCACTGCTAAAACATTAGAATTGAGGACATAAAAATGTTGTGCGTTTTTAATACTAAGTCAATTGCCACCCATTTAGGTCTCAATGGGTGGTTGTTTTGGGACTGTGTGTGGAGTTAGCTACAACTTTACACATCGAGTTTCAGGTCAGGAATCTGTCTACTTGTTTGACTTCTCATCAACATGGTCTTAAATACCGGTAACACTTTTCAAACAAAGGTGAACATCTGCACATCTATCTTTACAACATGCCTCAGAGGACATTCTCACCTCTTTAAACTGAGCTCAAAGTGCTGATTTTTATTCGTTCTGAATATTTCATGAATGTGAACCAGTTAAATAGAAACATCATCTTCAGCATCTGCAGTTATAGACACTTTAAATTACATGGCCAGCATTTCAATAATGGAAGTATGTTAATATGAGATATGTATGAATAAGAAGTATGCTGCTTATGGTATGGTAGCCCTTTCCTCCTCTTCAATTCTGATGACGGGCGCAAAAGCAAGCCCCCAGGCATCAATTTTCAGCACTGTTTTTCTCTCTCTTCTCTCCAGGTTCCATCTTGCTGCCTCCAGAGGACATCTCGACTGCCTGAATCTCATTCTCAATCATGGTGTGGATGTCACAGCCACAGATGCCACAGGTGAGGATGTTGCTCCAGAAGAGTGTGGTCACTTAGCTCATGAGTTGGTTTACCAGAGAACACTCATAATGATAAATCATTTCAGAGGCATTTTATGTAAGAGTGTGAATTTTCTTAAAGGGATAGTTCACCCAAAAATGGTGTTGGCCCCAAAACTTACATTCATCTTTGAAACACAACTGAAGATATTTTTTTTATGAAACCTGAAAAATGTTTGTCCCTTCATTGAAACTCCGTTCCACCAAAACTTTAACGATTTAAAAAGTTGGTGAAGAGAAGAGATCATAATAACTTTAAGTTAAGTTTTAAACGGAAGCTTAAATATGAGGATGAGGTTTGTTCTCTTGTATCACACAACCAACACAAAAGCACAGGAGGAGAGAGTGGGAACGTGACACCAGCAAGTCTCCAAACAGTGATGTCATTGTTAACTAAACCTGAAACTATTAAAAATGTAATTTTGGTAATTGAAATTTGTACATAAAATATTAATTGAAAAAGTTACATTTAAAAAAAGTAAACTAAAATTAGAAATGCTGCCTTGGTAGCTAAAAGCGGGCGTACATGGTGCGAATTCTGACGGTCAGAAGATGTTTCTGTATGTTCACGCACACTTTACGAGTGAGTTTATCCGGAAAATATACATATATGTAGATACAACACAATGTTACCACCTGTTGAATTCCAAAGAAATCGCACGAAGTTTTGCGCCAAATACTCTGCTCTCTCATAACGCATATAAAATATTGATACAAGCCGTGACTATTTTGGTACATATATAGGCTCGTTTTCAGCACCGGGAAACGGACGTTCGGTCACACTTTTGTGTGTGTGTGTGTGTTTAAATTATTTAAAAAACGTAGTTAATAAAATTTCAAGCTCTTTGAATGATTAATTAGCCATTTTAACCGCCTCATATGAGTGTTAGCAATACATTTTTCTGCGAAAAGCTAGTGCAGTGAACAGGGCTTGAGAGGGCGCCTTAACTGCAATGCACAAATATATTGAAATGAGAACTGAAAATATAATCAATAATTTTTTTAAAAAAATGTTGTAATAGGAAACTCTATACATAATACTAAATTAACAGCCATCCAGATCCATATAGAAGCACAACAATTCTTTTATACTGTATGACAGGATTTGGAAGCAACACACTTCCCCATACCTTAAGTCCAGCACTTCTATATTATTATTAGTATTAGTAGTAGTAGTGTTATGAATATTATATTGGAAACTAAAGCAAAATGCATGACCAGTAAGGAATATATATATATCACTAGTACATTTTCTCAAAGTTACTTTTGTACTCTAATCATCCACAGAAATTTCCCTGGAAGATCAGAGATTTATTTTTGAGTTACTTAATCTTTTGCGGCTGCTAGAGGCTTTTAGTTACCAATGAGTCTTGTGTTCATTAAAGCATTGAGATTCCTAATGCATTCCATATTTATCTGATATTCAAATGTTTTGAAATAGCTTTCACTGAATTGCAGAGATTCTGCATTCTCACATATCAAGCAAATATAATTTAGCTTCTGTTTATCATATTTGATGTGCTCCATGTAAGTGCATTGATCAATGTTTATATGTTAAAAAAGGCCTATAATAAATCTCCTCATGGTATATAAAGTGATTGTGTTTATTTAGAAGACTCTGATTGATCTTTGATTGGTATAGATTTCTTGTACAATCTCTTTTTTAACATTCTTTTCAATTTTTAACTTTCCTTTCAATTGAGGCACATAAATCTGTTTTCATAAAAAAATCTTCATTTGTGTTTTGAAGATGTTTTTTTTTTTAAGTTTGTAACAGCGTGAGAGTGAATTTTCAGTTTTTGGTGAATGTTTTTATTTTTATTGTTTTTGTTATACTCTCACTGTTGAAGCAGTTAAGATTGGTTCATCTGAAACACTTTTGTTACCTAATGGCTCCTATAGATTTGTTGTTTTGTTCCTGTAGGAAAAAATGCCTTACACCTGGCAGCCAGAAATGCCCAGTCATTGTGCGTGCAGAAACTACTCCAGGTAAAGCTGTTTTCATAGTCAACACAGTTGAAAGTAGAGCATAGAAACTAAAATGTATTTGTGTGCTCTTTTTTTTTGAAGCCAGACAATTTCTGCTCTATTGTATCCTCTTTTTGATGTGGAGGAAAAATATGGAATCTCATTTTTAACTTGAGGTTTTCTGAGGACTGTGATATGAACTTCAGAAAGGATTATTTGCAGTCTCTATTTACTCCATTTATCAATGTGTCCCGGTTATTTTTCTCACTATATTGTCAATATTTCTCTTCACAATTTTTATAATTATGTATTTGCACGATTTACAATGACTTGTATCATTCCCTGAAATTCAATCACTTTCAAAAAACTATATCATTCAGTGAAGTTAAAGCTTTTGAGATGCAGAGCTGAAAAGTAAAGCAAACTATACAATTGTTACATAGCAGTATGTTGAATAATAACACACTGGTACATCTGTAAATTTTAGAAATATTAATATATATATATTTTTTATTTGAATAAGTTTTTAAAATATTTATTTCTGTGATGCAATGCGGAACTTTCAGCATCATTACTCCAGTCTTCAGTGTCACATGATGCTTTAGATATCTTTCTAAAATGCAAATTTGTTATCAATGTTGAAAAACAGCTGTGCTGCTTATTTTTTTTTTTTTGTAAACAATATATATTTTTAGTGTTCTTTGAATATGCTTTTCAAAGGAACATGTTTTTTTGTGATATGGTAAATGTCTTTACCATCACTTCTGATCAATTAAATGCATCCTTGCAGAATAAAAATATTAATTTATTTTAAAAAAAATGCTATTCAAATTTTAACTTTTGAACTGTATTGTACGTATTATAATTGATGCATTGTATCATTGGACAATACCCAGCTCTAATTCATTGTCACCTCTGTGTCAATGGAAAGGCAGCAAAAAGTTAACAAACCATTATTGGTATTGGTCTTCCAGCCCACATGCTCATAAACAAAGTCAGTGCTTATTTCACAAACTACTAAACTGATGACCTGAACGCAATTGCATAATGGTGAACCTGACATTGTGATTATGGGACAATTACGCTGTTTGAAGGCAAATTGGGCAGAGCTTGTTTACAGATACGGTTTAATTTGAATCAATTAATCCACAAACATGTTTTGCAAGAGGGTAAAACTCAAGATAATTAAAATAGGAAATGATTCCTATCACTTGCTTGTTGATGACTCCAACAACAGCCTCTGTTGCAGTGATTTGTTGGTGTTAATTACTTGTACCACAGGGAGCAAAATTAGAAAAGTCTGACTAGACTAATTATTTAAAAATCAAATCTTAATTTATAAAAGTTTGTGTAACTCTTGTTTTTGAAATCACTGGCTGCCAGCTAATGTGAATCCACCATACTGCTCTGCCAATGTTCTGACTGGGTAATGCTTATGCAGACAAGATTGAGTGGCGGGATGAGAGTATTTTCCGGGTGTCTGCAGTGTTGACAGGCTGACCATACTGTAACCTGCAGTCTATATTTCTAATGCCGTCATCATGTGCTATCTGAGCCTGGCTCCTAGAGCCCATCAGATTGAGTTACCCAGGACACAGTTAGCCAGCAGGACCATGTGACCTTGCTACTGGTTTTGGAGGCTGTTGCTAGAGTATTAGGGGTTTTTATAGTGACTGAAGTCAGAGGAGATGTTTTGTTAGAGGTAGCAAAAAGCAGTACAGAAAGTATTGGGCTTGAGAAAGTAGGACAGAGAGTGCAATTTTGAGAATAAAAAAGATTTTAGAAATGAGGGCACAGATAGTGGTGAGACGCAGACCACCGAGGCCAGTATCTTAGCAACTGTCTCGTTTGCTTGACCTGGTTTCAGTTCTTGGGTCCTGAATCATTTTAAAGATTCTCACTAGAGTCTTACTCACCCGTGTCTTTCTGGTCCATTCTTTGTTTTTGTGTTCATATTTTAAAAGGAATCAGTCATCAGGGATGTATTTGAGAGTTTAGACTCATCCTCTGACCTTTTAAAGCCATAATAGCCATAAAGTGTTGAATGGCCTGACAGCGTGTGACCAGTGTTTTGTGTTTCAGCATAATTGCCCTGTGGGAAATGTGGATCTGCAGGGAAGGACAGCCTTGCACGATGCTGGTAAGCATTTTGAGGTTTTGTTGGAATTGAACTCTGTAGTCCTCTCTATTCAACCTGATTTGGGGGTTTCCCACTCCTTCCACTTTCCTTGCGTTTCCATTCCTCATTTTTAGTGCCTGCTTCAATGAGTAGTGAATCAGAGGATGGAGGCAAGGGGTAGTGGATGAACGTTTGAAAGGGATTATTTGAGGCAGAACCAGTCGTAATCAATAAGATGTAGTTCATGGAATTATTTTCCTTTCCTCAGAAGGCTTTCATGTAAGATTTAGAGCTCTTGCCCAGTGGAGGGTTTGGATTATTTATTCTTTTTTTTTATTAATATTTTTGAGTGTGGTGTCAGATGAGTCTACTGAGTCTAATTCAGATGCTTGGGGGGAAATGGTCAGGAATATTATGATTGTTTGTCTTTCCAGTTATGGCCGGCTGCTCCTCCAGTGTGAAGCTGCTCTGTGACAGCGGGGCATCAGTTAATGCCACCGACTTTGTGAGTTAATATGCTGAGTGTGGGATATTTAATATACTGATAATGTTTTTATATAGTCTTATTTTTTCCTGGACAAATGTTCTGTATTTATTTCCCCTCATATGTACTTTATCCTCAAATGTTCTCTCTGATTTAGATTTTTCTTTTTGAATTTATGCAAATTTTCACTTCTATGTGTGTGTGTTTGTAGGATGGTCGTACCCCATTAGTGCTTGCCACTCAAATGTGTCATCCACACATCTGTCAGCTCCTGTTAGAACGAGGAAGTGACATCACAGTCAGAGACAAACAGAACAAGTAAATATTATCACATTCATTTTTCTCTGTTCTTATTTTTCTTGCCATGCATGCTTTATTCAGATATTGTGTTCTCTGACTTCTCTTTATCTTTATCTAACTTAGTTATGGGGTTAGATAGCTTTCCTGTTGCTCAAACAGTAGAACGTTGGTGCTTGCAATGTCTAGGTCATGGGTTTGATTCCCAGGGAAAGCAAGAATGTGATGCAAGAACTGATAAGAATGTAAAGAAAGTTCACATTGAATAAAAGAGTCTTATAAATGTAAATGTTTTAATGCAGTAGTTGGCACAGCCATTTTTTAAATGAATGTGCAAGGCTTCTGGTGTCAGCTGGTACCAGTTATTTCATGCTACTTTTTTGTATTTTAATTTATTATCGTTATCATAAAAAAATTGGTTTGTAGCACAAGCAGTTTTACTATTAATGGCATCTTGTTATTTACTTGGCGGCTAATTAAATTGCGCGTTCACAGGAAATGGCTTGCTTTTGTGTTTACAACAAAGTGGGTAAATGGACATTTAAAATGTTTTTGTTTTAATTTAGAGAAATCTCAGATTTTAGTATTTTGATGTCATGCAGTCCTATTAAAGATGTGTTTGTGTCTTTGTTCACTCAGAACTGCGTTGATTCTGGGCTGTGAATATGCGTGTAAGGATGCTGTGGACGTTTTGTTGAAACATGGAGCTGATGTCACTGCTGTGGATGGATTCGGCCATGACAGTTATCACTATGCTAGACTCAGCAAAAACCAGGAGCTTGTCTCTCTTGTCAAGGGTTACCTGGACAGTGCCACAAAAGGTTTTGTTATGCTTTTTATGAATTGTTTTTAATAATTGTTTTTATGAAATCGCTCTCCCATATGCGAGCAGCACTGTAGAGCAGTGCTCAAAATCTTAAATTGAAAGGATTTAAAATGTACCTCAAACTGAACTGCCCCAACACTATTCAAAATGACTTACTTTACACAAACTGAAATGGAAATGTTGGTAAATGCATGAACAAAAAGATTCCCCAACCAAAGACATAGAACGGACACGGGACCAAAATATTGAATTAATATATTGAATTAATATTAGCTATATTACAATAGTGACTGTTTACTGTGTCCAGAGATTGTAAAGTTTGATTGAACGCACAATTGTATGGTTGTTGTATTTTGTTATTTGTATCAGCTATTGTCGCATCAAAACAGATAGTAGTCTAAAATCTAATGTGATGTAAATGAGAAAAAAAGCACAAAAAGGTTATAATGTAGTCCTTCACTGTATATTTACGGACCAATAACCTTTTGGGTGATGTGTCCAGAATAAGCACTCCAAATAGCCATAATGGCAATAAACGAACAGAGCGAAAAGAAGTGATATGCCAAGCGATTTCTGATGATATTTGAACAGTAGACCAGTTATCATTGTAACATCACCTCATTACTTCTGTGGTTCCATTCCATTATCCATTTAATGTAACTCTAGAACTATCCGAATTCCATATACTGTAGTCTCAATTCCAAACTGCTAGAACAACCATAGCGGTCATTCTGACCGTTCATACTTTGACCGTCATATGGCTGTACTGAACATCATTTTCGTCATGTGATATCTACATTTGACGAAGTTTTCCAAAGACTCTTTTAAGTCCTGTCGTCATTTTATAACGTTATCGGCCTCAAAACAAGCACAAAATAAAAATCGCCTCGACGGGTGCTGCCTCTCGTGAGGAAAGTTTTGCGTCAAAAATATTTTTTTTCACTATTTGAATAGATATGCAAAAAAGTTAGGAAACGTCAAAGCTTCATACCATTTAGTACAGCCCCGTTTGTAAGGCAGAAAATGTAGCGGACTTATGATATCCATGATGTGTGCAGTCAAAATGACCGTCATGGCCATTCTAGGTAGAAAGACAGAACTGTTTTGTGTGTTGTGATTTTTTTTTTAATAAAATAACAGTGTCAGAATAAAATATAAACATATTTAGGAAAAGTCAGAGTCCTACAGCCGCATTGATTTTATTTTAACAAAGTTTAAAAACAGTCAAAATGACTGCCTTGGTAGTTCTAGTTCTATGATTTCTCATACACATTTGAAACTTTTTGCAGAGGCTGATGAAAATTTCTGCCATTCTTGGTGTAAATCAGTTTTTTGTGAGATTTTTAAATTCTTCTCCCCCCTGCAGTTCACATTACTTTGTTGCATCATTTTTGATCTGAATAGGCCTTTATCATATATTACGTCTATAGAGATCAAAGCTCCGAGAGCTTTTGACGCACACTTTCTGAGTGTAGAGCAGTGTCTTTTCAGCTTCCAGAATGAAAGAAAGAGTTACTCATTCATATCATGAAGGGTGGAAAACATCTCAATCCTCCTGTCCGCTACTATTTATTTTTTATTTTACTTGATTTTTATTTCAGTTGGTCCATGAATTGCTAATTAATGATTACTCATTTGTATTCACAGCAAAAGAAGCTGCCAAGATGGAACAGAAAAAGAGACAGGTATACACAGCATGTTCACCTTTGTTTTATTCTGAGCATCACCCTGTGGATGAGTTAAAAAAAAAATAAACTTTACACATTGTACTCAATCACCCAAGGTTAAAACTGTTTTCCCCCTTGCTCGTTAACTTTTGTTAGTGTCTCAGTTTTGTCAGTTTTAAATGGACTGATATACAGTATTTCCCCCACAGACACTGCACAGAGAAAGGCAGCCTTCATTCTCATTGTAATTTCACTGAAGCCGTCTAGAGCAGTGAAACTGGAATTACACATAAATGGGATTTATGATTAATGAGCAGAGAGGCTCTTTGCTTCTCTTTTTGTCATTTCAGCACTTGTGCATCTATCATATTAATTGGAAAGTAACTATTTCAGGCTAATATAATTCCTTATCACATGCCAAATCTCAATGTCTTGATGCACTAACCTGACCCCACCTGCATTAGCGACTGCAGTGCTGAAGCAATTTTTACACAATACTGCCAGCCAGTGTTCGATGAAAGTAAGACAAAATCATTTTTTCTCTAAAACCATATCCAGTCATTTTTATAATTCAGCCACTTTTTATGCACTAAACAGTCATGATTGGAAAAATGCCTTGAAGTCAATAAATGTGCTGCAAAAAACTTAAGGTCAAGCTGTGATTATCAGGGATCATGGTTGAAATAAATTGCAGCCACTCGTTTCTAACATTGGGACAGCTTCTGTATTTCTGCCCCCCAGCCCACAGAACAGTTTTGCATCGGAATAATAGTTTTCTCTAGTGTATAGAAAAAAAAACATCATCCCATTTGTTAGGACAAAAATGTTAACAATACAACATTTTATTGTTAACTCCTAACCATTCCACTGATTTACATATATATATTTTTCTTCTACTTTGCTCTTATCAAGGAAAAATAGTCAAATTATATGTATTATATATTACTGTATACCTGACCATTTTTGTTGGATTTATCAATTTATTTTCTGTCTGTGTCAGTTGCAGTCTGTGGAGATGGTCTCTGAAACCTCTAACCATGAGAAGATCATACAGGTGAGGGCCATTTAACTCCATGACTGTTGCCAGTAAATTGTTCATAATTTTTATGTTATTTGTTAGACCAGGACTTTGTCTTATTTCAGGTGAAACTTAAAAAATTTGAATATCCTGCAAAAGTTCATTTATTTCAGCATTTTAACTTAAAAGGTGAAACTAATATATCAAATAGACTCGTCACATGCAAAGTGAGATATTTCATGCCTTTATTTGTTATAATTTTGATGATTATGGCTTACAGCTTATGAAAACCCCAAAATCAAAATTCTAATATTGTGAAAAGGTTTTAAGTGTTGTAAGACACCGATCCTAGACATTTTTTTGTATCGCAAACTGTACATTTATTACAAATGAAATGTACATTTATTACATATGACTACATTTAATGACTGTGAATTATGTACATGTGTTTTCAAGGACCTGGAGAAAAAGAATGAGAGCCAACAGGAATCTCTAAAGAAGTTCCACCAGGAACAGAGGACGCTGCTTGACAAGGTTAACATGCTTCAGCAACAACTCAGCCAGGTGTTTCTTCAGTTTTTTCATAATTGGACAATTTATTTGCAATTCTCTGCCTTACACATGCGTTTACAGCATTGAAGCCAAAATACTCTTCTGTAGTTATCTGAGCAGGCAGTTTCGTATTTATATTGCAGTTGTTTTGCAGACATCTTCTGTGATGCATGTTTTCTCTCTCTTTCTTTCCTTTTCTTTTTCAGGAAAAGTCAACAGTGGAGGACATTCACAAGGAGGTATGTGTTTCTTCTGTCCTAGTGTCATTGTCTGTTCTTTTTTTAAAAATTGTTATTCCTTCATCATCTACATCTGTAAATTAGTCTTAGTATTAAAAATTCACTATTTGAATCAAAATATGTCAATTATGTGAGTCATGTAGATCTGGTGTGTGTTTGTGGGGGAAGGGTTATGTGTGGCTGGATTGCAAGCTCAGTAAACCTCACAAGAATCGGAAATGGGCTAATTTATCAATTCCCATACACTGGAGTGAGACCAAATACGTCTCTCTCTTGCTGCCACAATCATTTGTGGTTTGACTGAACACTTTTCGTGCATCAGTTCAAGCAAAGTGGGGGTGTGGAGTGCGCTTGAACTGATCATCTCTTCCACTTAACGAGTTACACGATGAAATGAACATCAGAAGGTATATGTTGAAAGATACAGTAGGACTTCTCAAAATCCAAATCACGTCACATGTAATAGTTCAATTGGTTTCAATCACGGAAAGGCGTCAATAAAACAGCTCTTAAGCAATGTCATATAACGTCATATTTACCTCAGAAAATTTAGTGTTCAAAAATGTTAGTCAGGAAGAAAAATTTACTTAAGAGATTAGCATTTTGCTATATATATGCTCAATATTACAGATTCCTTTTCTTTTTAGCTGTTGTTCAATTAATTTATGTTTGAATATGTTTTATAACAACATTTAAATATTTATATTTAAAAAAAATAGTAGAAACACAATTGTCATTAAAAATATTATAAGGCTACTATAAAAACTTACCATACTTAACATACTATAATGATGTACCAACTGCGGTTTCCTGTATAGTTTACAGCATTAGATGATATATATATATATATATATATATATATATATATATATATATATATATATATATATATATATATATATATCTGAGGTAATTAGCCAGGTACTGTGCTTGATAGGCCCCAAATTAGTCTATATTGAAAGAGAGTTCATTATGGTTTATCAAATTTGAATCCAATTGTGAAATTTGTGTCAATACCCAGCCTTAGTGTCAATAAATGTTTTTTTTTTATTCTTGTGCAAATGTTGTCTTTTCCCTTTTTTTGTCAGAGTGCACCAGAAATCTTTGTTTACATCTTAAAATCACAAAAATTTCTTATACCTCATGACCACCCAACAACAATATAGTTCGTAACCATGTCACCTTTTTCTCCTCCTCTGAGTTTCCAGGGCTGATTATCCTATCATAGTTTTAATGGTTTTTTGGGGTTTTTTAAGGTTGTATGTGAGTTGCTATTTAATATGAATGTGTACCTGTTTTTTTTTTTACACTAGAGAGAGCAGCTGAAGCTTTTACTTTCTGCCAAAGAGAAGGAAGAAGGAGCCCGGGCCATAGAGACTGTGAGAGTCCAGCAGCGGAGCCGTTTGGTCAGTGAAAATCTTTGCAAGATGCTCATCAAGGGCTGCTGCTTGTTAACTCCAGATCCAGAAACTCATGATTAAAGTGATGAAATGATGAACAAATCTGCATGTTTTTATTTTACAGGGAGATTACCCTGGCCAGTCTGTGATCAAAGGTGATTTTGTCTTTTAAAATCTGGGTCCTTAGACTGTGATTAAGCACAGTATGACTTTGATGTTAGAGATTTCAATATAAACTGTGCTGATGTTGAAATTGCTAATTGTAGAGTTGTCTAAAATGTCATATTTCTAGAAGTACAGTCACATCTGTTTTTTCATTCTGGGTTCTTATTTTCTGCAGGAAAAGACAATGTACTAGTTCGGCAGTCACACAGCTTGGACTCTGCTCAGGTGAATTTAAATTTCTTTAAAATTCTTCTTAATCACCATAAATACTAATTCTACTGATGGCAAAAAAATATTTTTATATTAAATTATATATTAGCTATTTATATAACTAATATATAATTTACTTGGTGTAAACTAACTCCAAAACAAACTATTAAACACACAAAGGACTTTTTTACTGAAACTGCTGTGATTAAAATTGCTCACCTTGTTCCAATATTCCAATCCCTGTCAATTGGTTATAAAATATGTGCGTATATCAAACATTTTCCATAAGTAAATATATCTTAAGAGATATTAAGAAAGAGGCTAACACTATGAATGTAACATGTATACCATGGGCACTCTTACGTAATTACTAATAAAATAATATAATTTAAAACAAATTGCTATTAAATAATCTGTAACATTCAGGTCTACAAAATGGTTACACTGTGCGTAAATGCACTTTAATGTTTTTACTCAGTATGTACTTGGGTTAATACTCAGGAACTAGTCAGTTCAGTGTACATACACAGATATTTATTTGTCTGATTTCCCTCATGAAGTCAAGTGCAAATGCTTAAATGCAAAATCAAGAAATAATTCTAAAGGTTTGCTCAGCACGCACAAGGTTCCCAAGGTTTGAAATTTTACTTGTGTTCACTAATGCAGCGAGCAGGCTGTCTATGTCAGCTGTGTTGAGCTTAGGAGAGAAAGTCAGATAAGTTGCTCTCTCTCATTTCATTTCAGAACCTCCTCCATAGCCTGCAGCGTCAGACGGGTTTATGATTTATTTGCTCTATTTTCTGAAGGGATATAATATACCTGGGTTCAGCTTTTGGGCAGATGTGGTGGATGCAATTTTATTGTCACATAGCACCAGAGACTACTTTACTCTCACCTACGTTTGAGGTCACTACGTTTTAAAAATATGAAAATGTGCACCTGCTAAAGTAGGATCAGATGTTTGACTTGGGAAGTGGCCTAGATAAAGTTTTCTTTGAAAGTTTTAAGCCATTGTTGTGAACCCATGTGAGAGAAAATATGGGAGCCATCAAATCTTCTGTTCAACAGAATAACGGCCATGGATTTTTACAGACTAGATTTATTTTCCCTAATTTTTTGTTCTTATAGTAATGTGGAGAAAGAAAGCTTTTTAAAATAAAAATAGGCTCTTTACAGTATATTCTCATTAATCTTAATTAGTATCCACTCAGTATTCTGACAGAATGTGTTTGTGCATAATAATTAATGCCTGCTTGTGCTTGAATTCAGATCTTGCCGTCTATAGGACCATCTCGATCTGTGGCTCGACCTCTGGAGCTGTCTCGGCCGATGCCTGGTGATCCTGAGTCACTTCGACAAGAGCTTGAATGTGTCCGCCGACAGCAAGAGGCTGCACAAGAGGAGGTTGGCCGCCTCCAAAAGGCTCTTGCATGCAGGTCACAGGAGTGCGAGGAGCTGACCAGGAAGTGTGAGGCCATCAAGCGTGAGTCGGATCAGCAGGTACGTGAGCTTGAGGAAGCCATGGGAGATGTGCAGAAGCGAATGATAGACTCTGAGGCAAAGGTGAAACAGCTTCAGGCTCATGTGGTGGCAGTAAAGGATCATCTCAATAACCAAGTTGTTGATGACCTCAAAGCACAGCTGAATGACATGAAGGCAAAATACGAGGGAGCTTCTACCGAGGTTGGACGGGTCAGGAACCATTTGAAGCAGAGTGAGAAAGCATTGGAGGAGTATAAAAAAAGTGAAGGACTTCTGGCTGTGGAGGTTGAGAGGCTCACTGCAGAGCTGAGCGCAATGCAAGAGGACCACAAAGTCATGGAGGAGACGCTCTTGAACATGGAGGGTCAAGTGAAGACTACGGAGGTCAAGTTGACGTCAATGGTTCCCGGAGAGAAGTTTGACAACATGAAGAATCTCTTCACCAATGCTGTGGATGAGAAGGAGCTCCAGTTGGCTGAGTTAAGGGAAGATTATGACCGTGTGCTGGAGGAAGTGGCAGAGCTCCACCGTGTGATGGACGACCGACAAACTGTCCCCTTGCAAGAGCATGAGCGAGTCCGGGCTGCTCTTGAGGAGCAAAGCTCAACCCTGAAGAAGAAACTTGCTGATGTCACTGTAAAGTGTCAGTCATTAATATGTGAAGTGGAGGAGGGAGAAGACGAGAGAGAACTGCTCAGAGAGGAGCTGCAGGAACTCAGCAACAATCTGAAGACCAAGTTTGTGACTTTAGAAAACCATGAGGAGGTGAAGAGGTCTATGGGACTCGCTGTGGAGGAGTTGAGGATTAGGTTAACAGAGGAGACAGAGGGGAGAAAGCATGCTGAGGAGAAGCTACAGAGGCTGCAGGACGAGAAGGCCTCTCTATGTGAGAACATTACCAACCTGAAGAGCACGTACATCCCCTGTGAACGTTATGAGAGTGAGATAGCTGCACTCACAGAACGCAACACAGATCTGGAAGGAGAGCTTAATAGCCTTCAAGATCAGTACCAGGAGAAAGTCAATGAAATAGAGATTTTGGCAGCTGAAAAAGCAACACTGAAGCAGAACTTTGACATTGAGTTTGTCTCTAAGAAGGAGTATGAGAGTGTGCAGATGGTATTAGATGAGGCTTTGGAGAAAGCTAAGATTGAAATCGCAAAGTTGGAGGGTGATTGTAGACTTCGGGATGAGGAGTTACAGAAGGCGAAAGAAGGAAATGCTAGGTTGAAAGAAGAGTTTGAGAATGTGCAGGCCAAGTTAGCAAAAGACTATATCAGCCTTGTGGAACATGAGATATTCAAAAGCACAATGAGCAAAGCGTTATCGGAAGCAGAGGGGCGAGGTAGAGATGCCTACTCAAAGTACCAGTGTGCTCAAGAGAGCGCATCAAAACTGCACGAGGAAATCGAAGCACAGAAGAAAGAGTTGGATACTATTCAAGAGGCATTGCAGTTGAAGTTTGTGCCATTGACTGCTATGGAGGAAAAAGAGATGCATTTCAACAGCACTTTGAAGGACTTTGCAGATAAACTTGCTGAAATGCAGGGGATGTACAATGACGAAAAGACCAAAAGGGAAAGCCAAAGGGTAGAGAATGAAAAATTGAAAGAAGAGATGGCGACTCTGCAGCAAAAACTTCAGATGGGGCTTGTGTCCCGTGAGAAGTACAAAGAAGTGGAGGACCGCTGCAAGAGCCAGGGGGAGGAGCTGAGTCTAAAGTTGGTGGAGCTGGAGCAGCAATATAAAGAGGTTACGATCCAGAGAGCTGAACTAGAGGAGCAAAACGCCTTGTGCAACTCTGAGATCCAGAGTCTTCTGAAGAAACTTAACAGTGAGTATATCCATCTGGATCAGTTTGAGGCCATGCAGAGGTCTCTGAGCGGGAGCCTGCAGGAGGCGCAAAAGGAGTGCAAGTGCTTGCAGGAAGCTCATAAACTGGAAGTCCAGCGTGTTCAGGAACTAGAGAAACAACTCCAGAGTCAGAGCTGTGAGGAGATCCAGTATAGCCAGGTTAAAGAGGCTCTCGAGCGGGAGGTCAACAAGCTTCGCTTGGCACTGCAGGAAGAGGAAGAAACCAGCGCGCAGAGGGCTGAGGATGTTGCCACCCTTCAGACTGAGCTCCTCAGAGCCACACACACTCTCAATGACCTCCGCAGCTATGAAGAACAGGTGACCGAGCTCAGAGCTGAAAAGCAAAAGCTTGAGGAGAAGGTGTGTGAACTTGGCCACCGGCTGTCAGGACTGGATGAGCAATATGAGGATCTGTACAGGGAAACAACCCAGGCCAGGGAGGGTGAAAAGAGGGCGAGAGCTGAAACCGAGGCCCTGCAGATAAAAAGTGCCTCCATTGAGAAGGAGATCAGAGATCTGAAAGAGAGATATGAGGAATCGCTCCGCACCATTGGAGAACTACAGAAGAGGATTCAAGCGTCCTCAGAGCAGACTGAGCTTAAAGACAAAAGGGTAAGAAGGTTATACTTGTTTGTTATAAATTAAGTGTTTTTTTTTTTCGATAAGTGCCTGATATTTTGTCTGATTATTTAGCAAGGCGTTCTCTGTTTCAGATCACAGAACTGTTGGCAGATGTTGAAAGGCTGAAACAGGCTCTGAATGGCTTATCCCAGCTGGCTTATGCTGGCAACACTCCCAATAAGAGACAGACTCAACACATTGACACACTCCAAGCCCAGGTCAAGAGCCTCCAGCAGCAGCTGGCTGTGAGTAGCTCTGTTCGTATACACATACAGATGGATTAGTTTGCCCTCAAATATTACATGCTATCACTTTGGACTTAAAAATACACCCACTTACTAACTGACTTGCGTATGTAATACAAATATAATATAAATCATAATATTTAAAAAAAAACTGTTAGTGATAGAATGGACCGAGGGACCGATTTCTTTCTCCCTCAGGTTATTTCAGCTGTAATTGGATTATATTATTAAGTCATCTTCCAAGATTTGGTGTTATACTGAATTTATCCAATCAGGTCCAAATGCAATAATAGGAAGTCTTACCTGCCTGTCAACATATGTATTTCCACAATTAATTCCATTTTGGCTGACGCCTTTGTCCAAAGCGACTTACAATTGCTATATATGTCAGAGGTCGCACGCCTCTGGAGCAACTAGGGATTAAGTGTCTTGCTCAGGAACACATTGGTGTCTCGCAGTGGATTCGAACCCGGGTCTCTCACACCTAAGGCATGTGTCTCATCCACTGCGCCATCACCACCCCGATATTGAAACATGTTATCTATTGTTTGTTGTTGTTTTTTTCCTCTATTATCTCTATTGAGTTGGCTATGGACCTAAATAATGTAATAGTTATTGCATTGGCTCTGAAATGCAAGAAAAAATACATTAACAAAAAATCCATAAAAATAACGAAAAAAGGTTTCCGACCCCTGATGTACTGTAGGTTTAGATGAACCCAATGTGCCCCAGCCCCCCCTCCTTTACTTTCGTGTTATGTGTGTACATGCGTGTCAGTTCAGTTGCTTAGTATTTTGTGTTGCTGAGGGTGCATTGTGTTTATGAACACATTGACCATCTAACCTTGCAAGATCTTATTATATTAAGCACTGCCTGATATGCCCTTTCTTTTTCTATCTATACAGGACGCTGAGAGGCAACATAGAGAAGTTGTTTCAATTTATCGAACTCATCTTCTCAGTGCAGCACAGGTAATTGTATATGAGTGTGTTTTGAGTGTGAAGGTGTCTTTTCTTTTGCAGTAGCATTTCCTTATATTTTGCTCCTATGACAAGGCCATTCATACCTCCTCTGTATATTATAGCACATGGTCTTTTGTGTACAAGTGTACATGTCATAACTTGTGGATATATAGAAGGTTCTGGATGCAATTCTGAAGATGCATTTATCCTGACTGAACACCCATGACTTGTTTTCTTTCAGGGTCACATGGATGAAGATGTTCAAGCTGCCTTACTGCAGATCATTCGAATGAGACAAGGTTTTGTGTGTTGAGGTCAACACAGCGAGACCACACTGACTCCAATTCATCATTCACACAGTAAC